>PKRV01001000.1:61391-107776 GCA_003709505.1 Hyphantria cunea
GGTGTTTTATTTCAAATAATTCATTACATGTTTCACGAACTTTAAATAAGTGTATTCCCAACTCATTAATAATTTCCTACTAGTCTTGGAATATATATTTTAGTTCTTTTCACGGTGTAAGAGTAAACAGGCACAGTGTAAGAGGCAGTAAGCCAGAAATATGAATTAAGTAATAATATTAATAAAATATCAGCCGCAAACGACTTAGACACCGTGGAGTTAGTTATTTGCTTATACTTTTTTTAATATTTTGCCATAATTACTTTAACTTCACTAATATTGGACTTTCATACAAACCACCCCCGTTTGAACCCCAAAAGGGTTGATATTTAAAGATACATTATCAGTACACCTCCACATCATCTATAAAGCACACATTTTAAATTTCAAGTCTCTTACTTCAAAAACATAGGACTTTCATACAAACAACCAACCTCAGTTATGCCCCTTTAGTGGTGTATTTTCGTAAAATTCGATTAGTGGATGTCTATACCATATAAGGAACCTACCTACTAAACTTTAAGTTTATAGGTCTCGTAGTTTCTGGGATTTCGAGATTAATGAGTGAGTGGTATTTCGATTTTATATATACGAATTGCAAATCAAATCAGACGTTCGTACATTTTTTTAGACATCCGGACATTTATCACTCCCAACGCCATCTAATCAAAGCTATGTAGCATATCAAACTAAGCAAAGCTTGTACCATGGGTACCAGACAACTGATTTTAATATATATAAACTATTTTTTTGTAAATACATACATATTATACATAGAAAACACCCAAACTCCGAAACAAATATTTGCAGATCACACAAACATTTGGTCGACTCGCCGGGAGTTGAACCCGAGACCTCATGATCAGCATTCGCATACGCCAACCGCTAGATCAACGAGGCAGTCAATCGAACAGATGTAGCATCACACCCAAATCAATACTCCCTACATTTACGATTGTAATTCCTATGGAAAAACATATATTTAGTATTAACTAATTCTTAATAAAGAAATTCAATATTAGACCGTTTGTAAAGACAACTCGGAACTGTGAATATACCTGGGACTTCACAAACAGACTCAAAACATCAATTTGTGGATCAAACAAAGTGTTATTTTGAGTCTGGGTGTATCTACCCTTACCCCTTTGGTTGCTGTGAGTATGTGTATATATTAAGGGTAGAATAAATGAAAAAAAAACAAGTATAACAATTAAATCACCATATTTATACTTCTCTAGAATACAAATCAGAAGATCTAAACTTGAAAATCAACCAAGTGCGAAAATCTTTCAAAAGGAAACATAGCCCAAGACAGTACCTGCAGGCGCTACCTTGGAAGTGGGGTCAAATGGGGGAGAGCTGTGGTATGGGGTGGAGGGGGTCGAACTGTGAAGGTGAAGAGATAATTCCTCTTAACTGTACAGCTGGAGAAGGATAACGCCTTAAATAAAACTAGATTTACTTGTGATTTATTGAATACAGTGGTTTTGTAACTTCATCTATTGTTTAAATCGGTACAGTACAAAGGTGATAAAACTAGCATAGTATTGGTTTATCTATAGTATAGATGAATATATATAAAGACACTTAAATTTTATGGGAGCTCGACCGGAGTGATACCACGGCCTCACAGAAAACCGGCGTGAAATAACGCTTGCGCTGTGTTTCACCGAGTGATTGAGAATACCAGAAGCCCATACCCCGACCCCTCTTCCCATCCCCATTCTCCTCCCCATCACCCAAAGACTGGCAACGTACTTGCGACGCCTCTGGTGTTGCAGATGTCCATGGGCGGCGGTAATCGCTTACCATCAGGCGATACATCTGCTCGTATGCCCGAGATTCCATAAAAAACATTGTTTAGATTCCATACAAATAAATATAATTGAAGTATCTGTTTGTAATTTCAAATTATTGATCTTTTCACTCAATATATACAATTATATTCCTACGGTACTTACATTAAATCAAATTAAAATCATATTTTTTTGTCTGTCAGTATCTGCATGTCTTTAGGATTGTTCCGGCTAATCTCTGGAATGCCTAATCGATTTTGGCGGGGCTTGCACTGGCAGATAGTGCACGACATACGGAGCTAATTAGGGTACTTCTCATTTTATACTAGCTTTACCCCAGTTAGGCGCAGCTAGTTACGTAGTATGTCCCAGGATATTCCCGTTTTTAATATTATCCTAGTTGCTAGTGTCTCTAGGGGAACTATACTTTGACTTAACGTACAATCGACGAATTTGAATCATGACCCACCATAAGCTTACTTTCTTAAAGACATTCAAACAAAATAAGGTCGACATTCGCTTGAATATGCTTTCCATATTAACGACCTTGTTATCTTAATATAAATAAACAGAGAATTCATTGTGTGAAATTCATCATTGAATTCACTGTTGCTGTGATATCTGAGGTATTTCTCATAATTTGTTATAATATATTGATGACCGTTAAACCAAAGAATATGGATTAAAAATATGATTATTACTGTTTTATCTGCTGCTGTAGACCCGGCAAATTTCGTACTGCTATATTTTTTTTTAGTATATATTTTCAGAATTTCTGAATATCTTATTTTAGTAACTATGCCTGCTTCAGTTTCATACAGATGCCTAGTGAAAAAAAAACTTTTAAGGTTATCTTTTAATTTTTTTCTACATAAACCTAGTCCTAACAATAACGAACACACAAAAAACTGAATTATCAAATTTGGTGCAACCAATCGGAAGTTATGCGCGTACATACATTTCGGTGATTCATTTTTATATATATAAATAAATATTTCAGACGTCTAACACACAACGCCATCTAGTCCCAAACTAAGCAGAGCTTGTATTATGGGTACTAAACAACTGATATAAATACATATATACTTTTTTTTTGTAAATACATACATATCATACATAGAATACACCCATACTCCGAAACAAACATTAGTAGATCATACAAACATTTGAACCGACCCGGGAATCGAACCCCAGACCTGAAGAACAGCAGTCGCATACGCTACCGCTGCGCCACCGAGGCAGTCTATACACTCATAGATATATTTGAAGCGTATTTGAATGTCTTTAAGAAAGTATGCTTATGGTGGGTCATGATTCAAATTCGTCGATTGTACGTTAAGTCAAAGCATAGTTCTCCTAGAGACAATATTAACTCTGTATAATATTAAAAACGGGAATATCCTGAGACATATTACGTAACGTAGCTTGCTTAGTATTTAAAACGTCTTAAGTGCGGCATACACTGCAAAGGAGGGAAATCCTTGTTGTTTCGATCGGTTTCAAACGATAAATCGTCAAATTAGGTCATGACTCAAGTTTGTCGATAGTATCTTTTTAGGCTGTATCGATGTATTCTGTTATTATTATTAAATTTTAAAAAAAAAAAAACAAGTAATAGATCTCGCTTAATAGACTCATTAGTTACCTAAAATGTGGAAAAGTTCAGTTCATATTTTTCTAAGAAGTTATTAAGAGCTAAACGAGTGACTATCATCTTAATTGCCGCTTCCAGCCTCCAAGTTTGTTCCCCTCTGTTTTATCAAAAGTTTTGTCGGCTTTACATCCGCAATGTTAAGTGTTGGGCGGCGGTTCTCTGGGAAATTCGCTTTAATGGGTTAATAGCGAAGCCTGATACAGTTTACTGGAGAAATGGGATTAAGTGTTGTTAGAGTTTTCTTTCTTTTTTAGTTAAGGCAACATTTATTGAAAAGAGATAGTATTTTTTATGGAGTAGGTGGCAAGGGAGTAGACGTATCGCCTGATGGTAAGCGATTTCCACCGCCCAGTGACACCTGCAACACCAGATACACACAATAACAAGCGCCTCGCCGGCCTTTGGGTAAATGGGATGGGGAGGGGGAGAGGTTGGGGTATAGGCATCCGGTACCCTCTGTCAAGTGCTGTTTCACCGCTGTAAGGCCGTAGTATGCCCCTGCCGAAAACTGGCTCTCACACGGTCAATTTCATGCATTTCTGTTAAGTCCTACACGGCACAGGATGCATTCCATTACATTGTGTTTCATATGAAGGTTAAGAGAACAGGTTTCTTTTGGATGGGTGTGTACCACATTCGTCTTTATCTACACTTGCCATCAGGTGAGATGAAAGACAAACGCCTATTCCATTACAACAATATAAAAAAAAATATACAATCAGTACTGTATTTCTTTTGTGCAAATGATCACTGACTCCCAAGACACATGCCTTCGACCTACTTTGGGTTTCAGTATTTTTTTGTTCAAAGTACTAGAATCGTCTGTAACAAAAAATACTGAATGTGTCTCAACGAAAAACGGCTAAAAGATAGTATATTTTCACGACGAAATAGCCCCAAAAACCCAACCACTCTGTAACCGACACCGATAACGAACAAAGGATGCATGTTTCTGGGCTAGAGATTAGCCAGCTTAATAGTCCAGTAGATATGATATACTTTAAAAGTAAAATAACAATACACGTGGTTAATAAACTTCAAGTTAAACAGTTGATGAAAAGTAAAAAGATTTATAATAAATAAATAAATAATAATAATAATAATAAAAATCCTATCAGTTGCTGCTAACATTATTACACTTCGCAAGAGCTACAATGGGTTTATCAGAATCTCGTAACTTTGAATAAATATAATTTTCATATGGTAACATTTAACTGTCACCTTTATGTCAAAGTATAAAATGTGTCAATCGCTGCCGAGCTCATGTATATTACATATACTTATAATATTATTATATTAATAAAATCGACAAAAATTAACCTTATTTAAATAATTTAATACATACTAATATAATAAATACGAAAGTAAATCTCTCTGTCTGTCTGTTAAGCTTTCACGGCTAAACCGCTGCACTGATTTCAATGATATTCGGCATGGAGATACTTTGAGTCTTGAGGAAGGATATAGGCTACTTTTTACCGCTATAATCGACATACATGCGGGCGGAAACGTTGGAAAACGAAAGCTAGCTAGAAATTTTAACACAGTAACAAAATTATTATGTCACCACGAAAAAATACTAAACACACTGTTAAAAATGTCAAAATATTTAGGTCACCAAGACGTAGATAATTTAAAACATACTAATTTATATCGTCCCATCCTACCTTGGAAGCCATAACAAGCTTGATCATCTTCATCATCGTTACCAGCCTATCGCAGTCCACAGCTGGACATACATATCTCGAATTGCACGCCACTTAGCCCGATTATTACTCTCAGGTTAGCAAGTATAACTATGTATTCTCAATTTCACTTCTCACCTTAAATCTCTTTCAATAAAACGCAAGTAGAACATTGTTCCCCAACCCACATACTCTAGCACAAAATGGCAAATTTTCTGCCTTTCACGTATCTATGACATACACACACACACATACACTCATACTCACGCTGAGGGGGGCGAGGAGGTTGGGGGGTCTTCGCTGACCCGTGGCGCCGCCTCAGATTGTTACGGCCAAAGAAACACTCCCTGAGAACAGAGGCGTAGAGATGTCTTCAGAATTTGTGCTAAATATATTTCCATTGGTAAATCTCGGAGAGCTCGTTTTGTCGTCGGTCCTGGATTTAGCTATCGTTTCGGATTATTGGGGCCCTTGCAGTCAGAACGCTCTTTATTCTTTCTACAAACCTTGTTATCGCCTAGTACTAGGGTATAAATCGAAGTTAACCCGCTTGGTAATTGACTTAAAGCTGACTCTAACCTAGTTTGGAAAATGGTTTGGAGACGAGACGACGAGAGAGAAAAAAAAACGGAAAATCATTTGTTTTAAACTGTCTAAAAATCATTTTTTTTAAATATCAAGTCTTAAACTCTTTAATCCATTATTACCACAACAATTTCAGACCGTATGGTCGTATGTAATCCATGGGGATTAAATACAACTATTTGCCATAAAACATCAACACAAGACAAGAACAAAAAATAACCAAAAATACTCGTAAGTTTCTTTCCAAAACAATCAATTTTTTACCGAGCAGTAAAAGGACTTAATTATAATTGTAATTATTACTATCAGATTTTTTTGTATTTACAAGCACTATTGAAACTTTATTCATTGGGTTATAAAATAACAAAGAAATAAAGATCAATGGCGACTCCACATCTTTTCTGTCCCACATAGTACACATTCAAAAGGATCACGAGTTTCTTGCGCCCCACGCCACTTTCATATCTTATTTTATATTTTTATTTATATAATCCTGTATTTTTACAACGCCGACTAGACTTGGGGCATTCTGTCCTTAATATTATAAACGTGACGTGTGTTTGTTTCACCTCTCTGCTAAACATAATTCATCCTTCACGCTTCTTACTTAGTGCATAAGCAGAGGGCTTAAAGTATATTGAACCTTGAATACACTTTGAAACCTTACCTTGCGAGAATTACCGCCATTTTGTTTTATCTTAATAGATATTGACATCTGGCAAAGACATGAATAACTTACTAATGTTTTTGATAAAAACCGCAGTCCAATAAGTACTGGACAAGTTCGATTTTTCATCGTAATTTAACTAAAACGTGGGAAAGCCACGTTTCGGCATTTGTGGGCTCGACCGGAGTGATACTACGGCCTCACAGAAAACCTGTGTGAAACAGAGCTTGCGCTGTGTTTCAGTGAGTAAGTAAGGATACCGGAGGCCCATTTCTTTTGTGTGGAAACCCCCTCGGGCCTTCACCCCATCGGGGTTGGCGGCGGGGCGGTGTGTCGGAATTGAACCGGCTAAAACCACACGGTGTGCCACTCTACCTCTGAGACGGGAGGGGTCCGGGAACCGCTTCCTTACGCCATCCGGAGGATACCCCAACCCTTCCCCACTCTCCCAGCCGGCAACACACTTATGACGCCTCTGGTGTTGCGGGTGTCCATGAGCGTCTGCTCGTTTACCATCTATTCTATAAAAAAATTTCCAACTGTGAATAAATATCTCTCATCCGTGGGAGAGCCACGCTTCGGCATGAATGGGCCGGCTCGACCGGAGTGATACCACGGCCTCACAGAAAACCGGTGTGAAACAGCGCTTACGCTGTGTTTCATCGAGTGAGTGAGGATACCGGAGGCCCATACCCCAATCCAACGCCCAGGCCGCCATAGTGTGGGTCACCATGCTGCATTGTTCGTTTTTGCATTGAGGATTGTGACCACCACTCTTGGATTCTGCTCATGCTTTCCATCAGGCAGGGCAGAGTCATTTTGGCAGCTTAAATATAAAAAAAAAATATTGTCCGGTAAATATTGTCTACGCGCATATTTTAATGTTACCCGTTGTCGAGTCAAAGCAGTTTCCCTATCCCTTCGCTTGTAAGAAATTCAAGCAAAGTCGCAGGGCTCCCTAGTCCAGAAATAATTCCAGTATTTTTATGTGTCAGCGTTTCAGGATTATATGAGTATCACCAATAACAGTGCATGATATTCCAAATCAGCTATATCGGGTTCTTTATAGTTTTTATGCGATACACTTCATATTACGATATTGCTTCGTAAAAAACTTATTTTATATATGTGTATGACTCAACTTGGAGTGCTATCAGTTGATTAAATTGCTGTGGTTTTTTTTTGCGGTACAGGGGCAAACAACCGTGGTTTACGTCGCCCATGGTCATATGTGCTTAACTCAAAAGACAATCGGATTGTAGCCCTTTGAATGTTCCCATCCCCTGATTGTGTCACTAGGGGGGGCTGTTTTAGGTCATCGGTATCCTCCAGGATTGAGGAGGGGGAAAGTATTTTTTTCCAAGCTTTTGATAGAAAACTTATTTCTACGGATTTTTTAATTCAGCAGGATTCAAATAATCGGGGTGAAGTACTTTAGTACTTTCCTGCATTTTATTTTTATGAAGTGGTTCCTCCAGCTCTAACCGACAACAATCAAAGAATCACGATGCCAAATTTCATGAAATCGGTGCAGTGGTTTAGCCGTGAAAGCGTAACAGGCAGACAGTTACTTTCGAATGTATAATCTAACTAGCCGTCAATAATGGCGGGGAACGCCACGGGCCAAAGTTACTCAAAAAAAGTACCCTAAGTTACTCCTTATATCTGCCGCTGAAAGTCTTATCAAAATCGGTCATCCCGTTCCAGAGAATAGCTGGCACAAACAAGCAGACCAAAATTTGTAAAAAATGTTAATTAAGTATATGTACCGTGTAAAGTAGTTAGTAGATATATAAAATTCTCGTGTCGCAGTGTTTGTTGCCACACTCCTGCAAAACGGGTGGATCGATTTTTATGAAATTTTGTGTGTACATCGGGTAGGTCTGAGAAACAGCTAACATCCATTTTTATACCCTAAATGATAAGGGTGACTTCACCTCTAATTTTTTTTTATTTTTATGTCAATACAACGTCTGCCGGGTTAGCTAGTATTCAGTATAGATTTAACGAATAACATTCCAATTTCAAACAAACTCTAATAAACAAATAATAGTGAAGTACACACTTACACGTTGATACCATAGAGTAAAACAACACAGAGGCATTAGTCAATGTCTCGCACACACCGAGGTACAGTCGCGCCCTACAGGCAGTGGGTAATTAATGTTTTAACCGATGCCGGGGTACTACTGTCTGAGGTGAAACCACGACACTTTGTGATGTTTAAACTCTTACTAACTCTTAAACTTGTTTTTGTATGTATTTAGAAATGTATAGTTTATTAGGAATGTGGTTACCAAAGCACAGGCTTTAACTAGTTTAAAATCAGACAGTTATAGTCAGTTATTTGATGTGAAAATGAGTTAGGACGATGTTTAATGTTGCATGTTTATGGAATTCATTCTTACTTCCATACATAAAATAATATGATTTTTTCATGTAATAGGAGGTAAACGAGCATCTGTATCGCTTGGTGGTATGTGATTACCGCCGCCTTTGGACCTACAACACCAAAGCGTCACAAAGATTTTCTCACTTGATGAAACACAGCGCAAGCGCTGTTTCACATCGGTTTTTTATGAGGCCGTGATATCACTCCGGTCAAGCCGGCCTATTCATGCCGAAGTGTGGTTCTCCCACGGTAATGTAATGAATAAGTAATATGCCAGATATCACATCCAGTATGCCTAGTGTTAATATAATTCACCGTAAAAACAAACTGTATTTTATTTACTAAGAGTATAATTTAAACAACAGGCTAATCAAAAACTTAAGCAATATCTTATCATAACTAACTAGCTTATAAGAAACCGACATATAAACTCATCTTAAATAAAAAAACAAATTAAGCACCGAGGTAAATATTCCATCACTCATTCCTCAGTAACGAGCAATAGTTCGTAATAATATTTGTGAAAGGCCACCCAAAACAAAGCTCCTGGAATATTTCATGGTACATAACAACACTAGGAATGTGGTTTATCGAAAGTTGCCGATACAATAGAGTGGAGGCAGAGGCGCTGCTCGAGGCGCCTGCAGCCAGCGCCAGAGATAAGCGCCGCCGACGCCCGACCCAACAAATTATAGCACCCCTCAGCTCGGAGAACGGTGGAGTACGGGAGCAAGGGGATGGTTTGTTTTTGAACGAAATGATAATATTACTTCTTGTTGATTTTATTGGAGTTTTGTATCATATTTTTAGCTGTACCTTAATTGAGCATGTCTTTGGAGAGTGATACGATCGCTTTAGTTATAAACCGTGTAGTTAATTGGGATTTTTGTTTGTGTTAATTATGTTTATTTAAATAATAACAAAAAAGATGTGGGGTTTAATAACTTGATACATAATAAAAAAAATATTTAAAAAATATATATCGGTAATAAAACTAAGAAGAAATCTGAAATTTGAAAACCTTTTCAAGTTAAAACATAATTTGGAAAGCATTAAGAAACGGTGTATAGCTTAAATTTGATATATAGTAATAAGAATTTTTAAACGTTTAGAGATAAACTTAAAAACAAAACAACCTTCGAAAAACAATTTTCAGTCCGACTACAGTACGTTACCGCGAGCTTCAAGAGGGTGCTGGGGTCGAGTTCTCCTCCGGGCCATTTGTCAGTGACAGGACGTCGCGCGAGGGCAGTAGGAGAGGGCCGAAAGGGTGGGAAGACAGGGAGACCCCCGCCCCACACCATTAAATTCCTCCGCGCTTGCGGCTTTAGCACGCGACAGTACCGACGTGTTGGCCTTAAATTACTGAGAATAGGTTGAAATTAAACTAAATGTTAAGTCTATTATAAAAGTGCGATTCTCTATATGTTTTTTTTTATGTTTTGTACTAATGACGCTCGCGGTACAGCTAAAAAGAATAAATACTTCACACACATACCTGTTAGGTTTTGTTATTGCTTGCTTGTTAAAATATACGTATTTTATTACTTTTTTTAATCAGGTACTGGTTTCCCACAAATAAACAGTTTATAATTCAATTGTAAATGTTGTAGAGTTATTATTTTTTAACATCAAAGTATTATTTATTTAGAAATGTTTAACATTTTATAATAATAATGTCATGAAGCCATTTATTCCCTAAATAAGATTACAAAAAGAAAATAATAATACAAAGGATCGCTATTTAACTTTGTGTGCATACTTACAACGACAGTAGTTGTTTACAATGTCCTTTAATAAAATAATTAATTGATTTATACGCTATTACATATATTATCTTGAATTATTATTAAATAAAGCATATATTTACAATTCGATACTAATTTCTTAACTCTTAATTATTTCTAATTATTAATATTATAATTATTTCTAAGACAATAATTAAAATGTCGAAAAAATAATTTATCAATTATTATCACCCGTTCAATCAAATATATAAAACAAGAAAACTAAAACAATCAAATTATCAAATTAAATTATACACTATGAAACGCATGTATGTGTAACATTGACTGCAAGGAAAATTCAAAAGCTGAAAAGTATAATAATGGCTTCAACATCATATAAAAATACTACATTCGCCTTTCAGATCATTGAACCAATGCTTTGCTTTTGTTTTTGAGTTTGAACTAGGAACATAGGAATCAATTTTTCTTACCTTATTTCGCCCTAAATATACCTTTTAGAAAAATATTTAGTTAGGCTCAAAATCAAATTCAAAATCATTTATTCAATTAAAACACTAAGTGACATTTATGAACGTTAAATTGAAGCTACAGATAAAAATCATACATCGACACAAACAAGGTGAAAACACCAAAATTCACTGCCTGCCTGTGTCGATCCATAACTTCCAGTTTCCAAAATGCGTAGGGCCTTATGATGATGAAATGATGAAAATGAAGAATAGTGACAAAGAGACTCATGGGCATTCTTTTTAAAAGTTAGATCTTCAGGTACAATAGCATTAGTATTACATGAATGGTGATGATGACGATCAGGATCATTTTGTAGAACTTCTTACATCCATCTTCTGCACGAAGGTACTGATCTCACTCTGTAATCTTTATGGAGAGCTTTAAAAAAAATACCGTACATTCATACCAGTAAAAAAAATACTTAGTATTTATTCAACACATTGCATAAAAGTAACAATGACACACCTACTAAGTTGAAATAAAATATGATTTAATATATTTACAAGCTGACCCGCCAAATGTTGTTCGGCCATAGAAATAAAAAAAAATATTTAGGGGTGGGTCACCCTTACCATTTAGGAGTATGAAAATAGATGTCAGTCGTTTCTCAGACCTACCCGCTATACACACAAATTTTCTTAAAATCGATGCAGCCGTTTCGGAGGACTTTGGTAACAAACACCGCGACACGAGAATTTTACATATGAGTTGAAATCTACTTTTAGATATTTTATTTCATATATTACTGTTAATGAATTAGATCTAAAGAATTTGAATCTTATGTTTTTCAGTTGTTTTTATTGTCAAATTTAAATACTCTAATCACATATGCAATTAAAACGTACAATGCACTTAATGTAGGTTTTATTGATATGTATATTGATGACTTGTAATAAGTAAAAACAAGTGGGAAACGATAAAAATCTAATGCTCACTCCTACTACAGCAAAAGATTTACTAGAATAAAATGTATACATACCAAAACTTTGCCACTTTAATAAGATAATAAAAATGTCTTCCTCGCCTAGTTACATCGTGGCGTGACCTCATATGACTTACCTATCAAATTACCAACGCTAAAGTACCTATACTTCATGATTTAAATGGCTACGCTTAAGTTATTAGTACAATCTTATTAAACCTGTGACCTGTATATTATATAAATACTTACCTACAGCTAAAATACTGTTCATGGCCAGTGTTCTAGAACATTCGAGATATTTTAGCTCCGTAGGCTTTACGTCAGTTGTCAGATTTATCTAAACGTATCTGTAACTGACATAAAAAAAAATGCTCTGACAATTAAATAGGCGGGAAAAGAGAAAATTCAGTACATTATAATTCAAAACAAAAAAAAAGTGGTTAATAAAACCATTTTCAAATACTATCGATTTATTTCGACATAGGTATAGATTCGAACTACTTATTCGGTATTTAAATATATTATAAGATATTATGGTGAGCTTGCTCATATCATGTACCATTATTTAGTTAATGATAGTGTTGAGTGTTTTCTATAATGCAAAATGTGCTTTCCAGTTGTAAAATGAGTTTGAAACAGTTGTAGGTATTATGTCTGTGGTATTCAAAACTTAAATGTTTTTTTTAATTGCTGTATTTTTGACGGTCATATCGTTCGGTTATCTAAGTTTTCTGTGTCTCTCAAAGTGAATAAATTATCCCGTTTTTGCAAACATTTTTTATTGATGCCCAATTCCTATTTATTGCAGCGTGTTATTTATTTTTCTCCTTTAAATGAACTCTTCAATACTGAAGAAAATACGTAGTCTTAAAACTAGTGGTAGAACCAAAGAAACTTTTCAGCTTTACATTTATTGTTAGTATACTATGTAGTAACTCAGATCGGTAATCAGGTTGTACTTTTAGTTCAAGACAAAGTTGCCCGCCATTTTGATACTTACATAAGTTTTATTTTTAATTCTAATATTCTATTATTGTGTCGTAATAAAAGTTAACATTCGTTTTTATATACCTTCCTATGTATAATAGTTATATATTTTATGTACTAATTATCTTACACTATTGAATTATATTAATAAAACTGTTTAGTCTATGCCGCCAATTTGAAATCCCGCCTTTTATAGCATAGTTTACTTTTATGATGCACTAATCGGCAAAATTTAACTGTCACTTTGTAACTAGTAATTTATATATTTTATAAGCCTGTCCTTTAGGGTAAGTGTGTGTGTGTATATATTATTACTACACATTATTATACCGATGTATGAGCACCTAAATAAATTGTTATTAGAGTACTAATTGACCCACGTAATTGCTTCTGTGACTCGTTTCAATCATGTTCGGTTCTTATTGTTCTAAGCTCGACGTCTTGATGCTATCCTCACACAAGCTAAATACACAATTATCTAAAAAAAATACTTGAAAATTAGTTTGACAGTTTCGGAGTTCATTGTGAGGATCAACGTGACACGACAAGGTTAAACGACAAGGGTAAATATTTGTCTATGCCGAAATTCTAGTGTATCATCTGTCACTTCGTATAATAATTATTTTGTTTAAAAAAACGTGTAGGTACTTAATGTTATTAGTCAATGTGTAGATAATATAGGTGTATGTAAAGCTCCAAATATCTAAGAAATATCAACTAATTTATATAAAGTATTCGAAACCAGCCACTAAAAAATATCATGAAAACTAATCGAGAACATCTAAGACGCATAATTTTTCATAACGCTGCGCAATTTCTGAATTTTCCCAAAAACCACCAAAATAATGGTACGTCCTAAAATTCCAACAGTGTACCGTAAGTCACCAATAGTCCAGGATAAAGGGCCATCACAAAGCCGGGGTGGGTCCCGGGAGATCAATTTCAGGATGGGGGGACTGTAATCGCCTTAGTGGACTTCAGTGTCGTTATGTGGTAGGCTTTGGTTTACGTGTGAGGTTGTGTGTGTGTGGCTAGTGGTTGTGTGTGTGTGAGGGAGAAGTGTGCATTTTCACGCGAATTATGTGCCTTTGTTTGTGCTGACCTTTTGTTTTGGTAAAAGTGTTTTCATTGTTATGTGAGTAGAGACCTACTTCTCTTTTTGTGTATTTTAGGTAGGATTTAGGTAGATAAGGTAAATAATTATTCGTGATTTATAGCCTATCAAAATAGTAAGTCTGTCTGTTTAGAGAAGCTTTTATGTTTTAATGTCAGTAAAATACTAGTTTAGAGACATATATGAATGTTAGTGTAGTGGTTAGCTATCCTAAATGCTAAGACAGAAGTCGTGGGTCTGATTCGAACTTAGGACTATTTATACTGTTAGATAAGAACGATAATATATTCTTTGTCAGTGATTAGTATAATTTGAACCCTCATTGTGTTGTCATTTATTTAAAAAAACAACTTAATGTTTATACTAGAAAGATTAATTTTAACGTTGGCATACTTATGACATGTTTTTGGGCGCCATATTAGATTCAAACCTTCTTTTAACATTTTTAACGAATAAAAAAGTAAATCCAATTTTCAAAAATCGAAAGACAAGAGTGTCCATCTATTCAGAACGTGCGAGGACATTTCATATTCCCGCAGTCTTGGCACACGACGAGTTGTGGCACGACAGCCGCCAGTAATCGCACGATCTGTACCGTATCTGAGGCATTTATCTAAGAGACGGGCGCGGCGAAGTTCCGCCTCAGATCGCACCGAGCCTGCATCATATTTAGAAACACTATTTAGAATTGCATGATAAACTCTGTAACTTAAGTGCTCACCTCGCTAACTACCATTGCTTTTTAGTGTGGTTTGTTGGTCAAATGCTGTATGAAAATCGTTTTTTGTTCTATACTAGTAAGGATAGGCGGTCGAAATATAGTATTTTTTAAAGTCTATAAAAAGTGAAGATTACCTACCTACCTACATCGTATTTTTTAGTGTTCTTTAACGGTAAGTGAACGTTGCTTTATATGAGATTGTAGATTAGATAAAACATTAGGTTTACGAGTTACGAGTAATTATAAATATTTTAATTGTTTTATTCTATTCTGGGTGGTAAGCCACGTTGCTAAACTGTTATTATGCTCTTCCTCTTTTTTGCTATAATCAACATTTTTACAACAATATTATTAGGTAGGTTTTTACCGTGGGAGAGCCACGCTTCGGCATGAATGTGCCGGCTCGACCGGAGTGATACCACAGCCTCACAGGAAACCGGTGTGAAACAGAGCCTACGCTGTGTTTCATTGAGTGAGTGAGGATACCGGAGGCCCATACCCCAATCCTCCCTCCCCTTATCCAGGCTGGCCTAATGGCTTTCTATTTCTATTAAGTACACTGGCAGAATATTTTAAAAGCAATGGGCAGTAGTTAGCCTCTCAGTCCAGCAGTGGATTGCGATAGCTTGATGATGACGGGTAGTAGTAATGTTGTTCAGGTTGAACTATGAAATTAATATTAACTTAATATTGTAGCACCCCTAGCAATCATCATCTCGCCTATTTAGAGTGTTCCGCGTAACGCGAGACACGACACGACGGATACGAACCGCGATACGTGCGACTGAGATAAATCGCAGTCGCGACTTCGTGGAATGCCATGCTATTTGTGTTGGCTTTAGAAATGGTGTGTTAGAATAGAAGGGCTTCGGAATATGATAGTATCGTGGAGTGGTCTGCTATAGGACACTGGTCGCAAATGTTCATTCATGCGATGTTGTCAGTTCGTCAAATAATACTTAGGTAGGCTAAAATGTTCACAAAAGGGTCTCGGCTAGTAACAGTTAAAAAAGGAATGTGTTTATGGCATGAGGAATCCACCGCGCCCATGGAAGTATCATCTGCACTTTAAGATAAGTCCCCCCAGAATTCAAAACAATGTGGGTCGTTTTTGAAGAGAAACAAATGAATTGCTCAAAAGTTTCCCGAGATAAAAAACCCAATAAACATTTATATAATTGGTAAAAAAAACGATACGAAAGAGTTTTTTTGCCCTTATTATTAAGTAAGTACAGTAGCTGAGCAGGTAATCATCTAAGACGCATGGGTAATAAGATGGACTTGGATAAATTAGTAAAACCAGAGGTAAAATATTCATTGATTGACGACCCTTCAACCAGAAGAAACAGTTCTGTCTGGGTATATTCATGTACTTAGAGGTATATTTGTACCATTCGACCGTTACGTTATCTACGGTAATCAACACCCAGCGAGTGGTACGAGACTGTCCACCAATCAACCAGCGCCATAGCGACCCTTCACGCCGGAGGCGCGAAACTCGACACCTTTTTGGAACATATTTTAATAATAATCTAAGTACTGAAATAATTTTATTTGAAATTAGACCGTTTGATTAAAAAAATAAGGTTAAAATTGCATTGAGCTTTAAGGTGTGAAAATTGACGCCTTTACTAAAATCTCGCGCCTCGTGAACTCTATAACTATAAGCATAAAGGTTGGTTTCGTGTGGAATGTTCGGTGTATTGTTCATGGGATACACGAATTTTATTTGATTTTATGCCCTTTGGAAATACAGTAGGGTCGAATTTAGGTTGAAGTTGTAGGTGTTAAATTTAACACCTAGAGTGCTATTTGTGGATTCAACGACAGTTTGTTATTGGTCGGCCAGGGTAAATATGGGTACGATAGATAATCCTCGAACGTGTCAGTATTATTATTTATAGATATACCTATATGCAGCTTGACAGATTTGAGTTGCATATATTTACATACTTTAATTATTATCAAGCTTAATTTTTTTCGGCGACATTGTTTATATGTAATAACTAGAAACACTTTCTCTAAATAGAAGGTCCTTAATATAATCATTTTACCTACAAGAATTTCTTAGGTGTATCTAAGAAATACTTATTTTAATTGTTCATACCTAGATATCATAGACCTAGAAAAAGTCTCAATCGATGTATGTTTTAAAAGTAAATAACAATAAAATTGAATTTGAAATTCGAATGACAATAACACGAGCTGCCTACATTATTGAGCGACCTACGTCAGTTTTCCCGCCACATCATTCCACACCATCGCACATCAGTTTTTTTAATTTTCCCACAATATGGCGTTATGGTGGCATCAAATGTCTATTTCCTATCGTTTTACATCGTCAACTAGTGTCGTGGGGTGTAAGGTATTCATTTCAAAACAACTTTCAAAATATGATTTTGTTTTTGTTAAGAATTATTATAGGCATCTATGGCTTGCTATTGTTTTTTTTTTGTTGTTTGGTTCGGTGATCCTTTTTTGATGATAGGTGTTATTTTCACCATTTTTTATTTATTACTGCGATTTTTGTGTTAACATCAGCCTTTGTAAGCACCATAAAGTCTGCCAGCTGTCTTAATTAATACCTATTCAATATAGCTACCACCTAAATGCGAATGTAAATTATTACACTGTCATGCCTAAACCAGTAAACTGATTTTGCACATTCTTTCACCTAGGTACCGATTAGGGCTTTTATTCGGATTCGGATATACCTATCGCAATAACACGAAGACGGAGCCGCGGGCAAAAGTAAGTAGTGAATGAATATTTCATTGTGATAATATTAAGTTTAAAACATCTTAATTGTTGTGTTATTACTGTTATTCTCGACAGACGTGACCAGAAAGAAAGCATTTTTTTAAAAATAGATTTATTAAGTTTGCTAATAACTTAGTTTATAATTTATAGATTCCATCCAACAGTATCTGTTTAGATTGAGTAAGCGCGCTCATGTATAAACTAACTACTTACTTATGGACCTAATTATTTATCTTAAGCAGCTGCTAAATGCTTTTGGAAATTGTTCTCATGCCTAATTTTAAAAAAACTAACATAGGCAAAGAACGAACTACTTAGTTTATTTTTAAAACTTATATTTAAAACACAGGACGCATCTAACGATAAAAATCTTTAATTATATTTCCCTGAGTTTGTAAATTAATAAAGAATGTGATCAGATATCTAAGAAGAGAGGTGCACATTTCAATCATCCGAAATCTGACTGTTGAAATGGATACCTCTATTTGTCAAATGTTCTGAGTGCGTTCAAAATACAAATAAAAGATGACGTTTTAAGATATGAAAATATTGTCTATGCTAAGAAAAATATATATCGTAAACAAGTTTTTAATGCCTTAATCTTAGTCTTGGTTACTCGTCAAATTTTAATTTTTATTTCGGCATGATAATTTTTTTTTAAATGAGATGACAGTAATTATGAAAACATTAAAATTAAGGCTCTGTGGCGTAGTGGTAGCGAATGCGACTGGTGTGCAAGAGGTCTCGGGTTCGATTCCTGAGTCGGATCAAATGTTTGAATGATCTACAAATATTTGTTTCGGAGTTTGGGTGTTTTCTATGTATAATATGTATGTATTTACAAAAAAAAGTATATAAGTGTTAAATATCAGTTGTCTAGTACCCATAGTACAAGCTATTCTTAGTTTGGGACTAGATGGCGTTGTGTGTTAAAATGTCGGAACATATTTATTTATTTTTATTTGTGATAGGTAATATACCTAATCTGCGCCCTGGAATTATATTAAAAAATCATGACTCTTTTCAAGGTACGATGGTCGACGATTTGAAGAAAGTCGTGGGTAAATGCGAACTGTCGAGGACCGGGATGGCGGGCGCTCCTTGGGAGAAACTTTGTGAAGACTGATACAAACCTTGGAACAAGGTCTTAAAGTAATTACTTCTTAAAAACAAAAAGGAAACTAGTAGCCGACTACAAATAATATTGAGAATAATAAAGGCTGGGAAGATGATGACCAATGTGAAAGTCGGATGTATTTTTATTTATTTCGGTACTCTTAGGTAGAATAAATACCTATGCACATATACCTGTACATAAATATGTGATGTAGCGTGTATAACATAGTTGGTGCGTCTCAAATAAATAATGTACCTCAGTTGGGACGCGCCGCTCGCAGCGGTCTAGGCGCCGCGCACTCTACACAGCCGTGGAGTCGTTATTGCTGATAGATTCTTTTACGTCTAAAATAATCAACAACCCATAATGTCCCACTGCTGGGCTCGGGTCTCCTCTCAGGAGAGGGTTAAGGCCATACGTCCCCACGCTGGCCAAAAGACCGTCTTAAATAAAGTGTGGTGTTTTCAATAAATCCGTTTTAAATGTCAGGTTCAGGGGTTTTAGTCTAGGGAGGACATGAACCATGTAATTTCCCCGTCACACGTCTAACAAGGTCTTAGGTATTCATTATTGAAGTCAAGTAACCATAACATTATTTATGCTTCACGACAATAAAAAGATGCCATAAAATTAAGAAAAAAAACAAGTTACAATCACTTTTTCATTACACTTAACTTTCTACAAGCAGTTTCATTTACGAAGTTCAGTCAATTATAACTAACAATGTAATATGGAAGGTAGGTTCATCCTCCAAGCCTTAGATAGCCTTAGGAAGTTTTATGAAAATTAAAAAAATATAGAACCCCCTACGCTATTATTTAATCGAGTAATCATACGCCAAAAATGCGTTACATTATTTTGGAAAAGAACTGATACTCTTACACTGCTGGACCGATATTAACCAAACAAGCTAAGTACCACCGTAAAAAACTAGCTTCCATATTCAAAAAACCGCATCGAAATCGGTCCATCTGTTTGAGAGCTACGATGCCACAGGCAGACACGCATACACACACAGACAGATGTCGAAGTCAAACTTATATAACCTATTTCTGCGTCGGGGCTTAAAATACCTCTCGTTAAGTTCAAAACACAATTGACACTTGTGTTTAATACTTTTAAAAATCAAGAGACGTTCTCTAAAAAAAACAAACAATAAGCTCTATGGTCCTATTCCGCGGCATGGGTGGCGCCGTCCTCTATAGAATTCGGACAGCGGCGCGGAATCCCACAGATTCCAACTTAATATTAATTGTCGATCGACTAACCTCAACACTCCCTGCACTCCTCACCGCCCTCACGCATCTCCCGCCACCCACGGCAAACATGGCAAGATTTTATTTTTTAAATTTCATTTAAAATATGACATATCGATATCGTAGTCTAGTATAGAGGCGCTCATAGCCCAGTTGCACTCGGTGATTAGAAACAATCATCGAGGGCAAGCAACGAATGCGCGGTCAGTACCTGGATGGGTGACCGCTGGTGGCATGTTACCATGAGCGTCTCTGTGATTCGGAGGTCACGTTAAGCAGTCGGTCCCGGTTGTTATCATACGATAACAGTCGTGAAGCTTAGTTGGAGGCCTTTGGGCGGCTTAAAAACATCTAACGGCAAGATGTACGTAGCCACAACGTTGTCTTGCCAGTCCCCAACCCGCACTTGGCCAGCGTGGGGACGAATGGCCTTAACCCTCTCCTGAGAGGAGACCCGGGCCCAGCAGTGGGACATTATGGGTTGTTGTTGTTGTTGTTATCGTAGTCTATGGTTATGTTGTCAATTTAAAAAAATCCTTTGTGGTTGGGGGCTCTTAGATATTGATGACTTGTAGACATTACTTGGTACTATTATCGCCATAATGACTATTGTTGGCTTCGGTTAACAATTGAAACCTTGTGACATTGATTCCCACAGCACCAAATCCATTTATCTCCTCAACTTTAAAATATCTTACCTATCTATGGTTATAAGCTGTTTTGAAATTACAAACAGACACTTTAGTGTCTGTTTGTAATTTCAAAACAGCTTATAACTAAATGCATATGAAAGTATTCTTTTTAAGTATAATAATAATAACATAAATTGCAAGAAAACGAATAAAAATACACTAACCTAAAAATAGTTTAAGTTACTTAAGATAGTATAAATCGAACATGAGATAACCTCCGATGCCAAACTAGGTACAAACATGTATTTTTTTTTTTTTCTTTTATATTTATATTTAAGCTGCCAAAATGACTCTGCCCTGCCTGATGGAAAGCATGAGCAGAATCCAAGAGTGGTGGTCACCATCCTTAATGCGAAAAAGAACAATGCAGCATGGTGACCCACACTATGGCGGCCTGGGGGGAAAGGGGATGGTGAGGGGGATAGGGGGCGTTGGATTGGGGTATGGGCCTCCGGTATCCTCACTCACTCGATGAAACACAGCGTAAGCGCTGTTTCACACCAGTTTTCTGTGAGGCCGTGGTATCACTCCGGTCGAGCCGGCCTATTCATGCCGAAGCGTGGCTCTCCCACGGTAAAATTTCGTCACACGGCTACTTACGGCGCCTTATAACTAGAATTTATTATAAAAGTGTATTAATTCTCAAATAATAAAAACAAAATGAAAAGTATGAAGCGAACTACTTTTAGTGAATATGTGGGGGTAAGTGTACGTGAGAGTGTGTGTGCGCGTGTGTATTCAGTTGCGTGTGTGTTTGAAAGGATGTGTATCTGCTAGACTTGAGAACTCACAGAGAGTGGGTAGTACAGCGTGAAAATGAGTTTAATATAATATACTTAGTTGCATGTTATTAAAACTTTAAATGTATAAACTGCGTAACACTGCTAGAACTTCACTCATGTTTGACATGGGGAGTGTGTGACGAGTGCGTTACGGAAAGTGTGATCGGGCAAGGCGAAATGAAGTTACAGAGAAAGGGAGATATAAGTTTGTGAAGATAGAAAGAGATAGATTTACGTTTTTTATATTACTGTAGGGGCAAGAGAGAGAGGTGCGAACTCATACTATTTTTTCTCTCTTTCTCTAGTCAATTACGTTTCGTGTATCTAAGACACTGTGCAGGCATTGTACACCTTGAAGTTTTAATTCAGTTGTATGGTCTAAAGCACTCTTTTTTTTAGATTTTTCTGGGGGAGGTTCTTGGTTTGAGCTTCGCTTCAAATAAATGTCACATATAATCAACATATATAATCAGCTCCCTTAGCCAAGATGCTAGTGTTTCGCTTCCAGTCTCTTTCTGTAAACGCAAACGCTTCTCCTATTAATTTTTTAACAATTTCACATAAAGTAAGGTTACAATGACTCCTCAAAAATATTAACCACAAATTTCTCCTAAGTAGCTACCTACCTACAGCCTAAAAGCCCATCAATTATCTCCCAACGATGCTATTCAACAAAGTATTGACATCCCTATACGCATCAAAAAACCGTTACTCTTAGCCACCAAGTGGCCACCACCGGTAATTTAACCGATAATTGACGGTGTTTTAAATACGGTAAGAAACGGTTTTTTACAATAGCAACACAAAAGACTTAAATAGACGTTAAGGTTATTTGATTTGGAGTTGCCTACCGTCATAATTTTAGTGACGATTTCGAGTAAGTTAGGGTTGTCAGTAGTTGTTTTAAATATAAAAAATAAACATATTTAATGTCGTTTTCAGAATTACTTAACTGTAAGTAATGTCTTCGAAAGTAATGTAGCTTCCTATTAATTGATGTTGTATTAAAAAAAGATATTAAGAGCATCTATATATTTATTTATTTAGAAAGTTTTACAATATTATAACAATAAAATACCCAGGTAATACCCAATCCCCATACAACTAACTAAACTAACCAAACTGATTCTTTAACTTATTATGAGCTTACTTAAAAACATTTGATATCCTAAAAATTATTACGTAAACGAATGTTCTATCTATACTAATATTATAAACGCGAAAGTTTGTATGGATGGATGTGTGTTACTCTTTCACGTAAAAACTACTCTACGGATTTGGTTGAAACTTTACAGTAATATAGCTGATACATCACAATAACACATAGGCTACTATTTGCCGCGATAACCGACATATATGCGGGTGGAGCCGCGGGCATAAGCTAGTATCTAATAAAAAGCAGGGGAACCCTGTGCACGACGTGACGCGACGTAAAAACTCGTTGCCATATAATATATACGTTACTATATTAAGGCGGTTTCGTGTATTTACAGACAGATAGATAACACATATATTACGATTCCTTACTATCCATATTTACTGTTAATATTATAAAATATAAGAACTAATAATAACTAATATCTAAAATGAGAACGACTTTGCGTGTCAAACAAGCATTTTAAAGTGACGTATAACCCTAAGTATCGGCTCTTTAGCTCGCGGCCGCAAAATTATAGTAAAATCGTATAATTAGGGACGCAGACGTAATTCCCACTTGCGGTCACCACTTCCTTCCCTATTGTTCGTTCTCGACTCCGACTATCTGACAGGATGCATCGAGTACTCGCATTTTAATCGATTCCAATATTTTGACAGTTGTGGGTGGTAGGCGATTTTTTTAAGTGTGAAATTAATTTTTTGTCTTATTCCCTTGGGTAAGAATCGATACTCTTCGACTTTTTTTGGTGGTATTGTGTGATGAAAATGAGGGGTTGTCTGCCTGTGTAAGCAAAAAAAAAGTGTGAGAGAAATTGGATTATGTTTATCATGGAAGATAGATTGATAGGTATGTCTATAACATCCATTACTTGACATAGGCGTCTCCAAGTTTCAAATCAAACGGTCCTGTGGCGCCTTCGTCCATCGGCTTTCCACGAGGTATTATCTATTTAGTATAATGTATCCTATAGGTACAATAACTGACAAGAATTATCAATCAGAAAATCAGTGTCAAA
Source organism: Hyphantria cunea (assembly GCA_003709505.1). Lineage (NCBI taxonomy): Eukaryota > Metazoa > Arthropoda > Insecta > Lepidoptera > Erebidae > Hyphantria > Hyphantria cunea. The sequence continues at coordinate 84,954 of PKRV01001000.1, forward strand.
TATATTTTTTCCTGAAAGGAAACATAGTCGCGAGGGACCCCCTTAACATACGTGAAACAGATACAAAGAACACCCAGACTCTAAACAACAATCCATGTGGGGTTTGGCCCTATAATACTCAATGCAGTAGAAGATAATATGATATTATTGTTGTTAATCATCCTAATATATAGTTATATAATAGTCAGTAAGTGTATAGTATTTTATTGTAAACTTAAAAATAGCATATAACTTAATAACCTAGCTCTAAATTGTATAGAAAGTAAGCATAAAGAAAAATTGTAAAACACAACTCTGAAATAACAACAATACATATATATATAGTCAGAAGTAGGCTCCGAACAAACATCGGAGGTGCTAGTAAAAAAAAAAAAAGTGCATGGGAGTGCCTAAACAACTACGCCACCCGTTTTGTTCTATTTTCATAGTTCTGTAATTTTATCCTGAAGAAAGCCACTTACTGGCCATGACTTTTTAAATAAAATAAAGTTTTAAGAACTATAAAACTATTTAAATTTCAACTAAACTACCAACCTATTTTATTTATTTTTTTATATTTAAATTTCGAGTAATATTTTATTCGAAATTTTAATATAACTATAAAGCATTTAAGCGGTGTGATTAAAAAAAAAAGACTTTTGTTGTATGTTAATATTTTTTAAATTGTATTTATTATTTATTGTATGCAAAGACAAAAATTTTTTTTTTTAAATTTTAATAAAACAGCAACTATTACATAGCTGAATAGGCTTCCATGAAAATAAACTCACATTCTCTATTAACTACCGCATTAATTGCCACAGCTATCAAACAGTTGCCATACATAGATAAAATCGACAAAGCCTAACAAAAAACGCTTTAGTAGCAATTAATGAAAAACCGCTGTACCGTCAATTGTCCGGAACTAAATGAACATGTTCCCGTTTTGTAATTCCTCTTACAAAATGATTACGAAACAATTATGCGCCATATTTGTAATGTGTTGCATCGCATTAGCTGTAGGCAGCGCCGGCTGCTGTTGGATTTGAATTTGGAACATGCCGTGTTGGCACCATAGAGTATTTTTTTATAATTATTAGGTCACGAGTCTTTTTTTTCTTTTAAATATGTTAATTGCTGGTATAAACAGTATATTTTTTAATTTCTTTTAGACGGCCTCATATATCTTATATTATTTATGTACCTTAACATATTCACTTTTCTATGGGTACGCAAGGTTATTTAACCCATTACATAGAAGAAAATAGCAACTTAAGTATTTCTATTTTATGGAATCTTGGGAATAATAAAGGCTATAGGAAGATGACATAGACTGTCTCCGATATATATTCAGTAGTTCCATAATTAAAGGATTAAATCCACTTTGGTAGTGTAGAATACATTTGAGACCGCAATTTGTAATATGCAAATCTACTGCCATTACCTGTTCTACCGCCATTTCTATCTATGATATCTATAATTAACGTTGAACTAGCTACACTTACGTCCCATATTACTTTGTGGAGGGAACGGGTTAGATGTCCCTCCAACATAAAGGGAGGATCCTCCATCCAGGGTGATCATGCCAAGTAGGCCATTGTCCAATGGTTGATATTAGGAAGTTGTATATATATTAATTGGTGCGATAACTTCTATTGCACGATCCAGGATTGGTAAGTTCTTCGTACACTACTTTACTCGGTAGATGGCGTTATCATTTGTTTCTCGTAGCCGCTGTAAGTGGAAGTCGCCACAACTTCAAAGTAACATGAGGACCTATTTAGATGATGGCTGGTGTAGCTTTGCACCTGCATAATGGCAATATTTAAGCACAATACTGGTGATAATAACTTTAGTTTGTTGAAAAATATACGGGTGGTGATGGGAGTGTCAACATCCCAATTCATGGTGTCGTTATGGAGCCAATTGCGCAAGATAATAGTACTGCAAAGAGAATGGAATTTGAAACAAATCTTATACCGACCTATCTGGCCAGCGTGGTATAGCAGGCCAAAACCTCTTTAAAAAATAAAATATGTCTACAGTAGACCAAACCTGTATCAAACCTGTATGTACCCATAGACAGAGAGGCGTCAACTTGAGACAAATAAAGCCGCAAAAAATGGGTACGATAAAAAATATTGCGATTCTATTCTTGTTCGCAAACTTCTTGAGTTTAAGCAGATAATAAAAAACTTTGATATTATTTGAAATAATTTTTTTCTTCTTACTTCCATGAACCTATAGTTTTCAAACATCATCTTCCTCGTCTTTATTATTACCAAGATTATCTATTATTTGGAGTCGACGATTTGTTCAACCGATTTAACCTGAATATCAGTATTTCCACTGAGCGACTGGCATCAGAGTTTAAAACCACTGAGGGTGAAATAAATTCGGAGGTTTAAAATTACTGCATCACATTGTTTTTAAGATGTTACTTAAGCAACGTAACTACAGTCCTAGAATGTCAACGTTCTTTCGTAAGTTATTTTTTTTTATTTCCGTTTTTGTCTGAGTGTTCCCACGGCCTAGTAGGCAACCGATGTTTATTTTGCTTTCCACTGAGTAGTGGAGGCCTCCTTTTCTCACCCTCCAGGGAGAGGAGAGTGAGTAAGAGAGCACTATGCCACTAACACCCTCCACAGACCGAAGAACTTCCGTCAATCAAAAACAAAGGTTGTTGCCTAATATTCCTAATTTGGTTGACGTATGCGACTACCAATCAAGAGGTCTCGGTCTCGGGTTCGAATCCCGGGTCAGGCCAAAAATATTATTGTATATTTCTGAGTATAGAAATACTTAATAACAGCTTGGAGTTTGTAAGTTGGGGTCTGAACCCCCGTGCCTCAGAGAGCACGTAAAGCTGTCGGTCCTGCGCCTGACCGGACCTGTCGTGTCGGTTAACCGGGTTAATTATGAGAGAGAGGGAACAGATAGTGCACCTGTGTGTGCGCACACACTAGTGCACTATAATATCTCCTGCGTAGTTGGCTGGTCTCCGTTGTGACAGGCTGCTGTGGCCGAAATGGGCTAGGAGAACATCATCATCAATATTCCCAATAATAGACTATGTTTATGTGTTACTTTGACCCAAATGCAGATTTGCATCATAAGTTTGAACGTCTTGACAATTGCATTCAATTCGTGTTAAATTTACGCAAATATGATCACATATCTCAGCATCGCTTCAATTTGAATTGGTTTTCTATCCGCATACGCAAACAGAGACGAGCATTAACTAACCTATACTCTATTCTATTTTCACCTATTTTTCTTTCTTAATTAACCACACGACTGCAGTATTTAGTTATAAACTAGGGGAAATGCTAACTTTTGCATAATTTTTCATGTTCAGACAAGAACGGACCTTCCACGGTTGTGCCGTGGCAGCAATATTTTTTGTTACGTTTTAGTCGATATTTTTAACTTATAAAATTCAAATCATTATTACCAAGGATATCGTCAAACCAGAAGAACCCGGGCTCAGAAAAACAATTTGTGTAACACACAAAGTGTTTCGTATTTGAACACACAACACTTGGCGAAGTAGAAAGCTTTGTGGCAACTGCTTATACCGCTAGGCCAAACGTGCAATATTATCTAAGTACCACGCTCCCATGACGTATACCCAAAAAAATCCTATTGAAAACCACATGAGCAACATTATTTTACGATCTGCTGCTGGAAATAGACCTCTCTTCAGAAAGAAAATTTTGGCCTACTTTATTTTGCTGCCAGAAAAAAATATCTATTAAATCTAGTGGAATAATAAACAGCTGATAATGAGTGTGTAGGGAGTTAAAAAGCGTACATATTTAAGGGTGGGGGGCGTTATTCGATATTTTGTTGACCGCGTAGTAAAGTAATACTGAAGTGAAGCCTATTCTGTAATCCTCTATAAGGTGCTTTAGCTTTTGAAGTGTGGTGTTCGAATCTTTACACCGTGTTGTTTTGTTACACTGGCCCGTTAGTTAAAAGGTTGTTAGTTTTGATTACTGAAACAGAGGTTCAATTCACGTACAAGACAAATAAATGGCTCAACCGGAGTTATATCACGGCCTCACAGGAAACCGATGCGAAACAGCACTTACGCTGTGTTTCACCGAGTGGTTGAGGATACCAGAGACCCATACATCTAATCTATGTTTTATTTAATTAACTGAATTTAATAAAGATATCAGATATTGACTCAGTTGGTTTTTTTATAATTTTAATTGTTTCACAGACGTCTCGTATTTAAATGTACTTTTATGAGGAAATCGCCACATGTTTTAAGAATAATAGGCTAAGCAAAATGGGATCAGTTACTAATAGAATTTAGTTATATTATATTTTAGTTATATTATATTTATCATTAGTTGTTGAGTTTTTTTGATGTAATTTACACTCTCGATTGTCGGCACTTGATGGAACTTGTTGCTATACATTTTAGAATTAAAGTCACTTGGAACTTCACTTGAGTTTATCTGATTTTAAAAATACTTTATAACAGCTCAGACTTTGGAAGTCGGGGTCTTAACCCGGTACCTCGGAGGGCACTTAAAGCTGTCGATACTGTGCTGATCTATCCGCATTCGTATCGTATAATCATCCCATCGGATTATAAGGAGAGTGCGGAGAGAGCGGGAACAGAGAGTGCACCTGTGCTTGCGCATACACTTATTCTCTATAATATCTCCTGCGTTGTTGACTGGTCTCCGATGATGCTAGCGGCCGCGGCCGTAAACGGCTAGGAGAACATCACTTATTTATTTTAATAGTCGAAAACAGAATTTTATTGAGCTTATAATGAATAAATAAGGAAATAAATACCCGTGAAACACATAATAAAAATCAAGAATAATGCATTGAATACTATTGTCATTTAAAAAAAAAGTAGGACAATACAGCCGTATTGAGTGACAGCAGATGGTGAATTCCAAATTCAATTTTCGAAATCTGTGTTGCCAATGTAGAAAAAACTTAATAATAGGGTGGGAGATTGGTCATGTGGGACTGAGGTAGTATAAGGCATTATTATATTTAAATCTACGCTACTGTTGACAAACGTATTGCATTCATTTAAGTAAATACAGATGGCGTCATGTGGTTTGTAATGTCATTTATTATCAGTAAGTTGAAAAGGATAACAAATGGATTGTTGACACAAGTTTTCATGACATTTATTTTTTTATTTTAAAAAAGATATTTATTGTTATTAATACAACAGTTACTATTGTTGTGGCTAAAGACATCGTTTGGCTGAGATGATGATTTATAGGGACTCTTGCAATATGTACCACGACACATAGGTACATAGTACAAGAGATAAAACTAGACTTGAGACGAGATGATGATGACCATGTTGTATATGTTTACTCATTACAATGTACTTATGCGAAATTAGACGTCAATAGGTATATTAAAGCATGAAAGCTTCTAAATGACGCATCTATTTTATAGTAATTAGTAGCTATTAATCTACTGTCTGCTTTTACCGTAGCAATTTTATAAAACTTACTAGCTTGTCCCCGCAGTTACGCCTTGACTTTACCGCTCAGCCGATTCTTATGAATTTCTGTGTAGAGATAGATTGGATCCTGAAGAAGAACATAGCTTACTTTTTGTCACGATAACCGACATACCTACTCGCGAGCAGAGCCGCGTTGAAAAGCTATTTTGGGTGTAATATAGACAAATACAGGTGTAAATATATACCACAATATATTTCTAACGCTCTGATTTGTTCACACAGCTATTCTCAAACGCCTATCTGTTTCAATGGCGGTTACGTTTCCGCTGGGTTGCCACACTGAAGTGTCAAATTACCCCTAATTATCTACCAAGCGAGGGACCGGAACGGACGCCGGCTGCCATCGGCAATTGAATAATTTTTTTTGTAGAATTACGCTTAAACACAGTGTGGAATGGAATTTGATGGAAGGCCTTCTTTTGATGTCTATTATATTTCACTATTTGCATAATTTTTTGGAGCGTTATGTGAAAACGTCTTGATAATTGTTTGTTTGAGTTTCACATGTAATTTGTAATTACTTACAGTTTTATTATTCATCACCATAGTGGTGATTAATTCTGCGGGTTTCATTTCGTGGTTAGTTTAAAATTATAGGGTCCGAGAACCTAAATAAATTGAACAAACTGAACAACTGATTATAGCTGGTTACGAAATATTAGTTACAAATGCGGATGAATGGATCATTTTTAATCTTGCCGATCTGGCCGAAAAAATGTTTGCATACTTTCTTTGTGAGTAAAAAATTTCATTCATTCGTGTTTACTCAGTATACAGGCAACTAGGTATAGAAGCAACATTTTTATTATTTACTACTTGATTAAATAAAAAAAAATTTAATAACAACATTAATTACCTACCTAATTCTGATTTTTAGGTAATAATGCGGTTTCAAGTACAAATATACTTAAGTTAATATCTCATTTTTTTTAATGTATGTTTGTTAACCGGAGATTGTTATTGTTATACAAGGTACTTAATTATGAAAAAGGTAAATGTCTGCATCCTTAAGAATAAAGACGTGGATGTAATATACAAAAATGTTAAATTGGTTACGTTTCAAAAACTCTAAAAATTTTGTTTAAAAGATTGTTTTAATCGTAAATAGCGTCAGTTGCTTCTCATGATTACCACCGTAATATTTGTTTTGAAACAGTGCAGGAAATAATAATGCAATAGATATTATTATAGATATTACCTTATTGAGTTAGAATGTGTGTTCAATATCATGAAGTCTTAGCTATTTTAAGGTCATTTACCTTAAAGAGCTAGATTGCTAATGCCTGGGTAATAGTGGTAGTTACCTCTATAATTCTTGTTTTAAATAAACTCTGACCAGCCTAAGGCCGATGTCCATAAAACTAGTCTACAGTACAAAACTATGAAATGTTAGCTTACAGGAAAGTTGTATTGCAAATAGGTTAATAGTCACAAGAGTTTTTTTATTAGTTTGACAATATATGATTATTAGCTTTCACCCGAGGCTCCATTCGCGTGTATGTCGTTATCATGTTGAAATGTTGTATTTACTCTTCTTCAAGAATAAATGTATCTTCATGCCAAATTTTATTAAAATCGGTGCAGATGTTTAGCCATAAAAGCGTTAGAGAGAGACAGACTTACTTTTGATTTTATAATATTAGTATGTATTTATTTCTACCTCGACTTAGGTGAGAATAAAACTTCACCCCAAGCAGTCATCAAATTAAAAGTTTCCACATTTTTATTGAACCAATAAAATTGAAATTTACAGCCTATAATTAAATCAACAGCTTTGACAATAAACGCGATGACCCGCCAAGACCTCCCTGCGCCAAAAATCAATAAAAAACCCAAAAAAATGGCACACTGCAATTTATTCAGCTATCAAACGTTGATATAAAATAAATAATCCACGATATTAACGATAACAATACAATGTGCAGCGCCGCACAGAGATCTATAGATCATTTTAACTCGATCCCTATTAGCTTGGATCGAAGTCGCCCCGCCTTCGTTGAAGCCCACTGACCATTAATTGGCCACAAAAATTGACGTGGGAACGCCCATTACACGTCTACCTCATTTACTCTCGTTCTAAGATATATTTCTATCTCTTTCTAACGAGTGTCGTCAGGCGCCGCGAGTCTTGTTCCTTTTATGCGCAGACGCAGTGCAGACGTCACAATGCGAGACTTCTTCAGAAAAATACGATTTTCATATGGTTTTTTTTTAACATACCCGCCTGTGCGATATTTGTGGTGGATAGAATATTTTTTGTGTTCTTTTGAAACGTTTAATTTAAAAGTAAGTTTAAGTCAGCGAAAAGTCTTTTCAAGAATGAAACTTAGGAGGTTTTTGTTGGCTGATGTAGTTGACAGTATCGTTGAATTCTGATTGCTTTCGATCTAAAATGTGCAAATTAGATTATTTTGTTGTGTTTTGTTGTTGATGCTGGACTATTTTGTTTTAATAGGTGAAAAGATGTATTTGAAAGTGGATATATTTAAAGTGGTTAATAAGATTACCTTTCATTATTTTAATTAAATGAAGTTTTAATAAGTAACACACAGTGATGTGCCCTCAGACTGTATTTAGTTAAAATAGATGATCATGTAGATACTTACAAACAGGTACTGTAATTATTAAGCCAATTAACCAGCAAAGCAATAGTTTGTTGTAATTCTTATTCGTGTAATTATATTGAAATATATCGTATCTTTAACTAGAACATGGAACATTCTATAATAGCTCCATAGCTAGCAATACTATTATTGAACAAAAAATCTACCAACCCAAATCTAAATATTAGTTTTCTCTTCAGTTTAACTCTACTCGCCGATAGATGGCGTTAGAAAAAACAAATAAATTTCTGTCTGGTAAGCGCAAAGATGAACAACCGAAGAAGGTAATTAAAATTTATACGTTAACGACCTAAGCTTCGTAAACGAGTTGGTATTATGATATTATTTAGAAGTTTCGTTAACTAAATGAACCCGGGTGTTAACGGAACGGATGAAACTTGATCGATAGATAAATGCAATGGCGTGGACTTAATACACTTTATACACCTTTTGGGAATATACCTAATAGCTAAATGGTCATTCAGAATAGCATGTTGGATATCGTTCGATAAACTGGCTTTTACCAGCGGTTCTGTCTGCGTGTATGTATGCTGGTTATCGAGCTAAAGATGAGCCTATGTCCTTTCTCGAGAATTAACGTATCTTCTAGACAATTTTTATTGAATTAGATGCTTTCGCTTAGACGTGAGAGACAGACAGAGCTACTTTCAACTTTATAATATTAGAACGGAGTAAACTAAACATGCATTGTTTCATTATTTGTGTTAATCTATTCTAAGTCAAGCCAAAGTCTATCTTTTCATATATATTCAGAACATAAGCAGCCTGTATTTTGCGGTCGGTGTCAACCTTGGTGATTTACAACAAAAAAAAACAAAACTGTGAAGTGAAACCATAGAGAAACACAACTCTACAATTTCTTTTTATGTACGATCACAACTCAAAGACTAGGTACACTCAGTCAAAGCGACGCGTGGTATAAAGGAATCGAGCACATACAGAGTACTCCAGCTCCTCAGAATGTGGCTCCGGCACGCACCGATGGCCTCGTGTAGGACTCAAGAGGCGAGGGAGATCTGTGACGACTGGGGAGGCCTAACTCCTTTGACAAATGTGTGTATGACACTCTTTTATATATAAATATCTGTTTGAAATTCTCGTGTGTATTACGTCGTTTTTAGGGTTTCGTACCAAAAGGGTAAAACGGGACCCTATTACTAAGACTTCGCTGTCTATCACCAGGTTGTATCTCATAAGCCGTGATGTTTAGACAGTTAAAATTTTCAGAGGTGATGTATTTCTGTTGTTGCTATAACAACAGATAGGTAGCTACTACCCATACAATAAACATGATTATTTTTGCTCAATATTGATAACGGCAATAGGTACGCTTCAAATGTATAAATAATGTTATGGAACCCTTTCTGCGCGATTCCAACTCGCACTGGGCAGATTTTTATTTTTAACATTATATTTGTCAAACATATTTCAAAGATGGTTGTATACAAGAATAACTCAAATATTTGATGTACTTGGGTATTCGTATTAAAGGTCGAATCTCGTCTCCACCTCAAAATTGTCATAAAATATATTTAGGTATAACCCCCGACGCAAAAATAGTGGTGTTATAAGCATGATGTCTGTATATCTGCGTGTGTGTGTGTCTGTCTATGGCATCGTAGCTCTCAAACGGATGGACCGATTTCGATGCGGTTTTTCCTATTTGAAATTCAGTTTCTTTATTTGGTTAATATCGGTCCAGCAGTGTAAGAGTGTCAGCTCTTTTTCAAAGTGATGTAAGGCATTTTTGGCGTACTGAGTGCTTGGGTAGGGGACTTTAATTTTTTTATAACTTGGACTTGTCGTAGTTAAGTATACATCCAACGTTGACGGTAGTGTAGATACATCTACATATATCGTACTAACTGCGCCCCGCGGTATTAGTCGCGGGTTTTATCCGTTGGTATTGATTTTGTTATAAAATATATTTTTTTCTGAAATAAAAGTAGGCTAAGTTGGTACGTACGTACTAACGTACTAGTAAAAAGCTGTTAATCTCAAGTTACAAAAAGACAATAATTCTATATTACGATATGTATTGTGATCGAAAATTTAATTGGTGTTCTGTTAGTTTTGTGACATCTGTGGAATCGAGAGTAGATCAGAACCGAACTCTGAACTAGTTTTTAATATGGAAATTGACTGCCTGATTTGTTTCTAAGCATACTTTAGGGCTTCTTTATAATATTATAAAGTACGAGCCCGTGTCGAAAATTGATGATTCATGTGAACCACCCGAAGACCCTTTTAGAAAGATACAGAGGCATGAAACAATAACATTCAGCACTATGCCGTCGCTTGTAAGCTGTCCAACTGGGCACAGATGAAGGAGGGGAGAGGACAAGGGGGGAGTCTTTTAATAGGTAAGAAGAGGTATTGAAATTGTATGAAACCGATGCCGTACAAAAATAGTGCGCCACAAAGTTGGATTTCGTTTAGATTGCTGGGCGATTATCTTCGTTATTTGGTCATCTGATTTAGTACGGTACGGCAGAAGAGGTATTACGGTACGGTTATACCTCTTCTAGTACATTATTTCGCGACGCCGTACAAAAATCATGTGACAAGGGAGCTAAATCGCAGATTGCTACCTCCTGACCTTCACCAGTACTCAGTTGGAGAGCTTACGAGTGACGGCGTAGTGATGAATGTCGTTGTTTTATGCCCATCCGTCTTTATTTTCCTCAATTTTCGACACGGGCCCGTTGTCTGTTACAGCATGGAACTTTTCCGTTCGCATTTTAACACGCTTTTCTTTCATCATCAACAACAAACCCTAATCTCCCAGTGCTGGGCCCGGGTCTCCTATTAGGAGGAGAGGGTTAAGGCCATATGTCCCCGCGCTGGCCTAGTGCAGGTTGGGGACTGGCAAGACTACATTGTGGCTACGTAATCTTGCCGTTGAATTTTTTTAAGCTGCCCAAAGGCCTCCAAATAAGCTTCACGACTGTTATCCTATAATAACAACCGGGACCGACTCCTTAACATGAGCTCCGAATCACGGAGACGCTCATGGTAACATGCCACTAGCGATCACCCAANGGTTGTATCTCATAAGCCGTGATGTTTAGACAGTTAAAATTTTCAGAGGTGATGTATTTCTGTTGTTGCTATAACAACAGATAGGTAGCTACTACCCATACAATAAACATGATTATTTTTGCTCAATATTGATAACGGCAATAGGTACGCTTCAAATGTATAAATAATGTTATGGAACCCTTTCTGCGCGATTCCAACTCGCACTGGGCAGATTTTTATTTTTAACATTATATTTGTCAAACATATTTCAAAGATGGTTGTATACAAGAATAACTCAAATATTTGATGTACTTGGGTATTCGTATTAAAGGTCGAATCTCGTCTCCACCTCAAAATTGTCATAAAATATATTTAGGTATAACCCCCGACGCAAAAATAGTGGTGTTATAAGCATGATGTCTGTATATCTGCGTGTGTGTGTGTCTGTCTATGGCATCGTAGCTCTCAAACGGATGGACCGATTTCGATGCGGTTTTTCCTATTTGAAATTCAGTTTCTTTATTTGGTTAATATCGGTCCAGCAGTGTAAGAGTGTCAGCTCTTTTTCAAAGTGATGTAAGGCATTTTTGGCGTACTGAGTGCTTGGGTAGGGGACTTTAATTTTTTTATAACTTGGACTTGTCGTAGTTAAGTATACATCCAACGTTGACGGTAGTGTAGATACATCTACATATATCGTACTAACTGCGCCCCGCGGTATTAGTCGCGGGTTTTATCCGTTGGTATTGATTTTGTTATAAAATATATTTTTTTCTGAAATAAAAGTAGGCTAAGTTGGTACGTACGTACTAACGTACTAGTAAAAAGCTGTTAATCTCAAGTTACAAAAAGACAATAATTCTATATTACGATATGTATTGTGATCGAAAATTTAATTGGTGTTCTGTTAGTTTTGTGACATCTGTGGAATCGAGAGTAGATCAGAACCGAACTCTGAACTAGTTTTTAATATGGAAATTGACTGCCTGATTTGTTTCTAAGCATACTTTAGGGCTTCTTTATAATATTATAAAGTACGAGCCCGTGTCGAAAATTGATGATTCATGTGAACCACCCGAAGACCCTTTTAGAAAGATACAGAGGCATGAAACAATAACATTCAGCACTATGCCGTCGCTTGTAAGCTGTCCAACTGGGCACAGATGAAGGAGGGGAGAGGACAAGGGGGGAGTCTTTTAATAGGTAAGAAGAGGTATTGAAATTGTATGAAACCGATGCCGTACAAAAATAGTGCGCCACAAAGTTGGATTTCGTTTAGATTGCTGGGCGATTATCTTCGTTATTTGGTCATCTGATTTAGTACGGTACGGCAGAAGAGGTATTACGGTACGGTTATACCTCTTCTAGTACATTATTTCGCGACGCCGTACAAAAATCATGTGACAAGGGAGCTAAATCGCAGATTGCTACCTCCTGACCTTCACCAGTACTCAGTTGGAGAGCTTACGAGTGACGGCGTAGTGATGAATGTCGTTGTTTTATGCCCATCCGTCTTTATTTTCCTCAATTTTCGACACGGGCCCGTTGTCTGTTACAGCATGGAACTTTTCCGTTCGCATTTTAACACGCTTTTCTTTCATCATCAACAACAAACCCTAATCTCCCAGTGCTGGGCCCGGGTCTCCTATTAGGAGGAGAGGGTTAAGGCCATATGTCCCCGCGCTGGCCTAGTGCAGGTTGGGGACTGGCAAGACTACATTGTGGCTACGTAATCTTGCCGTTGAATTTTTTTAAGCTGCCCAAAGGCCTCCAAATAAGCTTCACGACTGTTATCCTATAATAACAACCGGGACCGACTCCTTAACATGAGCTCCGAATCACGGAGACGCTCATGGTAACATGCCACCAGCGATCACCCATCCAGGTACTGACCACGCCGTCGCTGCTTACCCTTACCGAGTGCAACTGAGCTATAGTAATCATCATCATCAGTCTGTTGTAGTCCACTGCTGGTCTTAGGTCTCCTCCACTGCTTAGGTATGTTTACCATTGCGCCATAAAACCCCGTGGGGTGACGGCCCGTAGTGGTTCTCACTCGTTAAAAAAAACCGACCAAGTGCCACTCGGACTCGCTCACCGGTGGTTCCATGCAAACCTGTATTTTCGCAATTTTTCCTTATCTTTACTACAAAGACATTGCTTCGTACCAAAGTTCAAGATTCTGTGTTCACGGGAAGTATGTATGTCTTGATTCCCTTGCGAGTGTCAAATATTTGCAACATGAACGGTTATATTTTCGATTGCGTTGGCTTACAAGTTTGATTTTTTCACAGATCTAAGGGACAGTAGACCTGAGTATATGATGATTAATTTCAGCTTGATACCTCCTCGTGTTCCTAAGAAAAAAGATTCGGTTCCGTTGTTTCCTTTTGATGTACGGAACCCTTAAAATGTATTTTTAGTAGTAAATTGAATAATACGTAAAGCATTTTCAAATCTCTTACTTTTAAACACTGTTTTTGATTGCGTGTGCTTTTGATAAGGGTTACCGCAGCTGACTATCACGGGGTATGAACCTACTACTAAGTTGGTAGGTGATAATAGTTGCATGCAACTCAGCAGGTCATAGAAAGAGCATTTCCTAGTCTTTAAAGACACTGTCAAACCCTTTTTTACCCGACTGCAAAGGAAGGAGGGCTATGTTTTTCGAGTGTATGTATGTATAGTAATAATAATACTTTATTTAGAACACAAGATTCATAGCTAAATTACATTATGAGATAGAGAACAAAAAATACAAATAAATATGAAACAAAGGAAGAGGAAAGGATATATACCAAATAATACCGTGTATAATAATATAATATATTCAAATTAAAGATGAAAAAAACATTAAAAAGTAAAAAAAATAGGCTGCCTTTTAAACTAGTGCTTGTACATACAGGACGTAATTTTTTTTTTCTTTTTATATTTAAGCTGCCAAAATGACTCTGCCCTGCCTGATGGAAAGCATGAGCAGAATCCAAGAGTGGTGGCCACCATCCTCAATGCGAAAAAGAACAATGCAGCATGGTGACCCACACTATGGCGGCCTGGGGGGAAGGGGGATGGTGAGGGNGGCGTTGGATTGGGATATGGGCCACCGATATCCTCACTCACTCGATGAAACACAGCGTAAGCGCTGTTTCACACCGGTTTTCTGTGAGGCCGTGGTATCACTCCGGTCGAGGCGGCCCATTCATGCCGAAGCGTGGCTCTCCCACGATGGAAGATAGGTAATATTCCTATCTGACAGACTTCTAATGATTGCATTCTTACACCGGTCAAATCTGGACATGAATTGAGCAGTGCGGTTTTATCTGGAGGGCTTCAAAGAGTTAACTCGCGCCTCAAAAAACATACCCATAGTCCCATGAATTGCCTAAAGTAATATAATAATATGTGTGTATATTTCTTTTGCACGCCCTATAGCCTAAACGGCTCGTTGTATTTTCATGTGAGTGGTGTCAATAGATACAAATAAATATAAAATATTTCCGACATCTAACACACAACGCCATCTAGTCCCAAACTAAGCAGAGCTTGTATTATGGGTACTAGACAACTGACATAATACTTATATACTTTTTTTTTTGTAAATACATACATATCATACATAGAAAACACCCAAACTCCGAAACAAATATTTGCAGATCATACAAACATTTGATCCGACCCGGGAATCGAACCCGAGACCTCAGGAACAGCAGTCGCATACGCTACCGCTAGGCTACCGAGGCAGTAGATAGATTCTTCTTAGTCGTGAGGGAGATATTGGGTACATCAAAATAAAAAAAACTGAATTTAATAAAGATGGCAGATATGTTTTTTTTTAAAATACTTTGACTGGTTTGAAGGCTTGAACGTCATATTGATTTAGAAACTCAATAAGCCATAATTTGTATTGACAAATCCGTAGTTCAAAGTCAAAAATTTCTTAAAAAGTGAACATTACAGTGACTGCCAAGTACTTAAGTGGATCAAACAATATATTTGTATCATATGTCGGTACCGGTTCCCGCTTACCATCAAGCCGGTCGCCAACTAAGTTAAATAAAACAAAATAACAACCTCGTATGTAATCATCAGACACTCTTACAAACACGTTTATTTCTTTACTCATGGTCATAAAGAATGGCCGTCTTTCAAGCGTTCAGACCGTTTGCGTCTGTCGATGGCCAATCAAAGAACACATTTAATAAACGTATCCTGACTACAAAGAGGTTACTTATTATTATACTATACAATGTTGCCAATTTAAAAATAAAATGTGATTTTTTGTTTGTGGGAATATTTCTTTTTTTGCTTACAGTAAACCAAAATTTAACTTTTCAAAGGAGCTACTCAAATGATTTTAAAATTACCTACCTAATTAACGTACTTAATAGATATTTTATTGAACTACTGCTGTGTGTCAGTTGTTTCGGTTTTCGTCAATGTAGGTTTCATTTTTGTGTTTAACTTACAATCTTAACTAAGAATCTTTAAATAAAGATATTTCTTAAAATAAAAATGATTATAAAGAAATAGAAACGGTATTCCGTTTCTATTTCTTTATAGACAAACTTTTTACTAACGCGTGTTTTTCGGGGATTTTCGGTGAATGGGGTCCTTTCCCAAAAACTGAAGAGTCTTGCTGCGTTTGATAACAACACACTTCAGTAAAACCCTAAAATACATCCGTATCGCTTAACGTTGAGCAAGTAGCTTATATCCTAAATAAATAGTACCTACCTTCATATGCCTATATCCAGCAATGGACGTTTACATATTGTACTTAATTCGTGTCTAAAAATATTATGCCATGAAGTTTATACAAAATAGCATAACATTAATGATAGATATATTACAGTAACAACTACGATATTATTGCAGGACGGAAATGCATAATAACAATCATCGCACTTTAGTGTGATCTTATCATGCGCTGTATTACTAGATGGCGTAATGATATATGCGACTCTGAATTCTCTGGATTGATTCACGGGTCGGTTGAAATGTTTGTATCATCTGTAAATATTAGTTTCGCAGTCTGGGTGTTTTCTATGTATAATGATAGAAAAAGAAAAAAAAGTAAAAAACATAAAAAGAAAGAAAAAAAAGAAAGAAAGACGTTGTCTAAACTATGAATATTTCTTTTTATCTTTCAGTCTTTCATAGGACTGAGGATATAATACTCTTCTTAGAAAGTTGTTTTTGGCCTACGATACCCCGCTGGCCGTAATAGTAGCTGGCTTTTCAGGTCACTTCATGTTCACTTCCGGCAACATGTTGTGACCTGAAAACGCTGCTGAGCTTCTAGGATGATCTAAGACGGTTGGAACAAGAAGAAGACAAACCCACGTACAATGGCCCAATCAGGAGGCTAACTGCGGGAATAGCCCGAGAAAAAACAAAACAAGCTGGCCAGATTGATTAAAATAGGGTGTATTTCAAGTTTTCCTTCTCTTCAAAGCTGTTGTCCTGCGTAAGTATTTTTTCTTTATTTAAGTAGTTATAACCAACATGATAATGCCGGTCCATTGGGCCAGTTCACAATCATATGTTTCATTTAATCTAAATAAAATCTTAGTCTATATACAATTGTTGACATAGGCTCTTCTTCGCGTACCTATGCTGACAATCTTATATAGTAGTGTAGCTGCTGTAGATAGCTAATATGATAGAATACAATTACAATCGACTTACTTCCTTTAAATTCTGAACATCATGCAACATTACACTGTACCTAACGCCTTCGTTTCGTACACTCTGTACTTTAATATTTTATGAGAAACATCCTCTACAATTCCACACTCTGTACTCCTGCGTAGGTTTCCCAATTGGTCACCTCTCACGGCACCCACCGGATGAATAAGGGGTTACACTTTGTATTCTTAATACATCACCACACAGGCTACGACTAAACACACAATGTTGCTTTATTCAGCTGTTATTCTACTAAGTACCCGCATGATAGGTCTGTCAACACTTCTAGTACTATTTTTTTATTACACACATTAAAACAATTTCACTCGGTACAAAAGGAAAACAAAAAAACATTGCCGCATTCCTTTTAAATAATGGGGGTACACAATAATAAGTGTTAATTAACGATGTTTGCAGATACTGTGTAAATGTTGCCATTAAAAAAATCCTTTGCAATGTTTTAAAGGATATGTATAAGGGTTTGTTATGCTGCCTCTACAAGATGGGCCAGCGCTGGGCCAGCGAGGTGGACATACGATGGTTGAGATGCAACTACATGGTAGCGACATTCAGTTGTGATCTTTACGCTTTTCGAGATGGACATAGAAGATTAGCCGCTGCAGCAATATACTAATATCTATACAGTTCGGGAACGCACTGTGGAATCGACCGCGTGTAGATGGATACCGCCATCGCTGGCCCTCTACCTTTGATGTGAGGCTAAAAAACCGACACCGACGCCACCCCATGACCATTGCACGCGTCATAAGCCCTCCGGTACCAATATGCTTCTCATAATGGACCATCGCGATGGCCCATCGTGTAGAGGAGCCGGTAAAGATTCACTTATGAGTATTTAGGCATTACTTTTATTTATGGTACCTATAGGGTATAACCGGGATAGATGCCGACTCGGGATAGATGCCTCATATGCAAAAAACTAACTTCTCAAAGTCGCGACTAAGAATTAATAGTATAAGTAGGAGCCGTTATCACCCTTATTTATTATGGGTCTCCGGTATCTCACTCACTCGGTGAAACACAGCGGAGACACTGTTTCACACCGATTTTCTGTGAGGCCGTGGTATCACTCCGGTCGAGCCGAAGCGTGGCTCTCCCACGGTATGCTATTTTGTATTTAATATAATTTAAAAAAATCCTGGGTATCTATCCCTACCAAAAAGTATAGTTGCCCTGATTGTCTTTAGGGGCATTTATACCTCGAAAAACCCTTCTATCCATTTCCTCAGAAAAAGTATTCTTCAAAAAGTAAAATTTTGGAAAAACTGTAATTGATAGGTCAGAAAAAACTGAACTAGTACCAGTAGAACTAGGAGCCGACCCCGATTCATCTTGGGAATAATAAAGGCTAGGAAGATGATATGGCATTCTATATATCTATAAAAAACCCTCAAGCTCCAAATATTTGCGATTCACACAAAATTTGGTCGGGAATCGAACTTGAGACCTCAAGTACAGCAGTCACATCCAGTATCACTGCGTCACCGAGGCAGGTATATTGCTATTGACGATACCCGAGTATTACTGCCGTAAGAATCTTACCACCACCACCTGCCTTTTGGATTTATTGTTTTTATTTCTGATGGTTACATTTTTTACCTATACCTAGGCCTACCAAAGCGACTGGCATCTATTCTGCCTGATGAAAAGGCAACAATGCAGTATGGTGACCCACTCTAAGGTGACCTATTAAGATACTTCTGCATCATTAGGCCTCTGGTCGTACGACTCATCAACGAAAGATGACAGTGCGATTGCTGTCCGCTCTGGTCGAGTCGGCCCGTTGCTAAAATCAACGTGACTCTAGTACAGTTATTTTTTTTAATACCTTTTCGATTTCAATATAATGGGCTACTCTTGAGGAAGGACATAGGTAATCTATCCTTTACACATACAAATATGGCATTCACGCAGGCGGAGTTGCTGGCTATAGCTTGTCGTTATGTGAAATTAATAAAAGTACTACTAGCTGACCCGGTAAAGGTTGTTTTGTAATACATAAAATTATCGTCAAAAAGAAGATTACGGTTGGGCCAATATCTCTTTTTCTTAAGCCATAACACTCATTATGGCTTAAGAAAAACAGATATTGGCCATTTCTCAGGCCTAACAGATATGCACACAAAATCGGATAAAAAACGGTCCAGCCGTTTCGGAGGCGTTTGGTAACTAACACCGGGACACCGAGAATTTTATATATTGGGTTACTTGTTTGCACACACTCATTATTATTCCTGCATTATCTATTACTTGTTTGCACACATTCCTTGTTATTCGTGCATTATCCTTACAGGCGTGAATTGAACTTTAAATAAAACACACCTCCATACTATGTAAATAAGGTATACCCGTATGCCCCTAAGGTGTCAGCATAGTATTTAAAAGTGTTTATATGTGTGTGTGTGTGATAAAGGGTAAAATATATTCGCTTAGAATACTGTTTGAAATGAACAATAATTATGACATAAACTGGTTAACTATCTAAGTTTTATATTTTTCTTGTCATCCAGGGCGGAGCGCTGTTCCGCCTCTTATTGGGAATATGGTGGAAGGTGAAATATTGTCCTGCCCCAGAGCTGACTGAGGTCACCGTAAGCAGTGCCTTAGCTTTGGAAGGGCCTGGATGGCGTAAGAAAGCGGTTCCCGGATCCCTCCCGTCTCGGGCGCAGAATGGCACACCGTGTAGTTTTAGTCGGTTCGATTCCGACATCACACCGCCGCAAACTCCGGTGAGGTGAAAGGCAGAGGGGTTTCCAAAAGTAAAAAAAAAGGCAGTGCCTTAGCTATAAGGTGAGACAGGGAGGCCCCACAAGCCGCCAATGCGTTCATGGAGCTCCTGACTGCCGTGGTAGGCCGTTTAATAAAAACATTATTATTATTAATTACTAATATTATAAATGTGAAAGTATCTATCCGTCTGTCTGTTACTCTTTCGCGACTAAACTGCTGCATCGATTGCAATGAAATTTGAATAGGAGATGCTTTAATCCTTGCGGCAAGGCATAGGCTAGTCATAACCGCGATTACCGACATACACGCGGGACGAGGCGCGAGCAAGCACTAGTCTGAAATAAGGGCGTTGTGTTTAATCTATAATAGTAAATATTTTTTTATATAATAGGGGGCAAACGAGGACACGTATCCTTTGATGGTAAGTGATTACCACCGCCCATGGATACCCGCAACACCAGAGGCGTCACAAGTACGTTGCCGGCCTTTTATGAAGGAGTACGCTCTTTTCTTGAAGGTTGAAGTTCGTATTGGTAAGGGAACTATTATTAATAATGAAACTGCACGGATGGCGCAGTACCCTTTTTTTTTACCTGTGGAAACCTTTTCGGGCCTTCACCCCACCGGGGTTTGCGGCGGAGTGGTGTGTCGGAATCGAACCGACTAAAACCACACGGTGTGCCACTCTGCGCCTGAGACGGGAGAGATCCGAGAACCGCTTTCTTACGCCATCCGGATGGCGCAGTACCCAGTTTAACATCTACGTCGTACGTTTGCTGTTTTGACCCCAATCCCATAAAAAAGTATGTAAATAATACTAATAATATGTTTGAACATCTGACACATAACGCTTTCTAATCAAAAACTAAGCAGGGTTAGTCCAACAAACAAATAATTATGGATCATACAAACGTTTGGTCCGACTCGGGAACCGAATCCGAGACGAGAGAGAGTAAAATTGAGATAAAATATATTTTTACGTACCTAGGAACTCCCATATCCCAAATGTAGGACCTGGTAACACTAGCCTTATATCCTTCTCCGATTCTTGCTCAATATTAGCAAAATCTTAAAACATTTTCTGAGAAATTTCCGCCGACAATACTTATTGTAACCAAAATACGTTTTAAATTAAAACTCAAGTCCCCTCATCTCAAATCTCGTAACCGAATTATCTCGATATCGTGAAAACACTTATTTCACAACCCTCCTTAGAATTAAGCAACCTTGTCACAGTAAATTTGTAAGACGTTATTCGCGGATAATGTAAAAACAAGGTGATAGTTGAGTGTGACAAAATTCTAAGTGATTAGGGTTCAGTAAGCTCAAATCTTCGGGAGAATTTTGGCGTTTAATGAGCTTAAAATATGTTAGTTATATCAAAATCTTTAATTAAATGTATTTCAAATTACTAATCAGAATCAAGCAGTCATGTAGCAAGTCGACTATTAAAATATGACTATTTTCTGATATCATGGATTTGATTCCCAGCAAGAACAAACAACTGTGTCGAGATTTTTTTTTTCTGGTTGTATTTTTATAATATTAGCAGCTACAATCTGATTATCATACAGGCTCTGCATAGATTCAAACCGCTGTGTATGAGACATCATAGTCATCCTTAGCAGCTCTTAACTATCCACTGCTGGGCATAGGCCTCTCTTTAGATAAGAGGCTTTGGCCTATCATACTATATAGCCAGAGGAATTGGTTTGAGGTATGTTATGAAATGTGTGGAGTTACGAATTTGAATTCAGGTATAGTATTTACTATTTATCATTCAAAACAAGCGTCAATGGATGTTCATATTCACTAATAATCCTAGTCTCTCCTAAAACAGACCTCTAGGGTAGGTTGAGAACCTAAACCAAGTAAAAAATAATGCTACTCTGTGTACTTGTTACTACACGGGAGCGCCATCTTTATTATCGCTCGATTTTACATCTAAATATTTCGTATTCATTTATCACATTGCAATAGCAGAGGCCTATAATCAACATTCACAATAATAGTGAGTCTCAACATGGACCATATATAATTCAAATTCATTCAAATCTTATAAAGAAATGCCTAAGTTGACTTGAATTCCTTCCTGGAATGGCTGTAAAATAAATGTAAAAGTAACCACGGAACCACATAACTTCACAGTTCACGCTTGTCGATATTCAAAACACCTAAATCCGTGACGTCATTAGGTATGACGCGGCGCCTGAGGGCCGTATTATTGAATATTTCCCTCTCGTGGAGAATAATTTCAATCTCTCTTATCTCCTTTGGGTTTGGGAACCTTTGTCTCTTTCTCTTGCGGTTTTAAATTGATTTGTGGCTTTTTTTTTTAAGGAAATTCTTGGGTGTTTTTGCTAATGGACAAAATCAATTTAGATAATAATGCCTTATTAGGTCTGTGATTAAGAAGCACTCGTGGCTTAGTGGTCAACACGTTGTAAGGTTAAGTAATGTAAGCCAGGTCAGTCAATGGATGGATGACCATTCTCAATACGATGAGACCTAGCTAAGCTTTCACGTTAAGCTGTCGGTCCCGGTTACCATATGAGCGTAGCAATCGTCACGGGTAGTTGGAGACCTATAAATCTCGACAGTTCTTTCTACAGAAACTCAGTGTCGACTGGTTCTTGGATTTGTGGAGGTTTATCAGTAGTACCTCCGCATTATGGAAGTACCATAGACGACTGAGAAAACCCAGTCTAGATTGAAAAAAAAAGGTTAGGTAGATGATGTCTATGCTTAAGATAGTTAAGATTTAAAACTACTATCACCTGTATACCTTTCATCATCATTCCAGTCAAAAAACATCCACACATGCACTTTAAGGTTCTTCACAACAAACAGTCCCGTGCTGCCCGCATCCAATGGCCTCTCACAACATTCACCAGGTTGTTTCACCTCAACCATGGGTGTACCCAGGTTAGGGCTATATATAGCTATATACAATAGGTATTCTTTAATTAATTTTTACAATATGGGTTCTATATAGCTATATACTAATACCCAGGGTGGGGCTATATATAGCTATATACAATAGGTATTCTTTAATTAATTTTTACAATATGGGTTCTATATAGCTATATACTAATACCCAGGGTGGGGCTATATATAGCTATATACAATAGGTATTCTTTAATTAATTTTTACAATATGGGTTCTATATAGCTATATACTAATACCCAGGGTGGGGCTATATATAGCTATATACAATAGGTATTCTTTAATTAATTTTTACAATA
>PKRV01001000.1:115372-159704 GCA_003709505.1 Hyphantria cunea
GCCGCCGGCCGGCGCTTATGGACGTTGCATGAGCGGGCGCTCGCGCCGCTGGAGCCGACGGTCCCGCCGGCCGTGGAGCGCGCGCCGTGGGCCCCGGGCGGCGCGGGCATGCGCTTCGAGGGCGCGGAGCGGCGCGACGCCGTCGCGTTCCACCCGCTGCTGGTGCCGCGGCCGAGCGACTTCTCGGTGTCGGCGCTGCTGACGGCGGGCGCGCTGCCGCCGCCCCCCTACCTGCCGGCCGCACTGGCCGCAGCCCTGTCCGCGCCCTGCCCGCTGCTGAAGCCTCCTCCGCCGCCGTATGCGCCCCTGCCGCCCGACGACGACGGTGTCGTCGACGATCCTAAAGTTACGCTAGAGGGCAAGGACCTCTGGGAGAAGTTCCACAAGCTGGGCACCGAGATGGTGATCACCAAGAGTGGCAGGTCAGTACGGAGACGCGCCGCCGTCGCTCGCTGCCGACGCCTGTGTCGTGGTGCCGTGCCAATGTGTGTTGTGTGTGATATGAACCGCCAGTACGTAGCACGAGTCCGAGGGTAAGTGATGAGACCGCCGAGGCCGCAGCCACGACGGCTGGGCTCGCCGACTCTGCCGGAGCGGCAGTCACATGGGCTTGTTTACCAAACATTGCCTAGTTAGGCCTTTTTGTAGGCGCGCTCGCCGAGCGATCTGTCACGACTAACGTGCCTACTAATGAACAGTAAATAATGAGCCAGGCATTCTGGAGTGAAATAAAAAATCTGGAATATCAGAATAATGAGAGCAAAATACATTGAATGCGTCCGTTGTTAAAGCGAGTCCGGACTACGAGTCACGCTATAACGTCACATTGCTTAAATAATTGCCACCAAAGGCAACTAGAATTTTTGACGTACTTAATTAATAAGATTTTTGTTCTTTCGATAATGTAACAACTCGCCGTGTGTCCAATCACTCGGACGCTAATTATGGAACTAACGAAATAACATAACTAAACACAACCTAAATGTTTATACTTTTGGAATATTTCCCAAATTCTGTCAACTCTTACGAACTGCCTAACGGAGCAAGGGTTGACACGGGATAGGCGTATTTTTTCGCCAAAACTAACTTCCGACGGCACGTGTTGTCGCATTAATTAGCCCCTGGAGCTATAAATTGCTTGTTGTCGAGTGTTACAACTATCTATGTTATATCATTCATTTTTATGCCATAATTTTTGACAGAAATACGTATAACTTTATTTTACAATCCAACTGTTATTTCATTAAAAGTTTTATAAGCAATACCCATAAGAATGAAAATCGTAGCAAGCAAAGAAATTGACTTCAATTTTATTTTAATGAAGAGCATTTTAAGCAAAAGAAAAATATTTGCACATTTAACCTGTTTTGTCTTACAAAATGAACGTTCAATATTTTTTTTATTCCATGTTTGAATATTCAACGTCGAAGTTATAATTTATTTACGTGGTCTGGTTTTATTTTGATCAATACTCACTTGAATAAAATGCACATAACAACCAATGAGCTGTGAATATGCAAATAAAATAAAAAAAATCATTTAAATGGTTGTGTGAACTTTTATGTCAATATGATATATATTGACATAACTTCTAGTTAGGCTATTCGTTTCTTGTTTTTTTTATTATTTTTTTATAAAAAAAATTATCAATTCATATTCTATAACTTACTTAACAGAATACTAGGAATTTGACATTTTAATTAATACTACCTCACCTCACACAAGTTAGTTTTAAAACACGGATAGATGCACTTATTACCTTTGTTTCCTATAAAATACCTATACACTTTCCATAAACGAAATTTTTAAACCGTAGATTCATATTTGTAAATACAATTAATTACATTTTTTTTGCCTATGTTTGTTTTATGATAAACTTTAAGACCACACCTGTAAACACTTGTCAAAAAAACAACAAATGGAATTCGGTAATTAGCTGTAGATAGGTATAGTTAAATAGTCTTGTTTAAAGGTCAATAACTTTAAGACCACACAGTCTATAACCGCTAGTCTAAATAAAAAAACAATCGACAGCCGTTCATTGACTGTTAAGTCTTTTCTTCTTCTTTTGATGATATGGCAATCAGCCGGATCAGCTATTTCTGCCAATGTCAAGTATTTCAAGTCTTCAATTCTAAGTCTTCGAGTCTTCAAGTCTTCGTCGTGATGGAATTAATGATAAAAAATATAAAAAATGTGGATGACATGAAATGAGGACCGTCTTTCGCAAAAATAAAAAACGATCTCCGACTGTTAAGTCAAATCAGTTAGTTNAGACAATCTTTGTACGGATATCATAATATGTGACAAAGTATTAGATTAAGGCGCTCATAGCCCAGTTGCACTCGGTGATTAGAAACAATCACTGAGGTAAAGCAACGACGATGCGGTCAGTACCTGGATGGGTGACCGCTGGTGGCATGTTACCATGAGCGTACAGATAGAGTTTCTTTGAAACCTACATAAATAAAAATGAATTGCCGTAATGTATGTACGCGCATAACTTTCGATTGACTGCACCTATTTGGATTATTTCTTCATCTATGCGTTCGTTATTCTTAGGACAAGCTTTGCGTGGAAGAAAATTAAAAGAAAAAAGAAAAAGTTTTTTTCTTACACTCTTTAAGTGGGAAGCTCAGATAGGTCTAACTAAAAGAAGTTTTTCAGATATTTAGAAGATATATACAAAAGAATAATACGGCTGTAGAACTTCGGCGGGTCAGCTAGTTTATAATATTAATATAGATGCTTTAGTCGGACCCTGTGCTAATTTCCCGTTGTAGTTTTATAAAAATTTCACATGATATTCCTACGCCCTTTATTGTTTGAAGTAATTGATAGAATTTATACATAGATAAGCCTGACCAGCTATCTCAGCATATTTCAGACATGAGTCTATTATCGACCACGTAGTATTCGGGCACTCTGTATCTTGTTAAGATTAAGACACTGTGGCGACTTCGACATACATCGCAATAGAAATATACTACAGCGCCATCTACCGAAAATACACTGAACTACGGAGTAATGAAGGAAACTGAGAAACTACCAATCCTACATTGCGCAATAGAAGCTCTCGCGCCGATTAACATATATATAACTTCCCGCCAGGCATGATCACCTCGCCTGGTCGGAGGTGATTATATGCTGTATATGAATGTAGCAGTAAGTCAGTATCATCAGCCACACATTCCCATGTAGTATTAGAGTAGTAAAGAGCAGGAGTTATTATAATAAAAATTACTCTCCTCGTACTCATCGTACCGTATTTACAATACGAAAATCTCCTGTACCTAAGGAAGGTAATAATTCTTAAGATTAAATTTTATCACCTAATTTATTTCAGCAATTACATATAGGATAACAAACAATACCATTTACCAATTAGATAATGAGTAAATATGACTATTTTTTAGAATGAACATCCAATCTGACATAATAATGAATAATGACAACTTGCTTCTTCTATGCCCCTCTCACACCACTTACTTTATCAATAGTTCCTTCTATGTGCAGTCAGTCCTACTGTGGAATGCACTTCCTACCGAAATCAGGAGGTCTACTAACCGCCTTACATTTAAGAAAAGAATTCACGAATTTCTTCGCAGTGAATTGGCAGTATAGTCTCAACGCTAATGCCCTAATGTATACTGTGTATCTATTATATATGTAGTAGTATAATTGTATATGTTTATCTTCTAGTATCTGCATAATTGCTATTAGTCCGCGTTCAAAATTTTGTCCTTGCACCTACCGCATCATATTTCTGCAACACCTGAAGGTCGACTGGTAGATAATGCCTAATGGCATTAAGTCCGCCTTTGTATGAAGTGCATTGAGTTAATAAATAAATAATCGATTCATAACTGCAAATGGTTTTATCAACTAGACATGACATTAAAGAAGAATTCCGTGATTTTTAAATGAAAAAAGACAACATCTATTACAAAAAAACGACAAAATGAGAAGCGAGAGTCGCAAAAAGGAAAAGGGGAAGAGTTAAGAAAGGGTAACACTTAGTACATCAAAGGACAAAAATACATTTGCGAAAAGTCCCCGAATTTCTGGCGCTCAAAGTGACGAACATTTTCGTTACCCGCGCCTCTCCCCCAAAACCTTTCGATGTAAAAAAAATATACTAAAAGAAATCTCTCTGAGGGCTCAGGGGGACATTTTTTTCTTTCTTTTTTTGATAAAGGCACAAGTTTCTGGGAAATAGGCTTGCTGAGCTTTTGCTTTGGAAAAAATCATAGAACAATGTTAAAACTGAATTGAAATGAATTAAATTTAAAAAATATTATTCTGCACAACCTTGTCCTCTAATACAGAAGAGGTCTGGACTATTTTTTAAAACAAAATATAGGCCTCCGAGTAAGTGAGGATACCAATGTGTTTTTAAAATAACATTTTTATTATAATTTCATTGATTGATACGTTACATAAACAATAATAGGTAATTATGTCAATTGTAAGAACTGTGTCATTCATTCAATACAATCAATTTTTTTTTATTGTATAAGGGGCAAACGAGCAGACGTATCGCCTGATGGTAAACGATTACCGCCGCCCATGGACACCCGTAACACCAGAGGTGTCATAAGTGCGTTGCCGGCCTTTGAGGGATGGCGAGGGGGATAGGGGGAGGGATTGGGATATGGGCTTCCGGTATCCTCACTCACTCGATGAAACACAGCGCAGGCGCTAATTCACACCGGTTTATTATATATACCGGCTCTCCCACGATTATTATTATTTNGTGTATGCAATGCCATTACAAGTCGCCTGTCATGTTAAAAAATGACACGGTATGGTCATAGACAAATATTTGATTAGATGACGTGTTTTTTTTTTTGCTCTATGGTTAGACAT
The DNA here is from genome assembly GCA_003709505.1 of Hyphantria cunea. Lineage (NCBI taxonomy): Eukaryota > Metazoa > Arthropoda > Insecta > Lepidoptera > Erebidae > Hyphantria > Hyphantria cunea. Next base: position 120,242 of record PKRV01001000.1, read on the forward strand.
GACGGTTTTTTGACACGGATAGTTGGTATTTTTAATTAGGCGGCAATATTATCTTATCTAAGATGTTTTGCTTTTTAAATGCTAAGTGTGTGAATGAATTAAGTTTTGGTGTGTTTAAGTCCAGTGCTTATGACTTGAAATAATTCAAATTTATAATAGTACTAGTGGGTGCAGGATACTATAATGTTTATTTCATTATAAAACATTGTTGTCAGACTTCACATTTTTTTTTAATTTTTTATGCATATTATTCTAACTCCGTCTATATTGTCTGTGTTATTGCGCTAAAGAGTAGCCTAAGTCCTTCCTCAAGAATCAACGTATCGCCATGATAAATTTCATTGAAATCGGTACAGCGGTTTTGCCGTGGAAGCTAACAAGCATACAGACAGATATATAGAGAGACAGACAGTTACTATTATTATAGGTATATCCATACTATCCACACTATTAGTATGGATAGTATGGATGTACCTCTAAATAACACCGAGCATCAATTTTAAAGGCCTATGTCAGGCAGTGGACTGTGATAGGCTGATGATGATGATGTTAGAAACTGGAAAGACACAACAGTTGAGAACTCATGTATGTTTAATAAAAAACATAAAAGTCCATTAAACACATTTATGTAGATCTATCAAGTTTTGGAGAGTATTTGTAATGAGAGTCCAACTTAGATTGGTCCACAAAAAATATATCTACTATAGGCAACCAGACTGCTGATGAATATACTCATATATTTTTAATACATACAATATATAGATAAACCAGACTCACAGACGAAGCAAATAACAATGGATACGGATAGGAATCCAACCCCCGACCTCTAGTAGTCAGTTTAGCGATTATAAACGAACGGACGTCAAATTTTAAATCTATCTACGCTAATATATAAAGTTTAAGAGTTTGTTTGTTTGCTTGAACGCGCTAATCTCGAAAACTACTGGTCTAATTCGATTTTTTTTTTTAATATTCGATAGGTTTTTATCGAAGAAGGCTACAGGCTATATCTCATTACGCTAAGACCAATAGGAGTTGAGCACAATGAAGAATGTTACAAAAACGGGAGAAAATAGAAGAGGTAAGCGAGGTTACGTGGATCAGCTAGTATTGAAATAAAATAAGTATCGTACTTAACAAGCGACAAGAAGCGGTAAATAATAGCGCAAGCGTCGGGCTTGCTTTAGCGAAGTTCCGGGTACGAAACCTATTCAGTGCACTGCCGTTATGAACCCGCACTGAACACGGGTATTCAGCTACTGAGGGGTCAGCGAGGCTATCAGGAATAGGGTACCCATGCTTCTACAAATCTTTAGATAAAAAAGTCATTTAGCCCCTGATGGCAAAAAAAATGGTGTTATAAGTTGTGTGACTTGTGGCTGTATTTGTGTCTGTTGTACTTTATAACTCCTAATCGGTTGGTTCAATTTACATAAGTTTTCGGTTAGGTTAAAAACGGTCAAGACCTTTATTTGTCACGATTAATTGCTCTAAACATTGAAAGGATGTACCTAACTATATATTGGATACATACAGTAAGTATGTATCCAATATATAGTTAGGTATACATTCACCAGACCCACAAGAAAAGACGATGTTCGTCCCATAACTATTTGTCACAAACCACTAGACAAATAGCCTAGTCTAATAATGATGTGTAAAGTGGTTTAGAGATTAAAGTGTAACAAAGTAACAAAGATTAAAATACCTATGTATTGGTTAATATGAACGCAACATAAACCTTTAATTACTGAACAGTTTATAATCAATTGCGATAAGTTATAATCGAGATCATAGCTGATCATAAATATTCTGAACTAAACTGAATTAATTACTTAATCCCAGTTTAAGTACTTATAGGTAAACTAGTTAAGCCTATAATAAATCAGTCATGTCTAAATTCTAAGTTTTATTAACTAAAATAGACTGAAAATAGTTACACGTTGAGTACAATCGTACGCGTGTATATAGGTTATTTAATTATAATTATTTCTGGGCTTCCGGTATTCGCACTCACTCGATGAAACACAGCACGTTTTTTGTAAGGTTGTGGTATCACTCCGGTCGAGCCGGACTATTCATGCCGAAGTGTGGCTCTCCCACGGTATGAAGTTTCAAGTTTTCCTTTTCCTTGCAGTGCTGATGTCCTATCTTATGGTACTTTTCAATAACCTATCTCTAGTTAAAACTCGATATAATCTACAAATATTTAGGCTGCCGTGCCTCAAAAGGAAAAAAAACGGAACCCTTTTTCTGCGGAACGCGTGCAGGCATCAAGCTGAAAAAGCATATCATATAAAATACTCAGGTCTACTGTCCCTTAGAGGTGTAAAAAAAACATCAAAATTTTTTTTTTCTACCCTCCTGCTGGAATCAAAACCTAAAGAGTATTATTACCCGTAAGCTGAGAGCCTTAAAATTTGGTACGAAGCAACGTCTTACAGCAAAATTATATACAGGAAAAATTGCGAAAAGCATAAATTTTTAGTTTCATCATATAATATACCTACAGTTTTGTACAGAACCCTCGGTGCGCGAGTCCGACTCGCACTCGGCCGGTTTTTATTTATACATTCGCATGACATTTTTGCATTGAAATATTATCGCAAAAATGCAAATATGAACTCCCAAGCGACTGCATTTGTATATGAACTAAAATAATATGAACTACACGTCATTTATCGGGGAATTGAATGTTATTAAAATAATGTTTTATTTTTACATTACTGTTTACTGTATGCAAGGCTTAGGGATTCTGGTGGATAATGTTTTTGACTGCCGAAGCTCATAGGTTAAATACACCCAAGACAAATAATGTGCGATGAGTACGATTGTTTGTTTGATGTCTGGTTGTTATTTGTATAGGATATGAATATACTCGAAAACATATAAGTATCTCCTCATGTAGTATAAGTGTTTAAATTTTTATATTCATCCTAAGGTGGTCTGAAAAAGATTGCTTTTGACCGCCTATTTTACACCATATATTAGACATTTTGTGCACTATCTTGTAACTCTGTAACATGGCGTGCAAATAAAAAGTTTTTAATCCATCTGTCTATGTTCAGAACTATACGAACTCGGTTGATCGCAATAATCTTGAAACTTATTACCTAATTGAACAATACATATATATTTATTTGTCCTGGGTGGATTAAATCCACGATAGTGGTATCCACCAAAGACTAATACAGATGTTATATATCTGTTAGTATATTTATCAGTAACTATTTCCATAACACAAGCTCTGCCTACTTTAGGGTTTGTCGGCATAGTGTAAGTCAATCTAATTTCGTCTCATCCCGATTTTTAATATTATTTCTTTTACCACGAAAGCCCTTGAAACCAATAACAGTAAGAAACTGTAAAATCAATTTGTTGTAATGATATTCTCCTAGCCGATTACGGCCACGGCGGCCAGTCTCAACGGAGACCAGCCAACTACGCAGGAGATATTATAGTGCACAAGTGTGTGCGCAAACACAGGTGCACTTTCTGTTCCCTCACTCTCATAATCCGATGGGACGGTTAACCGACACGATCAGGGTGAGATCAGGCGCAGAACCGACTGTTTTACGTGCTTTCCGAGGCACGGGGGTTCAGACCCCAAATTCCAAACTCCGATCTGTTATTAAGTATTTATATAATCAGAAAAACTCAATAACACTTTTGGCCCGACCCGGGATTTGAACCCGAAACCTCTTGATTGGGAGTCGCATACTTCAACCGCTATACCAACGAGGCACTATAATAGATAGTAGTACTGCGTAGTGGTTAGTTAATCTCTTCTCCAATTATGACACTTGCACAACGAGAGAAAGAGACCGAGGCATGTTAATATACTGTGTCTACAACTACGTAGTGTTAATATTTACTGTCAAACACCTTCTTCCCTATGGACGGGTATAATTTAGTTTTACACCAATTGTATTATTTTTTCTCACAGTACCAGTAGTTGCAGCCATGCGCTTCCCATTTAATTATAATTAATTTATTATGTACTCATTATATATTACATTAAATTATAAAATTAAATGTATGTAACATTAAAAAACAACTTTTGAATTTAATACCTGTGCTTGAATAACTGTTCTTTTTGAAAAAGATCACATTCTAAATTCAAATAAACATTTGTTAGTAAAGTCGTAAACTTTATTTCAAATTAAACTAAAGTATAGGCTGCGTTCAAATTACTCTGTACTAATAAACTACGCAATTTTAGTAATAACATGAACGTCGTTCGGTGTGAACGCGACGATAGGTCCTTTTCAATAGTTATTTGTTTAAGTACTATAATTTTCTATAGATGTTTGCAATCTTTGTAACCAAGCTATGTAGTTGTGTATGTGTGTGTGTAACTATTCTGTTATATTTGTTTATTTAGTTTATGTATATTCCAATTACGATACAATTGTCACTACTTGTGACAATTAATTAAAATGGCGACACGTCAATTACACATGACATAGACAATTGAACAATAATTTACGGTCAAAATGAAAATTTATTAATTTGAGGGCATTTGTTTATGGCACAGGCTTATAACCTTCTTGCAGATAAATAGGCGCCTATGATTACAAAACATACACCAATGTGTACACAAAACAATTAAATATTGTCTATGATAGTGGAGTTTATTTATAGGTTATTCCTTCATCGACATTAAAGCATCTCGAAGACATATTTATTCTCAGAAAGTAGGTACAATTAAGAGTTTTTCCTATCAACAAGAAACATTTATATACTGTGCGATATTATCGTCAAATTTAAAAACTACGACAAAGCCAGACACGAGCTAATTAGATTCTTTTATTGTGGAAAGTAACTGTCATTATCATTCTTGACAGTTATGTAGCACCTGTTATCGTGTCGTGCTTTGGCGTCTAAATGTACTAAAAAATAATATAAAGATGTCTTTGTGATTTAAATATAAATAAATAAATATTTCGGATATTTAACACGCAACGCCATCGAGTCCCAAGCTAAGCAGAGCTTGTGTTATGGGTACTGGACAACGTAAAGAAGTACATATATATATACTATTTTTGTAAATGCATACATATTGTGGAGGCACGGGTGTCATAGCCCTCCATATTATACATAGAAAAGAGTCAAGCTCCGAAACAAATATTTGCAGATCATACAAACATTTGGTCCGATCGGGAATCGTACCTGAGACCTCAAGCACAGTAGTCGCATACGCTACCACTGCTCCACGAGGCAGTTTCATTCTGTGTCGTAGCTGATCAAGGATAAGGAGNGTAAGAAGTGTCATAACCCATATTAATCACGTTTAGGTTATAAGAGATGGCTAAAGGACTGAACTACGCGGTACAGAAATCTTTGACACACCATTTGATTTGAAACCCTCAAGGACCGTCACTAAACGGGACTTTTACCAAAGCGGTGTGTCGGAATCCGACCGACTAAAACCACACGGTGTGCCACTCTGCGCCTGAGACGGGAGGGATCAGGGAACTGCTGTTATTAACACATCCGGGCCCCTCCCAGCGCCTGTCCACACGGAAGCGGGTACCGCCGGATGGTGAAAACTCTAAATTTAGACGACGTGGGTTTTAAAGCATCCTTTTTTTTACGTGTTGAAACCCCCTCGGACCTTCACCCCACCGGGGTTTGCGGCGAGGCGGTGTGTCGGAATCGAACCGACTAAAACCACACGGTGTGCCTAAGACGGGAGGGGTCCAGGAACCGCTTTCTTACGCCATCCAGACACCTCTCAGGGGTTGTATGGTAGGCCAAAAACTTATCTAATGATGATGCTGATATAATTTTGAGCATTTTTTTGATTTATATCACTGGCCAATATGACTAGAAGAGTGAATGTATGTTTATAGTGATTGGCGTGCGTAACGATTTACACTTACTCAGATATATACCATACTTGCATTATATCATACTGTGCAGAATTCGACACTATACTTGCATTTCTGACGGGGAGCACCTTAAGATGTTAAGAAAGCGAGAGTTTTCAATCAAAACAAGTCTGCGCCAATATCTGACATCTTTATTAAATTCGTTTTTTTATATAAAACATGTAAGTTATATATCCATTTGTAATAACCGTCAAAAATTCTTTATTTTGATACCACACTCGATAAAAACATATTTTTTTGAGATTGCTTTTCGGCTGCAAAAATCCTTAATTTTGGCTTTTTTTATTTTAATGTACCCAGTGTCACTCTCACGACTAAGACGAATCTATTGACCCACTTACATAAAAATACGACAAATCGTCTAGGTTCTAGGGCGTGCCAAAGAAATATACATGCATACATACACTCGAAAAACAACCTCCTCCTTCTTTCGCAGTCGGGTAATTAGTTGGACACTAACACTTGATTAACAACCCGCACTTTGCTAGCGTTGAGACGTATGGCCTGAACCCTCTCAAGAGAAGAGACCCGTGCCCAGCATTGGGATTTTATGGGTTGTTGATAGTTTATTATGAAAATACCCATTTCAATAGTATTTTTTTCTGGTTTAACGCGTAGGTCATACTTACTATATACATACAAATAAAAACATTTTCAGGTATTTTTAATCGACTTCAAAAAATGAGGTTGCTCAATTCGACTGTTTTTTTTCTACGTTTGAATCAGTTAGACTAACTCAGTTGTGTAAATATTTGTTTTGCAATTTGGGTGTTTTTTATGTGTAACATGTAAGTATTGACAAATAAGTATATGTCTTTTGCAAGCTCTGCATACTTTGAGACTAGATGGCGTTGAGTATCAGGTGTCCAAAGTAATATAGAATAATGTTAAGGATTATTGCCTGTCCTAATACATAAATTCTATATATAATAGATAAGAAACTCCTTCAAAATTCTCATTTCATTTTTATCTTGAGTCAAAGTTTCAGTCTCATTATAACAAAAACGACTGTGCCCAAATAAGGCAGAGCCTGTACTATGGTGATTGGACAGGTGATAAACACACTTATTTATTGCTATATTTGCTATATACTTACTCATATACATAACACAGATAAATAATATCAAGATGTATAACAAATTCTCGTTGTTATCATACAGTATTGTTTGTCTTTTGGTGGGAATAGTACCAAAGTTTTGCAGTTTGCTTTAGACTCATTTTGCATTCTCGATTTTTCTTTAGTATCACAGTAATAGTTAATACGGGAGATACTTCCTATCAATCAATCAACAACCCATAATGTCTTACTGTTGGGCTCGGGTCTCCTCTCAGGAGAGAGTTAAGGCCATACGTCCCCACGCTGGCCAAGTGCGGGTTGGGGACTGGCAAGAAAACGTTGTGGCTACGTAAATCTTCCCGTTGGATGTTTTTTAAGCCGCCCGAAGGCCTCCAACTAAGCTTCACGACTGTTATCGTATGATAACAACCGGGAGCGACTGCGTAACGTGACCTCCAAATCACGGAGACGCTCATGGTAACATGCCACCAGCGGTCACCCATCCAGGTACTAACCGCGCCGTCGTTGCTTGCCCTCGCTGATTGTTTCTAATCACCGAGTGCAACTGGGCTATGAGCGCCTCGTTCTATAGAGAGTTATTAATCCTTTACATTGTATGTAATGGCCCTTCTTCTATTTGTTCGTTTAGATCTGTTAAAGAATTCAACGGTTTTTGAAGCAGTTTTCAGAAATAGACAGAGTGATTTAAGATAAAGGTTTATATGTATTATACATACATACTATAGCAAACAAAATTCGAGAATTTCAAAGATTTCTGGCGCTCGTTAGTTTTGATATACATATATTTAAATAGATTAATTATTTCAAGCTGTCTTACATGTAACCATGGCCAATGTTATCAACTGACAATTGTAAAAATGAGGTTCGTTGTACACACGTACAAGATAATAGATACTATGTATTAAAATAATTATGTTAATTAAACGGCTATGATAATTTACCGTTATTAAATAATTTACACTCACAAATATAAACCTTTGTTTACAAACGACAAGCTTGTAAACAATGAGACTCATTATAAATATAATAGTTTCTATGTATGAGTACCCTTTTATTATCATTTACATATTTACAAACACATACAACACTTGTTATATTGCATTATATGAGCGACAGATATATGTGTATATTTTAAGATGTTTCTCAAAGTACTTGTTTTATGGTCACTGAATGACCACAAATATTCATGTGACCACTTCAACCAGTTGAAACGTCAGACTATTCAATGGTGTGTCTGTTAGATAAATAGAGTGATTCCCTAACGAAACATAATGATACATACCTACATTATATAGAACGTGAAAGTGTATCAGTAAGACCAGATATATGTTTACAAGATCGCCGTTGTCAGTTTTGATGGACCGCGCGTGAGTAAAGTAAAAGGAACCGCAGTCTGAATTGTAACAAGTAATAAATAATAAATATTTCGGACATCTAACACACAACGCCATCTAGACCCAAACTAAGCAGAGCTTGTATTATGGGTACTAGACAACTGATATGAATACATAAATACTATAAATACTTTTTTTTGTAAATACACACATATTATGCATAGAAAACACCCAAACTCCAAAACAAATATTTGCAGATCCTACAAACATTTGGTCCGACCCAGGATTCGAACCCGAGACCTCATGGACAGCAGTCGCGTACGCTACCACTGCGCCACCGAGGCAGTCTTAGATATCTCCTTTATCTTTCATTAGCTAACGGATACCTCTTGCTGTAATGATGTAATGAGCAAAACAAAAACTACCTATTTTGTATAAATAATGTTTGATTGGAAATCATACTTGATTACTATATCAAACTGTGCAATGAATTTTCGCCTGCGATATTCCCAGACCAATACGACCTTCAAACCTTCAAGAAAAGAGCGCACTCCTTCTTAAAAGACCGGCAATTGTGATGCCTCTGGTGTGACGGGTGTCCGTGGGCGTCGGTAATCGCTTACCATCAGGCGACACATCTGCTCGTTTGCCTCCAATACCATAAAAAAAAATCAGGAGGTGGGAATTTCATTTATTTGCTCTAATATATAAAAAAGAAGGTAAGATTAGGTTTCTATAATTTTTGACAGTGTTTTGAGAGAAAGAGGCGCTTTGGCTATAATTAGTTTTACTTAATGTAAATCTTTAAAATATATTTATTTCTCTATTATAGTTTAAAATTAACGTTGCGTAAAAAACTTTCTAGTAACTCAAAAAGGACATAATTTTACTTTATTGTATCCCTGTTACATTAAAATCTTTTAAGTACAACGTATTTCGTGGTTAAATTGGATACTAATGTAAATGCACCCTTTAAATGACCCAAATAAAACATTACTACGTTTTTTTTCAAGTCAGTTTTTCGAGACCTCCATGCCCATTTAATAAACAATACTAATTATACTGACATCATAGTAAAATTACGTGCTTTTTATAACAATTACTACGAAATGAACATTAATATCAGTTGAAGAAAAAACTATATGAGATTTCTATTCGCTGTCACTTTTGCTGTAACGGTCGACGCGATATGAGTGAGTGAGAGGGAAATACAACTTGCTATGCGTATCGTTTGAAGCCTAGTGTGACTAATTAATTACGTACAACCGAAGTACGGTGACCAGGTGTTGGGAAATGAATGGACTGTTTTAATTAGAGATGGTCCTGAGATGGTTTATTTATATTACTTGGTCTGAGAACTATCATTATATATCTTTACATATATGTATATACATATGTATATATTTAATTCATTTAACTGTATCTTTTGGTAACTTCTTATCATAATTGTGAGAACGGTTAATATTTGAAATGTTTTACAGTATTTTTTGGTAATAAATAGTTTTTTTATTTTTTATTCTTCTAATTAATGAACACAAAATTCACAACTGTAATTATATCCTACTAGTTTTCCCCCTGGCTCCTCCCCTGTGTATATCAGTTATCGCGGTAAGAGTAGCCCACGTTCTTCCTCAGTAATCAAAGTATCTCAATTCCAAATTTCATTGAAATCGGTGTAGCAGTTTAGGCTTAAAAATGTAACAAACAGGCAAACAGAGTTAACATTTCAATATTAATGTTAGTATGGATAAATGTAGCCATATTAAAAATATAACATGTAAAACAACCAAGTCTCACCAAACAGTATTTTTAACGCCAAAAATTGTGAGGTCTAGTTATTATTTAGTTTATTATCTAACTGGATACATTTTATTTGTTAGACTTAGCGGGGAACTTTCTTGAAAACGCCGTAATTTTAAAATCAAGATAGTAAGATAATGCTGATTTTAGCTCGAACGGAACTCGACCGGTACTACCCTCTCACAGACCAATCAAAAGTGACAGCATTCGAGCATGTCGAGTTTCGTTGTTTCGTGAGTGCGAGACCAGCAGATCAATGATGTAGAACCATCTCAATAGGCCCATAATGTAGATCTCGTTGCTGCATTGTTGCATAGTCTGCATTCGCAATGAGTATGATGATCAAGTGGTTCTTGGATTCTGGTTATGCTTTCCATCAAGCAGAATAGAGTCCCTATAGCAAGCTCTTATATAAAAAAAGAAATGTAATTTTTAACCTATAATATAATTCGTAGTGGATAAAGCCTCTGTACCTATGAATACCTCTGTAAAAACAATAAGTGAAAATTATGACAGCATGGTATACCTAGTAGGCTTAAACCTCCTTTCAAATGAAAGGTATATGTCCAACAGTAGAGTGTTAAAGGCTGATGATGATTCACTGACTATTAATTTAAATAACACTCGCGTTTATGATACGCCGAACAATGGAGTAACGAGGGAATCGAAAAAACTATCGATCTTGAATCGCGCAATAGAAGTTCTCGCGCTGATTAGCACATATACAGCAACCCAGTCAGAGGATCCTCCCTTTGTATTGGAGGGAGATGTGAACCGTTCCTACACATCATATCCATTATTCATACTGAAATATAAATTCGAAAATAGAAATAAAAGACTGAGTTGTCTGTCGGTTACCCTTTACACATAAACTGTTGGACCGATTTCAATTACGATTTCCCATACTTTGATTCCTAAGGAACGACATATTACCGTGGGAGAGCCACACTTGGGCATAAATGGGCCGGCTCGACCGGAGTGATACCACGGCCTCACAGGAAACCGGTGTGAAACAGCGCTTGCGCTGTGTTTCATCAAGTGAGTGAGGATATCGGAGGACCGTACCTCAATCCCTCCCCTTATCCCCGTCCCCATCCCCCAAAGGCCGGCTACGCACTTATGACACCTCTTGTGTTACGGGTGTCCATGGGCGACGGTAATCGTTTACTATCAAGCGATACGTATGCTCGTTTGCCCTTTATATAATAAAAAATAACTAACATACATTTCTAAACGAAATCTGGCTGATCTGATCTGAGTCTGGCTTCATACAAATGATATTAGGGATCTAGACACCAGAGTATGTTAACACAAGTTGTAAAACATTACAGGTTGTTGCTACTTAGTTGTTAATGCTTCAAACCTAAACTAAACCTTTGATTTTCTATACAAATAAATAAACTTGAAGTGTCTGTCAGTAATTTTAACTAAACCGATTTTAACTTAATGCACATGAAATTATACACGTATATTTTTAAATTGTCTCTCTGTTGGTTCCGGCTAATCAGTGGAACAAACTGGCTTGTGATCGAATCGAAAAAAATGATCAAGAATCTTTCTTGGAAAATGACTTTTCTCGTCTTCTTGAAAGAGTGCAGAAATTTCCATGTGATTTTAAGAAAACACGTAGAGTAACAAAAGATATCTTAATTTAAATAATAATTTAGTTTTGTGTAAAAACTAAATTATCTAATAAAAGGGAATATTAACGCAGGGGCAAAGCTAATAAGTACACAAATGAACACTGACTGCACCGTTGCCGCTTAGGCCAGGTGGTTTAAGCGGTCCTCTGCGCTAGGAGTTGTGGGTAAATCCCTACATAGGACAGTACTTTGTGTGGTTTATAAATTATTGTTCTGAGTCTGCTGGTGTACTTTGTGTACGTAGGAGAGTTGCCTAAAAAAGCAACATCATCAACAACCCATAATGTCCTACTGCTGGGCTCGGGTCTTCCTCTCAGGAGAGGGTTAAGGCCATACGTCCCCACACTGGCCAATTGCGGGTTGAGGACTGGCAAGACAGAGTTGTGGCTACGTAATCTTACCGTTGGATATTTTCAAGCCTCCCAAAGGCCTCCAACTAAGCTTCACGACTGTTATCCAATGATAACAACCGGGATCGACTGCTTAACGTGACCTCTGAATTACGGTAAAAACAAACAAAGTACAAACTCATCAAAATTCGTAAAACAAAACAAATTACACTTTAGTTCTCTATGACAATATGAAAACCAGTCAAAAATAAAACTCAAACCTACACCCATTTACACTTCAGTCTGAATGCACCCTTGCTATGTAAAATGACGCTCGACAGTAACGGTAACTTCCACAGAACTAGACTTTCTTTCATTCTCAGAGGTTGGAAAATTACAATTGCAGTATTCACGCGATTCCAACGATATCTACGCTGGATGCTTAAGTGATGTCTAATTAATTGGCTTACCACATGCTACATCTTTACACAAAGGCTGGTTCACACAAAAGGTGCAATAACGCTGCGTCGCCGCAACGCATCAGAGAGCATTAACGTATGTGCAATGTATTTCGATTTTTATCAATGATAGAGTTATTATATCCCAATTTTGTTCAAAGTTACTCCTTAAATGTCTTTTTCAATGACACCATATTACTATATCGTACTTAATTTATATACCTACATAGAAAACTTATCCTGACTGACTGACTGATCCATCAAACTAGGGCTTACTATTTTAATAGCTCCCGACGCAAAAAGAGGGGTATTTCAAATTTGACATCGATATCTGTGTGTTTGTGTCTGTCTGTGGCATCATTGCTGTCAAACGAATGGAACGATTTCGATGCGATTTTTTCATTTGAGATCCAGTTTCCTTGAGGTAGTTCTTAGCTATGTTTGGTAAACATCGGTCCAGCAGTGTAAGAGTTTCAGCTTTTTTACAAAATGATGTAAAGCATTTTTGGCGTATTAAGTGTTTATGTAGGGTGTTTTTAAAATGTTTAATTTTTGTTCGTATGTAACATAAAAAACCCACTACAAAATATTCTTTTAAGGAAAATTAACTCTTGGCAGTTCGTCATTTTCAACGTAAATACACAAATAAGTAATAATGACGCGAGTAAGCTGCGGGAAAAGGTTAGCGATGTAAAATACTAAATATCAAAACCTGTAGAATATTGTTTTATAAATACATAACTGATGACATTGTACATAGCTATTGCCACAAAGACAGCAATGACAGTATGAAATTGAAACATCTAATAACAAAAATGGTAAAAACTCACCGCATTATCTAACAAACAATCTTTTCTGTAAGCTTCACAATCATTTTTTAAACTTTATTAATACTCGTCTGGCGCGAAACCAGTATTCATGCTGTCAATATTTATTAACACTAGTAGCACCGCTCTTCATTAAGTGCAATCAGTATTGCAAACGATGAAAAAAAGCTTCAGCACTGCGTTTAGTAGGAATTTTTTTTCGCTTGTAAAACTCAATGTGTGGCAACTAAACATTGGTTTGGCGCCTTTTTTATCTTATCGCTTAAACGGGATTTGGTGGTTAACTTATATCCGTAAATGAAATGTGCTATTAAAATTACGATAGCGTGTGCTTATTCCGTAACGATGTAATAAAAATTTCGGTAGTATTAGTTTAAAAATTAAAATTACGCGTAAATAATGCTTTTTTTTTATCTATGATTGTATTATGGAATGTGTTTGAGTTCTTGTGAGCTTGTTAACTGATTATGGAAATTATTATGTCCTTGTTTATCTCTACAGATATATATTCACAAATTTAATTATTTTATACTCTTTATATTTAGTACACTGACACTTAGAATATCTAATTAAACAAGATTTTTCTGAGTGTATGAAATATATTATAATAAGCACATATTTCATACAGAAAAATTTGAATAGAGAAGCCTCTTCAAATACACATTTGTTTTAAAAAATGTATATTTATTATTCTCTATCTATATTTATTATTTTTAATCTTATAAAAGGTGGTAGCTGTCACTCTGTAATGTTTATTATATTGTAGAATGCTATAGTTGGACTTTGTGTCATAACATGAAATGGTGATGTACGATGGAGTGTGGATAAAGTTTTTTTATTGATATCAATAGCATACACAAGATGCAATTTTATTTAACTACTTACTTTTTATACTCTTACTTTGTCATGTCAAATATAAACAGATGATTTTTTTTTTAAAGAATTTGAAATAGTACCTAAAACAGAGCAAAAAGGCACATTATTTTTGTGTTATTGAAAGTAAATGCGAATGCGAGTGTTTGTTTGTCCATCTACATACACTTACACCCCAATCCAACGCCCCCTATCCCCCTCACCATCCCCCTTCGCCCCAGGCCGGCATAGTGTGGGTCACCATGCTGCATTGTTCTTTTTCGCATTGAGGATGGTGACCACCACTCTTGGATTCTGCTCATGCTTTCCATCAGGCAGGGCAGAGTCATTTTGGCAGCTTAAATATAAAAAAAATATATATATCTATCTATATATATATACTTTTATGCTTTATATTGAGGCAGTCTATGGATTTTGTATTTCAGAAGGTAAACTTTAAAACGAGTCAAAGTTACCCCACTTTGTCCATAAAACATCTAAGACGTCATCGGTCCTATCGTTCCGTTCTTTACATTAGAGTGTTCCTGAAAATCAATTACATTTAACATGATTATTCGCATTAGAATTCCCCATTGGCATAGATAAGTGAAACGGCAAAGTTTCTGCCGCGCCCTCAATCCTCTACAGGGTTACCACACTGTGAGTTTAAATAAGTACATTTAAGGACATTACTTCGTGGTGCAAGTGTTGTTAAAAACAATATACTTTGAATAGAAGTAGGTTCTTTATTTGTCTTCTTTTAGTACCGACTTTTACCCACGACTTCGAAGTTGAATTTTAACAATACAATTATTAAAATTAATTACAAATATTAATTATAACAATCGTTTCTATTGCTGTAGTAAGATAAATTAACATGAGGTCAATTAGGATAATTAATCATTATCCTTTAATCAATCTTCTTTATTATGCTAAATATGTAAAAAAAATGACGAAATACACATCGAGAAATTTGTCAGATTTATGGAGAAACAAGAAATCGAGAATATGTAACAAGTATAGATACATGAAAAAAATCTTCGTTCTTAACACTCTCAATCATTTCACCTTTTACAGAAAAACACTCAATCAAAATATATTGACATCCACTTAGGGATTACACCTCAGACTCATACAAATTAGTTTCACAAATAAACGCTCATTCTTGCGTCATCCTAAAAATCCTAGTGTAAATTCTTGCGTCATCCTAAAAATCCTAGTGTAAACGTTAAAATTGTCCGTAGTAAAAATAAAACGCGTTGTCCCTCTATTCCGCAGAGAGGGAACCGAAACCACGATTAGGGGACGCGATGATACGGGGCTCTTTCGTTAATTACCGCCGAGGAAATCTCTGCACATTAATAGATATTTAGTTAAACCTCTAAGAATTTGCCCCGAACTGATATACAGATAGAAACAAAGTGATAATCAAATTTGTCAACAAAAGGTGTGGTTACATTTTGTTGAATTCAGTAAATTAAAAATATATTGAACACATGAACGGCCTTAAATTGTTTGCAGTTGGACATAAACGTTTCTTCCGAAAGGAATTTTGTATATGGGTTTGTACCAAGATTACCTTCTCTCTTCCCGTGGTTTAGCCCTGCATAATTTGCCTTAGTCAGCAATTAATGTATTCTATATTCTTAATCTGTCACCGTACGGAAAGTTTTTCCTAATTGACTGTTTGAATCAACTAACTCAAAACATCATACCTATTTTGTTAATTTTTATAAAAAAAATCTTAGTACCTTCAATTCTCTTTGCCTTATATTTTCGTGATAAAAAGTACCCTATATCATTTTCTGTGCTCCTAACGTCTAAAGGCAATATTTTTTTAAATAACCTAACTCACCTACCTATTTTATGTAAGAAAACCACTAAAAACTGATTAAAGTTTTCTGGCTGGAAGTATATCAGCGTAAATGCTTTTTAATTACTGAACTGTAGATATAATTATTAATAAATTATCACAAGAATAGAATAAATTACAACCTTTAATGGTAGACACCATAGCCAGACGCCATTATACCTCAACACTTTACTGTTAAGACCTAGGCTATAAAAACACAAGATGGCCGAACTAGACACTGATGGAATACCAAAACATACGCGTTCTTAATTCTCTTAATTACACTTCTTGTTGGGGTATCATTTATTTTCTTTTTTATGAGGTTGGCAATACTTAGTTGGAAAACAATGATGGCGATTATTTTATTGAGACGTGCCTCACTTGCCAAAGTTGTAACGCCTCTCTTTATATTATTTCACTGCCTTTTTATTTTAGCTTTATATTAACCAACTATGGGATAGTTGTTTTAGGTATGGTGTATTTTAAATCTTCAACACTGTCTCAAAGTACTAGTCACGCTAATGTCAACACGAACGGACTGACTCTGCGGGGCGGTACCACTCTCTCACTAAAAACCAACCTAAAATTACAGCATTCGTGATGTCGTGTTTCATTCGTGAGTGCTAGCATCTCAATAGGCCGCTTTAATGTGGGTCACCATGGTGCATTGTTGCATTGTCTGAATTCACAATGAGTATAGTGACCACCACTCTTGGATTCCGCTCAAGCTTTCCATCAGGCAAAGTACTCACTTTGGCAGGCTTATACATAAAAAAATCTATCGTTTATCCGTATATTGGTTTATGGTTCGTTACTGCTTTTTTTTTGTTCGTTGGTTTATGCTTCTCGATGTTATTTCCGTACCAAAGACAATGACAAGATGAAATTCTATGTTTAAAAAGCTTAAAACGGTACCAACGTTTGAATAACTCAAAATATAGATAATCAAATAAAGTATCTATGTCAATCGCCACCAATAAAATGTAACCGATATATTTCAAAAACGTTAAAAAATGTTGTGATAATAATTGTAAAGTGTTCTCGACGGAGTCAATGATCTATTCAGCCCCTCCGGTTCCGCGTCTAAAGTGCCCAAATTTTCGGGGAACACCCTCGAAGGGACTTAAATTCCTTTACTTTTTAAATCATTTCGAAGCAATTGCCGGTTTCGGTAACTTTGAAGAGCAAATGATTATGTTGAACTTTATTGTATAATATTATAAATTGTATTGTTGTACTTTAACAGTGACACGCCATTTGTTTAATTAAAAGTGATATTAAAATTTTATAATACATGTTTAGGAACTTATAACATGGTTAGGTTACTCTTGTCGAATCATTGTCTCAAAATAAATGTAATGGTCTAAGTATGTCTCTATGGTATAAAACGATTAAATACGTTATATTACATTATAGGAAAACTTAAAAAGCAATAAGCCTTTCTTAAACGATCTTCAACATTCTGCACTATACGGTAAAAACCTAAAATAAATCTTAAAGGTGACTTCCATTAGCAGACTCGTTTTGTATTGGCGTAGGTCTAATTAGTGGCGTCGTAAAACTAAAGGGGCTCGTCAATCAATGTTTAAGGGTGAGCTACGTCCCAACGACATGTGACGCCAATTTAAAGGATACCGAGAATGTCAGTCGCTATTGGAACGTGGCTTTGCGTTCGAAATTTAAAACTTTAATCTATGGAGCTCTATTAAGACCAGGTATTACGTTCGATATTTCAAACTTTAATCTATAGAGTTCGATTAAGAATAAAGGTTAGATTTTATATAATTTGTTTTGTATTTTGAATTTCGAACCATGCGCCAAATATTGAACGAGTTATAAGTTATTTAAATATGTAGCTCTTTATGGATGTAATTGTTATTTATATTGTATTTTATTTTAGAATTAATTAATAACTGTAAAGATGGCTGGCGCCATCTAACGAAACCCCTTACTACACAGTCAGTACAAATCGCGTAATGAAAATTGACCCTCCATTTCATTTACCTTCACATACACAATGTTTCTTAGCTTAGATTGGCACAGCATTTCTTCGATAGGTTATAGCCCTTTCTTGACTTAGATTGGCACAATATTCCTTTCACTTCAGACTTAGATATCGATTTCGATACTCCTGATTCCGTTTAGCAAAACCATTCATCTTAAACAATAAAAGGAATTACATCTGAAATTGGGACATACATTTTAAATAATTACGATAATAAAATTGAGATTGAATTGATTGAAAATTTTTTTTCGATCGCTTCAGTAGAGTACCCATTTTAAACCATAGTGTAATTCCTTAGACATATAATCTCATAGAAGTTAAGCCATTCAACGCTTTTTAAAATAGTGGTTCCATAGCCTTACCCCTTCTTCTTTCTAATTCTAGAACGGAATACACTAACTTATGGCTCTTGATTTGAAGATGGGTCGGGGCCTTCGTCTAGCAATGGACGGTGATAGGCTGATGGGCGCCAGTAGCTGCGCCCTGGTTTCCGGACCTGGTTTCTAGCTTGCCCCTATTATAGTCTGGAACCCTGCATTATTGAATACAGGTCAATGTAAATGATATTTATTTTGTAAGTAAATCTTATATTGCATAATCCGCCCCACTTGAATTTATTGAATTACTTTTAACTTCATTCTTTTTTTAAATGTTCTGTGGTTAAATTAGTTTCCTTAATCCATCCACTTGTCTTCTGTAGTCAAATTTATTTAATTTTTACAGTCTTCTTTTGACGGCATTATGTTTTCAGTTTATGATTTTTTTATGTTAAATGCTGTTATAGTCTAAATTTGATTATGATCTGTCCCTTCAAGGATCCAAGTGTGAATATATGTTATGGTATTGAAACATACATTTGTAATTTATTGCTTGTTGTATAAGTAAGTATGTAGCATAACCTGTTGGCATACTTAATTGTCAGTAGCAACGTGACTCAAGTTCAAATAGGATGTACATCACCATATTTGTTAAAGGGGTTGGATCTGGCAACTATAAAAAGGACCTTATATTCATAATTCGATTCTTAACAGTAAAAACTCGATGCTGGCAACCTCTTATACATCAAATGTAAAAAAGACATTCTAAAAATAACTCTTTGCAGACTACCTCTGTGGCGCAGTGGTAGCGAATGCGACTGCTGTGCAAGAGGTCTCGGGTTCGATTCCTGAGTCGGACCAAATGTTTGTATGATCTGCAAATATTTGTTTTGGAGTTTGGGTGTTTTCTATGTATAATATGTATGTATTTAGAAAAAAAAAGTATATAAGTATTAATATTAGTTATCTAGTACGCATAGTACAAGCTCTGCTTAGTTTGGGACTAGATGGCGTTGTGTGTTAAAATGTCCGAAAATATTTATTTATTATTTTTCGTTAGTTCTTGAGAAATATTTCAACATGATGATTTTTCTCTATATTTTTTCTACACCGCATTTTTTTTACAAGCAGACGTATCGCTTGATGGTAAGCGATTACCGCCGCCCATGGAACACCTCAACACCAGAGGCGTTACAAGTACTTTGCCGACCTTTGGGGGATGAGAAAGAGGATGGGTGGAGGGGTTGGGATTTGGACCTCCGATATCCTCACTCACACGGTGAAACACAGCGCAAGCCCTGTTTCCAACCGATTTTCTGTGAGGCAATATCACTCCAGGCTAGTTGGCCCATTCATGCCGAAGCGTGATGGGTAAAAGAAATAATTATTTTCATTTCTCTTTGATTCTGTCAAAAAATTTTGTACTTCCTATATTTTAAATAAGTGGCATAAAAGTTTAAAAGAAAATCCTGTTAGAATACCCTAAGGAGTATTTATCTTAATATCCATAAAGAATAAAGGGTTGGTCGGCACTCCACACAGTGCCTAAAGACGAAAGTCTTCAATGCGTGCGTAGTACCCGTAATGACATACGGAGCCGAAACATGGACACGTACGGTACGACTGGTCCATAAGTTCAAAGTCGCTCAGCGTGCTATGGAGAGGGCTGTGCTCGGCGTTTCTCTAAGAGATCGCATCAGAAACGAGGTGGTCCGACAAAGAACCAGGGTTATCGACGTAGCCCACAGGATTAGCAAGCTGAAGTGGCAGTGGGCTGGCCACATTTGCCGAAGAACCGATAACCGTTGTAGCAAACGAGTTCTTGAGTGGAGACCGCGTCTCGGCAAACGTAGTGTAGGACGTCCACAANATGACATACGGAGCCGAAACATGGACACGTATGGTACGACTGGTCCATAAGTTCAAAGTCGCTCAGCGTGCTATGGAGAGGGCTGTGCTCGGCGTTTCTCTAAGAGATCGCATCAGAAACGAGGTGGTCCGACAAAGAACCAGGGTTATCGACGTAGCCCACAGGATTAGTAAGCTGAAGTGGCAGTGGGCTGGCCACATTTGCCGAAGAACCGATAACCGTTGTAGCAAACGAGTTCTTGAGTTGAGACCGCGTCTCGGCAAACATAGTGTAGGACGTCCACAAGCCAGGTGGAGCGATGATTTGCGCAGGACGACTGGCAGGAGCTGGATGCGAGAAGCAATGGATCGAACTAAGTGGCGTGAAATTGGAGAGGCCTATGTCCAGCAGTGGACTGCGATAGGCTGATGATGATGATGATGACTGCACTCCAGGTTGGGCGCCCCGATTGCTGTTTTTATATCTCTAATAATTCTCTTAAAAAGATTATACTAACTATAATGAAAGCTTTGGGTGTATCTTTCTTCACTTACATTTTAATTTTCTCTTTGGAACAAACCCTTAGAGTGAAACAGTATGATATTTTTAGCCCCTAAAGCAAAAAGAGTGTGTTATAAGTTTGACGTCGATGTGTGTCTGTCTGTTGCATCGTAGTTCTCGAACGGATAGGCCAATTTCGATGCGGTGTTTTTTAGCTATGTTTGGTTAATATCTGTCCAGCAGTATACGCTTGTTTTTATTATCATCAGCTTTATTCCAAAATGATGTAAGGCATTGTTCTCGATTAAGTCCTTGTGTTATTAATCCGTTTTTCTAGTGGTCCTTCGGAGGTCGTGGATTCAATTCCCGCCCAGGAAAAATACTGTGTTATGAGTAAAATAATATGTTATATCTTTGGGTTGTAACGCATAGTATTGACACAGACTTTGTAACATAAAGAGTAGGTTGTTTATTTAAATCAGCAGTAAATCTATAAAAATATGAAGATTCTGTGTCTGTCTTTCTGTCTGTTAGTTCTCTCTCTCTCTCTTTCTAATCTCTGAAAAGGCTGCACCTATTTTAACGGAACTTTCATTATTCATTTAATATATATAACTAAAGAACGGTATAAGGAGCATAGTAAGCTTCTTTTTTTTAGAAAATAACTATAGTTACAAAAAAAAACAATGATAATAAGTGAGTAATAGCAACAAAAACTGCAGGCAATACTTTAGGGCGCAGCTAGTTTAAAACAAGTAATTAATCATTTTATGCTGCTTATTATTTGTTATTTTTTATTTTGATGTATCTAGTGTCACTCTCACGGCTAAGACGAATGTATGTCCATCCTCATAAAAATACGACAAGCTGTATAGGATCTAGACCATACCAAAGAAATATACCTATAAACATAGCTATATATATATATACATACACTTAAAAACATAACCCCCTTCTTTAGCAGTCGGCTAAAAAGACAACTCCCTTACTAGGAATATATTCATAGGTATATCCTGCGTCTCGGGGTACTTTAAAAACATACATGAAGCGGACACCGGAAACACCCAGACTAGAACATTTTGGGGGTTTGGGGATCATTCAAAGTGTTGTCCCTTGTGGGATTTGAACCCACAACACTTGGCGCAGTAGAAAGCGTAGCATAAACCATTAGGCTTTACGTGCAGTCAAATTATACCAATATTGTAGGTCATTGAAGTACTTACGTAATTTAAATTACAATATTAGAATTTGTAACGCTGTTTTAATTAAAAAAGCAACTTCATAATAACACCAATTACTATCGTGGACATGGAAATATTAACAATTACCTTTGGTGAGGCAGTTCGCAGGCGATTCCTGCACGAATCGACGCCATCTGACTTTGATAGTACATAGAATATGACAGTACTATGACTTGCTGTGTTTTTATATTGATACTAACTTATCTATTCTCTATCTATCTATCTCTTCTCTCTAAGAGGAAAGAGAAAGAAATAAAAAGTAGCCTATGTCCTTTCTCAAGAATGAAAATATATCCATTACATATTTAATAGTATTCGGTTCAATGGTTTTGTCGTGAAAACATAACATACCGAGTTACTTTCCAATTTGTAACGTTACTATGGATTGAGAAGAATCTGAAGAACTTCGTAGAAAGTGAGGTAAAGGTTATTGGCACATAACACAACATGTACCTACTTATCTGTTTACTTTAGCTTCTTTACACAAAAAGCCACTTGATTACTCAAAAAATACCTAACATAAATTGTTATTATTGTTCTTTTCAAAATAAAGTTTAATATAAAACCATTAACTTCTCATAGAGGCGCTCATAGCCCAGTTGCACTCGGTGTTTAGAAACAATCACCGAGGGTAAGCAACGACGGCGCGGTCAGTACCTGGATGGGTGACCGCTGGTGGCATGTTACCATGAGCGTCTCCGTGATTCGGAGGTCGCGTTAAGCAGTCGGTCCCTGTTGTTATCATAGGATAACAGTCGTGAAGCTTAGTTGGAGGCCTTTGGGCGGCTTGAAAACATCCAACGGTAAGATACGTAGCCACAACGTTGTCTTGCCAGTCCCCAACCCGCACTTGGCCAGCGTGGGGACGTATGGCCTTAACCCTCTCCTGAGAGGAGACCCGAGCCCAGTAGTGATACATTATGGGTTGTTGATTAACTTCTTATTTTGTCTGTTGAAAATCGCGTTCCAAGAAACCATATTGGTGTAAATTAGTCTCGAGCGACAAACAATCCGCGGCGTTCCATACCTACCAAAGACAACAAATGATTGTTCAAAAAAAGAACATTCACAGATAACCAATACGATTTACCGCCATGACCCGACTAAAGTAATATACTATTATCAATGGAGTCTTTCTGCCTATCTAGTGACCCCAAGGTCATAAGAATGGATCCTTTCATGATCTGCGAAGAAGAATCTTTGTGTCCTAATCAGTAAGATAATGATTCTTAAAGTGCGGTTAACTTATATGATTTATTTCAAGATAAGGTTTAAGTATGTAATTTTAATGTTTATAGTGGCGTCTTGACGATGAAGAGATCCTTGTTTTTGAACGAAAACTGTTGTAATCTATTTATGTATTTAGATTGTCTATGCTTTTGTGAAGTGACTTTCTGTAGGTCAAGATGGTAATTATCTGTTGAAGTATAAAACTTAAAATACTTTTAGAGTCTATAGATTTGATCAGTTAACAGTCAATAGAAATAATTCTTTGAAAAAACCTGCCTCTGCCATCTCCAGATTCTCGGTCACAATAAATATAAATATTTCGGATATCTGACACAAAACGTTACCTAGTTTCAAACTAAGCAGTTTGTACTATGAAAATGAGATTGACTGATATAATACTTATATATTTTTTTGTAAGTACATTCATATTGTACAAAGAAAACATCCAAATACCGAAACCATTATTAGCAGATTATACAAACATTTGGTCCGACAGACATACCGAGTCATTGTAAAGCAGGCAAGTTTTTTCTAAACAGTGACAAATAAAACACCGAGTGATAAAATTAGTTAACCTAAAACAATCTTCATATTTATTCTGTGGTGTGTTCTCCGAAATCAAAAAAGCAAAAGTAACATCAATTTATTGTGTTGCAGTTTTATGACGAGAATCCCGTCCTCATTCAGATTTTATTAGTTTAGTACCGTTAAATTAGATTTGAAACAAAGTCCATAATAACCCTTTTAAATTATCTCTTTTCGTAAAACTAATACCATTTTTTTATAAAAGTCACTCTGTTTCTATCGGAAATTTTATTAATGTTTGCGTCAGATTTCCCTCCAAAAAAGGAAATTTAAATCAACGAAATGTCAGAACATCTATGGTATTATTAATTCAGTTTAAATAATTGAAACTCTTTGAATTTGTTGCGTTTTGTTGATTACATCTTTTGGTTATGCTTCTTGTGTTATATATTAAACCTCATTTTTTAACATACATGTTAGTCTTACTATGTACTAACTACCACGGACACAATGTAGTACCTACTAATGATGCAGAAACATCTCAATAGGCCGCCATGATGTTGATTACCATACTGCATTGTTTGCATTTGCAATAAGTATGGTCTCCACTACTCTTGGTTTCTGCTTATGCTTTCCATTAGCCAGTGTAGAGTCACTTTGATAAGCATATGTAATCTTATATATAGGTATATAAAATAAAAACATATTATTAGTTCAATGATGTTAAAATCAAGTTGTGTTACTTCAAGTAAACATGTTGTAGACACTGAACGGAGCGCACAGACGTATATATGGTTGTAACGGAGCCTGGTGCATCGAAGTATGAACTACGTGTTTCGAATGGGGAGATACACAAACTCTTGATTATGTACATAAAGTGTGATGCTTGATCCGATGGGGAACTGGGTGGGAAAGTTCTAGAAATATTTTTTTTATAGTTTTAGGCTGTTCTACTTTACTACTTGAAGGAAAACCGGAGCCCTGCACTCAGTATAGTGGGATCAATCCTAACATATGATGATATTTGGAAACGGGGAACATAGAAAAATGCATAGACTGCCAAAACTATAATCTTTTTTTGTACTGTAGTCGAGTAAAAACCGGATTAAAGCTAACCTAAAGATATTTCTCGCAATCTAAGTGTTTGTTTGTATCTGTCGCTGGTATGTTGTCAAAGCGGTGGTATTACAATTTCACTGGTAATATTATAATAAAACGGTAGATTGTCAATCGACTTCATTTTTCTTCTAAAACAAAAAACAGCCACCAACCAATCCCTTTAAGCTCGACGCCATTTTTGTCAAATGTGATTCAAGTGTGACGTGTATTCAACGCTAGAGAGGCTAAACTTACATTGTCACTAAAACTAGGCCGTTAATTTGAAAGAAATGAAATCGATTGACAATGTACCGTTTTATTATAATATAACAATTTAAATTGTAACGTCACAGCTTTGACAATATACCTGCAATATATCCTTAAATGACTCATTGCAGACTTACACCCATTTGTACCTCCGATAAAATAAAACATTATACACCCACAGTTCGCCCAGTACTGTTTCGTGCCACCCACGCGGCGAAATTGTTGCCGGTCACTTATGCGGACTTCTAATTTTGAGTTCATTTTTAGATACATATTAATTTCAAGATGTAAAAACAAAAAACAAGGCCATTATTTACTTAATATCAAATGCTTCTTTTCAAAAGAATCTAAAATGTTAAGAAAAAATCTTATTTTAGAATCATAAATAACACCGCAGACATTACGTCTCCGAGAACTGCTAACAATTGCAAATGAACTAGGAAGTCTATGATAATTCGGCAAAATTAAATATTCACAAAACGTATAGAGGTTGGTTACGAACGGTGTTGTCCGAAATAAATCGGCTAAGATAGACGAGGCGTCGATTGTCGAACATTAGAAGTTCGTGACTAGGTTATTACTTTATTTTGGAACAATTGTGCCGACCCGGACTTAGCTTGAAAGATGGATGTGTCGGGGCATCTAAGCAATATTAATTCATTAACAGATTCTCCATAATATTCGAATATTTAAATAGGGCTTTCTTGAAAAGAGAGAACTGTCTCCTGGAAAAAACTAACTCAATAATAATGTAAAAAAGTATCGTGTCAAAAATAAACGCCAGTACTTCAAATAGAAATTCTTACAGCAATTAACTGTTTGAAATCGAACAATAATTGTTTTTGTTTTGATTTATTGAAACTGGTATATTTTACCCACGGTACCGTCCGCGTGTATGTCCGTTACCGTGATAAAGAGTAGCCTATGTCCTTCCACAAGAATCAGAGCATCTCATTACCTTTCATGGAGTAATCGGTTTAACAATGAAAGCATAACAGACAGACAGAGTTACTTTAACTGCCTCGGTGGCGCAGTGCTAGCGTACGCGACTGCTGTCCATGAGTTCTCGGTTTCGAATCCTGGGCCGGACCAAATGTTTGTATGATCTACAAATATTTGTTTCGGAGTTTGGATGTTTTTTATGTCTAATATGTTGGTATTTACAAAAAAAAAAAGTATTTATGTATTCATATCAGTTGTCTAGTACCCATAATACAAGCTCTGCTTAGTTTAGGACTAGATGTCGTTGTGTGCATGTTGTTTATTACTTTGGAAATTATAATATCAATATGGAAGTGTGGATTTAAGTTACAACTACGAATATAAAAGAACACATAACTATTTATAAAGTTGTACAAGTTCCAATAATTTTAGCAGTAAAAGAAAAATATAATTAATTTAGTTTGAATATATATATACCTATGTTTTATTTTCAGTTATCTCTTCGTTCGTACATATTATACCTAACAGTTAAACATCTATAAAACAAACTTCCGTGCAGTACTAGCAATTACTGTCGGCCTTTGTCAGGTTTAAATTTTTTGTCCTTGTAACATTGTCGCATCCGTATGTTCCGTTCTACGCATGCGCATGATTTCGAGTATACTGCCGTTGCGGTCTTCATGCAAGGGAAAAGAAAATGTAATGTCAAAAATTCATAACGCACGCAGTAAAATATGCATTAAACATACCGTTCATTATTCCAAAACAGTATTAGCCGTGAGGTATAAAGTAAAATCTTACGTTTTATACAAAAAATCTTATTAACGTATTGTGCTTACTAACTATAGAATAATTTAGCAATATAAACAAACTGAATTACAATCAGTTTGGAGTTTGGAAGTCAATGTCTTAATCCCCGCGCGTCAGGGAGCACATAAAGCTGTCGGTCCTACGCCTGACCCCTCCCCGGTTGTGTCGGATAACCGTCCCACCGAATTATGAGAGTAAGCGAACAAAGAGTGCACCTGTGTTTGCGCACACACTTGTGCACTGTAATATCTCCTCTGTAGTTGGCTGGTCTCCGTTGAGACTGGCCGCCGTGGCCGTAATCGGCTAGGAGAACATCATCATTTTATAAAATACTTGTAAAATTATTTTTTAAATAGTTCTGGCAACCCTATATTTTAACACTATCATAACTGACAACGTTAACCTAAATTCTAAAGATAAATATTAAAATTACACAACAACCAATAGGGCCACAAGAGCTCACAATTCATATTTTAACAATTAAACACATAAAAGTTAAGCTTGTAGTTTCACGGTGCATATTAAACAGAACACACAAAAAACGAAATACAGAAACGGAAAAACACAATGATGCTAATGTAGCACATTTGAATTGCATATCCAATGCTTATTGTGAGAAAAAAATATATGTTTAGCCTATTTAGGAGATAATGTATACTTATGAAATCGTATCTAGGAAACGGGTGAAATAATGTTGATAGGGTTGTTATTTGAATGATAAAAATAAATTCTGTTTAATTGCTAGTTAAAACGTTTAATTATAGGTTGTATTTTTAAAATAAAATAAAATAAAAATAGCTTTTAATTCCTGTAACATGCTTTACACTTTCTTTTTTTTCAAATTGATAATAATTAAATGATATCTGATCAAGTAGCATTATCGGCAAAGAGGTCAGGTTGTCTTCATACATAGGGCTTCTCTATTTAACTCCACTTGTTTCGGTCTAGCGCAGTTCTTCTCCATCCATTTTATTTTTTTTATTTTTTTTTATATTTAAGCTGCCAAAATGACTCTGCCCTGCCTGATGGAAAGCATGAGCAGAATCCCAGAGTGGTGGTCACCATCCTCAATGCGAAAAAGAACAATGCAGCACGGTGACCCACACTATGGCGGCCTGGGGGGAAAGGGGATAGTGAGGGTGATAGGGGGCGTTGGATTGGGGTAAGGGCCTCCGGTATCCTCACTCACTCGATGAAACACAGCGTAAGCGCTGTTTCACACCGGTTTTCTGTGAGGCCGTGGTATCTCTCCGGTCAAGCCGGCCCATTCATGCCGAAGCGTGGCTCTCCCATTCGGCAGATCGTCTTCCCATCTCAATAGTTTGCATTTTTACTTTCTGTAAAATTTGGGTTTTCTTTAAAAACATTTTCGTAAATATCTTCAAATTTAAAATAAGGTCGACGAAGAGTTATAAATAATTGCAAACATAGTTCAAAGATTATGTTCATGACAAGCCCCCGCGCTGTTACCCGCGGTTCAACAAAAAACTTGGGTAGCGCCGCGAGGCAAAGCTAGTCTTAAAACAGTAGCCTAAGTAACTCCTTATATCAGCAGCTATCTTCCAGTGAAAGTCCTGTCAAAATCAGTTTAGCCGTTCTAGAGATTACACTAGATTAGATTAGAACAGACAGACAAAAATTGAAAAAAAAATATTTTGATAAATGTGCCATGTATACACACATATGCATTTAGTAAAAATCGGTTATTTTAATAATACAAACAAACAATAAAAAAATATTTTATTGTATGTATACATTGAATAAGTTTTTTTACTGAATTGATAGTTTAAAACTCTACTTTACTGAAATGAGAACTGTTTAATACATATTTGGAATTCATTACTTCTTAGTTTATTTATTTAGGTTGGTTCTATCAGCTCTATACAGTTCGATTCACAACTATGCAGTGATTTTGTCCTGCGCATTTCGCTCTCTTACTCGCCACTTACGACATCTATTGGATGAAAAGAGGAGACATTTTATTTTCTTAATCCATTACCACACGGATGACGCAATTAATTTAAATACCGATATCTCCTCCATTGAGACGAATATTATTAAACATCTCGGAAAATATAACACAGCTATTCATTTCTATTAAAAATTAAAAAAAAACAAACATTGTAAAATATATTGTATAATTGAGTAGTCTAAAACAGTGACGTCACAATTTTTTTTTTTTATATTTAAGCTGCCAACATGACACTGCCCTGCCTGATGGAAAGCATGAGCAGAATCCAAGAGTGGTGGTCACAATCCTCAATGCGAAAAAGAACAATGCAGCATGGTGACCCACACTATGGCGGCCTGGGGGGAAGGGGGATGGTGAGGGGGATAGGGGGCGTTGGATTGGGTTATGGGCCTCCGGTATCCTCACTCACTCGATGAAACACAGCGTAAGCGCTGTTTCACACCGGTTTTCTGTGAGGCCGTGGTTCACTCCGGTTGAGCCGGCCCACTCATGCCGAAGCGGATAATAATTTTATATTTAGTACATTATAATACAAAGTTATCGTTTTGACAGATGATTAAAAGTAATTGATTTGACTAAGGTGTTATTTACCCTATGTCATTATAAGACTCAAACCACCTGCTCTATTAAATCGTCGTCAGTTTGTTCGCTCTAAACAGATAAATTAACGTGACCATCACCGAGAGGCTAATTTTCCTCGAAACGTTACATGCGCGAGCAGAATTTGTTACCTTTTTGTATTTTTCTCATACACTACCTGGTCGATCTGTATTCAAAACATAGTCCCCCAGTTTCCCATCTCGTTGTTTTACGTGGAATGAAACGTTACTAATTTTGAGAAACGGAACTTCTGCGTTTAAATTATTATAATGTCAAGGATTTCTCGTAAAACGAAACAGAATTATTTAATTGTTTCTCGACGAACTTACCGTTGACTGTTTTGTGGAGTTTGAATTTAGAACTAGTGATGTTCTACAGAGTTTATAGTAGAATATTAGTCATTGTTATTACAATGAAGTTTGTTAAGTTGAAATACGAACGCAGAAAATATTAATTGATTTTTGACAATAAATCCCTCGACAAATACTAATCTCCATACGAAGAGAATCTTAATAGAGTACTTATAATGTTAAATCAAGTAGTTAGCGAATAGGATTATGAAATATCTTTAGTAGATTTGAAGACTTTACCTTAACAGCTTTATATATAAAAAATAAACTAGAAAGGGTATTTTACCATATCCCACCACTAGTAGTGTAGGGTCCCGTACTTAGAGTAAGTACGGGACCCTATACTACTGACATTTATCATTAGATTAAACCGAATTTTTTTAAAAATAAATGCATTAAAATCACGTATATATTCTCGAAGCTAATTTCCTGCGTCGAACGCTCAACAAAAAGTATTGTCTGTCTTAACTTAACTCATAAGTTCATGTCGCGTCCCTTTCTTCCTCGCCTACCTCATGACTAAAGGATGATACTAAAAGACCTGTGTGTGCAAAAAAGCATAGATAATTACAGTTTTATTTTTATGTAATTGTTTATGGTTTTGTGGGAGGTAAAGCATCGTTTGTATTCAAACATCTTTAATATTACGTAAGGGATTTAAATGCGGGTGATATCAATAGAAAAAGTGTTACAAGAAGATGGCTAATATGCATAATACATTGTAGCACTGGGAAACTGGGGTTGTTCAATAAATCAAACTAAATGGAATGTAACTCCAACCTTTGTTTTGATCGTATGTATGTATTTAAAGAAATTCTAAGCCATTCCAATCCATTCTAGAATTAAACTCACTTTTACCGATTTCGCCCTATGGCATTATCAACGTTTGATATCAAGTTTGACTGGGTGTACTTTGTGTCCGTTTCATGTATGTTTGTAAATATCCCCGTGACACAGGAATTTATATTCCTAATGCGGGAGTTGTTTAAAAAAAATAGATTTTAGAATGTATTTGAACAAGTTCCATCAAGTGGTAACAATCGAGAGTATAAATTATATAAACCGGCCACTATTAGTATAATATACTCTTTGGTTTGCATACTTCTTTAATGTAAGTCCCAATGACTCGTGAATTACAAAAAAAAAGATAAAGAAGTACGTATCGAATATAATTCAGTTATTCCTCGTACCTTATATTTGCATCTACCAGCCCTCAATCATACATTATGCAAGGCGTTATAGTAACATATCTAAAAACACGCAAACTTCACATATATCAACCGATACCGCGATGACATGATAGGTGCGATATTTGCCGTTGAAGCGGGACTAAAGAGTCATATATACTACACTAAAAGCAAGTTTTTTAGTCCACAAACGTCAATTTAACCTGAAATAAAAATTCTTATTTGATTTATTGTCATATTTGTACGTTAATTCCTTTGAATTAAAGGAAAGTGCAACTGTTTAAACACTATTTATTTATCTATGAAAGACTCGAACATTGATCATGTCCAACATTGCCAGACGATTGATTTGGCACACACTTTCGTTGTTATTCATAAAACTATTTCACGCACCATTTTGTACATTTTTATCATCTCTTTTTATCATATTACTTTCTCTTTTTATCTCCGAGGCGCTATTGTATCGAGCACTAAACGACATCAGCCTGTATTCGCGTCTGGATGGCGCCGTCGAAAATTCTCTGACGGCCGCGATCCCGCGATACGATCCCTACATGTATTATGTATAACAAATGGGAGACATCCAAAATAAAGCATATAGAACGGGAGCGTTTACATTCGGCCCTGAATACGGCTCCACGTGGACACATTCCCGGCATTTTGTAAGCAAGCCGCCATCTTAGTATTTTATTTTTTTATTCTAACTTTTGGCTCGCGATGCGATTTATTTTATTTAATTCCGTGGAACTATGCAGTTTGCATTCTTATATGATGTTCTAAATTTAATTTTCACATCTACTGTTATCTGTTTACTGGCCAGTTGTAAACCCAAGTATAAAAAAATCTGTTTTTATCGATTTTCTTTTTACGGTAAGTTTACGTAAATAACGTCTGATTTTAATTTTAAATCTTTTGAATTCTATTTAAAATTCAATCCACGTTGTATTACTACATCCTCGTACTATAATTTTTCTACGCAAACGAAAACAAAATCCGCTTCAAGTCATCGTACCCACGGCCATAAACGCTAAACTTACATAGACACGTCTCGTTTGTTTTTTAAGAAACCACAAATCAGTGTGCTTACTCTAATAATGTCAAAGCGAACAGAGTCGTAATTCCGTAAGTCTTAATACATGTATTAAATTCGTAAAGCCGTCACGTCTGCTCGGTTCTCACCATAAGTTTATAAGAGAAACAGATCACGTAAATAGATGGTACAATGTGTGAGTTCTGCTAATTGCTACTTCTAATTAATTACAGCATGATTGTTACAGAGGCCTATTAGAGTTGCGCGTGAGGATTTAGTTTAATCGATATAGTTTGAAAGTTGAATCGATGAAGGCTGTAATAATTATTTTGTAATTTTGTCACGCATATAGGTTAATTATTGGGGCAGTTGCTCAATTTTTTAGGTTTATGTAGGCTTGAAGGCTATTATTAGAAACGGTGGCAATTTTTTAAGTTGGTACTATTGCTTCAACCTGAGAATCTACACATCAAGTGACGAGATAGTTTTACTTGAGTCACATCACTAAATCCGAAAGTGAGTCTTCACGCTCCTGTAATATTCTAAAACATCTATCCAACGCCACTTTTTACTAATCCATATAAAGATTTAATCTGATCTGTTAATGGACAAACTGGCACACTTTCGGATACTGACGGAACTACAAGTTCTTAGTTAGGACTACAGAACTCTAAAGTATCTAAAAAAACTTGTGTAAACGTTTAACTTTTTTGCAGATCCTTCCGATAGCCGTATCATAATGAATCCATTACTTTTGAACACCGCACTGTCAAAAATAAGAGTATTTAAACACAAACATCTTTTAAAAAACATTTATCAAAAAATGTTATCTCAACTTACATACCCCTATTTTAAAAACAAATATCTCAAAACTTTATAATAACCCATTTCAAGAATATCATTACTCATCTGTTATCAGATAATCTTGAAAACGCCTCTGCGACTGCAACATGACGGGGACATGACGATTTTTTGTCGCAGCGACTAATCGTCACTCGTCACCGATCAAAGGCCCGCTTTAAGCCTTCTTTTTTTTACATATAAAAACAAATCATGTTGACGCGTTATTATTGTTGTTTTGAATTTGAATCTTGTTCGGTATATTTTTTTGTTTTTTAATTTTATCGCTTGTCAGCTCTTTGCTAATACAGTGGATGTTTTCTGACAAGACTTAACTATGTTTTTTTTAATTTGAGCAAAAGTTTCATCATCCATCATGAACTTCAGCAGCAACGAGAGTAACAAAACAAACCACGCAATAAAAGAACTGTCAGTGTGGTGGTATAATTAAAAAAATAATACTCGGCCTATATTTGGCGCCAAAATCCAAAGACAATCATAAATACATATATGAACCATAGACACATCAGTCACGTCGTCCAACATTGGCCGAAGCTTTATTTCAACTAAACGCAGGTGCACACCAGTGTTTTTGTGAGGTCCGGCCGGTGCACGTCCCTTATATTAATTAAGCCGGTGTAATAAAACTTATTTTATGTTCTTGTTTCGGTAACGGGGTAAGTAGCGCTACAGGATACGGCTAAGCTTTCGAGACTTACTTAACATGTTCGGAATTGTAACAGAGAATCAAGTCTTAGTGGAAAATTGTGTTTTTAATGTAGAAGTGAGTTTAGTAAAATTTGTATAAATTATAGATTTAAAATGAATTGGAACAGATCGATTGTTTTTTTTTTTATTAAATGATTAAAAGGTGATACGTTTGTCACGTATTAAAAAAAGTAGTAGGTATATTTGATTGCAAGATTTTTTACAAGATTTAAAAATTATTTTATTTTATTTAGAAATTTGTTCTATAAAATGGTTTACATTTAAAATGAGAAATAGCCTGTCAATAGATAGACTGGCAGCGAAGGCTTAGTAGTAGGTCCCGATAGCACTCTTTTGATGCGGAACCCTAAAATGTGATACATCACATACCTTTCGTTTTATTGGGACGTGTTCAACTTCCCGAAGGTACCTATACGAAGTCTGTTTACAGCTGTTTGTTGTGAGAAATGGCGACTCAATGCTATCTATGGGAGCTCAGTTATTTGGACATATATTGTTTTATATTGACATTATGATGATTGTATATGTAAGTCCCCAACCCGCTCTTGGCCAGCGTGGGGACGTATGGCATAACCCTCTCCTGAGAGGAGACCCGAGCCCAGCAGTAGGGCATTATGGGTTGTCGATTGATTTGATTTTGATATATGTAGGTACACTTAAGGTAACTGAAAGAATAAATTTAAGAACTAATTTTTCATATCGCATTGTTCATAAAAAGCTAAGTTTCTAAATTTTCTCTAGCACGAGCAAATGTTATCCTTTAATAACTGTAAAGTGCTGACAATAATCGTAAACAATCAGTTAAATTATAAAATAAAAAAAAATTGCGGGCTTTTAAATTTATTATAGAATTATTATAGTAATATAACTCATGTTCTTTTTATGAAGACAACTAATACGTCACATTATCAACCATAGATATATGACGCGTTCGTATTGTCTATGGTAAAACCTAAGCCCCGCGCTGTTACATAGGACCGCATGAGAATATTCCAAATTCAAATTCCAATCTAGATGTAAGTACTTCATTAATAGAATAGTACACGGCGGCCCACCCGGTAGGTGGCGCCATCGCCGCATCGTTACAAACTACAAGCGTTTATCTACATCTCACGGCAGTGGAGTCGGTCGATTATATCTTTTTAAGAAAAATTTTGAATATGCTTTTGTGATTTTTGTTGATCAATTTGTTTAGGACATTTAATGAACATAGTCTTTTAGATAAGTGTTTAGATGACATTGAATGTCGAAGAAATTAAGTATAGTAAAGTATTGTAGATGATAATGCTGAAATCAATTTAAAAATATATTTGTTATTAAAATACAATCAGTTAAAATTTATTCATCCTATAATTATTTTACATAAAATTATTTGTTTCTTATATGACTTTTATTCCATCTCAAATATCTTCTCATACCGACATAACAGTAAAAAAATATTTCAGGCAGTATATCAACTATTTATTTGGTTATAACGTATTGAAACATAATTACAGCGTCATAAAAATCATTTCCACAAAACAAAATAAATGTAGTACATGGCATCTCTACGCATTTCCCACGTTCATCAAAGCTACCGTCTCGATAAACGGATAAAAGAAAGAGATGACACCGCTTTTTGTTAACCATTATTTACGGCCTTTTTTATTCTAACTATACCGACTTTTGTCTTAAATCAAATGCCATTACGTGTCCGACTTTAATATGATGCTTAGCTTTTATGGGACACCTTTAGTTTAGGCGGCAATTTTACTGTTGTCGTTTTTTTTTTAATTGGGATACCGTAGGCAATGACAAAAGTTATTCGGCCTTATGTCACAAAACCTCCTTTCAGCATCTGGATTGGAATTTCTTTTTTTGTTGTTAGTCTTTACTGGGTATAAGGCTTTTGCGCGAATTAGTGATTGTGGGTTGTTACTTTTCATCTAGATCAGATCTATTGAAACACTTCCGAATGTTTTTTCACTAAATAAATAAATATAGACGGTTTCTAGGCAAATAAAAGTTATTTTACCACTCAAAACATTTCATTTCTTTTGCTTCACGGCATTGTGTAGCGTAAATATACTGAATAGAAAAGTTTGTAAAGAAATTTATAAAACTACTGAATTGTAAGTGGAAATTCTATTTCCACTATATTAAACCATAATTTTATTAGTAACAGAACTGATTCAGTTATTTTTGAGTTAGTAACTCAAACGTATGATATATCTAAAATCATTTCTCTTAGAACGTGTAAGAATTGTATGTTAGCGTATAATTCCTTAATTATTTTTTATTAATTAGGCCGTAGTCAGATGGCGTTCGGTGGCGGAATTCCTCTTATCTTTATAGTCGATCGCTGTTTAGGCGTAGGATGTACCCGCGGTACCTCACAACCTCGCACGGCATGGAAGAAGAACATTTACTAGAAGCGCCATAGCTGAGCGTAGTTCCAAATAAGTAGGTTCCATAGTCGACAACATGAAAGTTGACAGCGTAGATAGTACAGTTGATTAGCTCTGGCTGCGCCTGCCTATTCCTAGTTAAAAGTAGCCTATGTCCTTCTTCAAGAAACGAAGTATAACCATGCCAAATTTCATTAAAATTGGTGTAACAGTTTAGCCATGAAAGCGCGATATATATGGATAACATATCACACAAAAGGTACTCGTAATATTATGGAGAATTTGATGGGCTAATTTGTGTAGTGGTTACTGATGTTGACTGACCTTGACCTTGCTGAGGATTGGATTAAGCATTTGTTCTGCGCCTGGGTAATTCATTTTAGCAGTCTAGTTATTATAGTATAGGCTCAGACTGGAGTGTAGCCATAAGTGATATGTGTCAACTTATTACTAATTTAGATTTTTGTAAATTACTCTAACTAAACGACTTAATTAACGAAGAAAATCTGTTAAAATATTTGGTATAAAAATAATAACAAATTTTAACGACCAAATTTGACGTCAGGATCTGCGGCACCAGCTTTTAAAAAAAAAGCAAAATCAAAATCGGTTCACCCACTGTCGAATTGATAACTTCCTCCTTTTTGAAGTCGGTTAAAAACTACATGCGTGTGTATTTTGGCAATGCCCTGGCAAATCTAGCCCCACAGGAACCCTTATTCGGACAAAATCTCTGTAAGATCTGCTAATATTAGATTCGGAGTTTGAGTGTTGTCTATGTATAACATGTGTACAACAGAACAGAGAGTGCACCTGTGTTAGCGCAGACACTTGTGCACTATAATCTCTCCTGCGTAGTTTGCTGGTCTCCGTTGAGACTAGCCGAACTGGCTAGGAGAACACCATTATTAAAGTATGGGTAATGCCTTAACTCTTTCCCGAGAGGAGATCCGAGCCCAACAGTGGGACATTATGGGTTGTTGATGATGATGATGGGTATGCATATCAGTTGTCTGTACTGTGTTGTACCCTTAGTACAAGGTCTTCTTAGTTCTAGATAAATAATAATAGTAAATAAATAAATATTTCAGACATCAAAACACACAACGCCATCTAGTCCCAAACTAAGCAGAGCTTGTATTAAGGGTACTAGACAACTGATATGAATACATAAATACTTTTTTTTTGTAAATACATACATACTATACATAGAAAACACCCAAACTCCGAAACAAATATTTTTAGGATCATAAATGGGTTGTGTGAATATGGTAGAATATTAAGCTACATAGCACTTCCATTGTTTTTTTGCATATATCTTTGTAGCGGACATTGCGTATCACAAATACATTTTGTTTGTGTATTTTAATTTGATTACTATTTTATAATATTTAATACGCTTACATGTGTTAAAACCACCTTGTATGTTAATGTGACGCCATTTTCTTTAATAGCAACACCTGTGTTGTTACTATTGTGTATGTGTTGTTATGTTATGTTGTTTAAACCTTTATTGAAGAATTGGTATTGTCTATGACAATACCAATTCTTGGAACTTTTATGAATGATTTTCGTATTTATGATTAACTGACCTGAACAACTTCGTCTGTCTCACTTTCTTTGTATGAGAGTACCCGAATGACTAATCGACCGATAAGTTAGCAAATAAGATTAAGAAATATAATATATATATAAGCCATAGCCCCGTTGCACTNAGAGAATTTGATGGGCTAATTTGTGTAGTGGTTACTGACCTCGACCTTGCTGAGTTGGGAGTAGTTGGTTAGATCCACCTAGAGCAAATAACTGTGCAATTGGATTGAGCATTTGTACTGCGCCTGGGTAATTCATTTTAGCAGTCTGGTTATTATGGTACAGGCTCAGACTGGAGTGTAGCCATAAGTGATATGTGTCATCATCATCATCATCAGCCTATGTGTCAACTTATTACTAATTTAGATTTTTGTCAATTCCTATAAACGACTTAATTAACTAAGGAAATCTGTTAAAATATTTGCTATGAAAATAATAACAAATTTTAACGAAAAAAATTGACTTCACGAACTGCGGCAACAGCTTTAAAAAAAAATCACAATCGGTTTACCCACTGTCGAACTGATAACATCCTCCTTTTTGGAGTCGGTTAAAAAGTACATGCGTATGTATTTTGGCAATACCCTGGCAAATCTAGCCCCACAGGAACTATTATTCGGACCAAATCTTTGTAAGATCTGCTAATATTAGATTCGGAGTTTGAGTGTTGTCTATGTATAACATGTGTATATTTAAGAACAGAACAGAGAGTGCACTTGTGTTAGCGCACACAATTGTGCACTATAATCTCTCCTGCGCAGTTCGCTGGTCTCCGTTGAGACTAGCCGAACTGGCTAGGAGAACACCATTATTAAAGTATGGGTAATGCCTTAACTCTTTCCCGAGAGGAGATCCGAGCCCAACAGTGGGACATTATGGGTTGTTGATGATGATGATGGGTATGCATATCAGTTGTCTGTACTGTGTTGTACCCTTAGTACAAGGTCTTCTTAGTTCTAGATAAATAATAATAATAAATAAATAAATATTTCAGACATCTAACACAAACTAAGCAGAGCTTGTATTAAGGGTACTAGACAACTGATATGAATACATAAATACTTTTTTTTGTAAATACATATATACTATACATAGAAAACACCCAAACTCCGAAACATATATTTTTAGGATCATAAATGGGTTGTGTGAATATGGTAGAATATTAAGCTACATAGCACTTCCATTGTTTTTTTGCATATATCTTTGTAGCGGACATTGCGTATCACAAATACATTTTGTTTGTGTATTTTAATTTGATTACTATTTTATAATATTTAATACGCTTACATGTGTTAAAACCACCTTGTATGTTAATGTGACGCCATTTTCTTTAATAGCAACACCTGTGTTGTTACTATTGTGTATGTGTTGTTATGTTATGTTGTTTAAACCTTTATTGAAGAATTGGTATTGTCATAGGCTCTTGGAACTTTTATGAATGATTTTCGTATTTATGATTAACTGACCCGGACAACTTCGCTTGTCTCACTTTCTTTGTATAAGAGTACCCGAATGACTGATCGACCGATAAGTTAGCAAATGGGATTAAGAAATATAATATATATATAAGCCATAGCCCAGTTGCACTNCTTACACAATAGTACTTTTTAATCTGTACCACTTATTGCAAGAGTGCCATAATCTCTTGCGAAACGCCGACTTGATTGCGGTTGGCGCCATCTTAAACAGTTTTACTTGATTAAAAATCATAAAATTTGAAAACACTGTATAAAAACCTTTAGATGATTTGATTGCACTTAATATTATGTTTTTATGTTTGAATGACTTATAGTATGCTGGGTAATGTCACTTTTATTATGATATGGGTATTGTAATGGCTGCCGCTCTGGTCTTTGATAGCAGATATTGAAAGTTTGTATACATGTATATATATATATATATATATATATATATAAATGTATA
>PKRV01001000.1:159994-184136 GCA_003709505.1 Hyphantria cunea
TATACATAGAAAACACCCAAACTCCGAAACAAATATTTTTAGGATCATAAATGGGTTGTGTGAATATGGTAGAATATTAAGCTACATAGCACTTCCATTGTTTTTTTGCATATATCTTTGTAGCGGACATTGCGTATCACAAATACATTTTGTTTGTGTATTTTAATTTGATTACTATTTTATAATATTTAATACGCTTACATGTGTTAAAACCACCTTGTATGTTAATGTGACGCCATTTTCTTTAATAGCAACACCTGTGTTGTTACTATTGTGTATGTGTTGTTATGTTATGTTGTTTAAACCTTTATTGAAGAATTGGTATTGTCTATGACAATACCAATTCTTGGAACTTTTATGAATGATTTTCGTATTTATGATTAACTGACCTGAACAACTTCGTCTGTCTCACTTTCTTTGTATGAGAGTACCCGAATGACTAATCGACCGATAAGTTAGCAAATAAGATTAAGAAATATAATATATATATAAGCCATAGCCCCGTTGCACTCGGTGATTAGAAACAATCAGCGAGGGCAAGTAACGACGGCGCGATTAGTACCTGGATGGGTGACCGCTGGTGGCATGTTACCATGAGCGTCTCCGTGATTCGGAGGTCACGTTAAGCAGTCGGTCCCGGTTGTTATCATACGATAACAGTCGTGAAGCTTAGTTGGAGGTCTTCGGGCTGCTTAAAAAACATCCAAGGGCAAGATTTACGTAGCCACAACGTATTCTTGCCAGTCCCCAACCCGCACTTGGCCAGCGTGGGGACGTATGGCCTTAACCCTCTCCTGAGAGGAGACCTGAGCCCAACAGTGGGATGGGCATTATGGGTTGTTGATTGAAGCCATATATAAGATTTATGTTACTTCATCAAATTAATTTTTTCATTGCTACGTCTATTGATATCTCCTTCACTGGAACCGGGTTAGTATTTTAGGCGCTACGGTGATACATACAAACATACATGACTACATAAACGATTTTTCTTTTACCCTTTTGGTTTCGCTGTAATGGACATAAAATTTAATAATATTAGGTATGGTACGTATTTACTATTTTCAATTTAAAATATCTAGATAGGTCTTTGGTTAATTCAAATTACCTTTAAGTATTTTGTTTATAAGTCTTAATATGTAGATTTTTGTATTAATTACATATACATTATACATCGCCCGTATATCGATTAAAACTTTTATCAATTTCAATCGACCAAATTAATTTAACTATAATTTCCGACTTCGAAAAACCACCTGTCAATATTAAACAAACAAAACTTTACAGAGCTTGTTTATTTTCAATTTGTACATATGAAAGTGAATTTTCACTGAACAAAATAAACGAAATTCATGTTAATTCGTTAATATTAAATTAATTGCTGTTGTTAAAGGCGCGAATGTGACATGTGTCAGAAATGACAAACGGCGGCCGTTGAACGTGTAGGGTGAATACATTTTTAAAACAATTATACAACTTTAATAACTAGTAGCCGTTTTGACTATCAAGTAATACTGGTTCTTTTGACAAGTACATGCCATAAATTCTAGAGGCAGTATCCGGTGGCATTTTTTTAAAATATAACTACCTAATATTATTTACTGCACCCTTGTTTAATTTTGACAATAGACAAAAAATGAATTACTCAGCGAATAACTGCTATCTAATGTATATCTGCTAAGATTCTTAAAAGTGAGACCCTTGAAGTGAACTCCTGACGGAATATCGGACGAATATAGGTAGAAAGTTCGATTCTGGCTTAAATTTCAGCATTTTTTGTTACATGACATTTTTAATTACTACATATTTGGTTTAAGGTAAATCTGTAACTAAGTCTCTAAATAATCACATATAAATGCAACAAAGTATTATAGAGTTTGTAAGGATGTGTGTATGGATGTTTGTTATTCTTTCACGCAAAAACTACAGAACAGATGTTTAAGAAACTTTAGATTAATATAGCTAATATATTAAAATAACATACAGGCTACTATTTACATATATAAAATCAAAAAGAACTTTTTCCTCATTATATAACACTATTGAAAATTCAAACCAAATCTCACTTAACTAGACCTGAAATAACTAAATTCATATTAAGACTTTGATAGCTTAAAACTGTAATTTAAACGTCACTCGATTTACCCCACATTTGCTCTAGGCTAGTGTGGCAAAAAAACCTTTCTTTAAGCGAATAATACCCTGTTATAATCAGGTATAACCTTCAATCAAATCACAATAAAGCTATCAATATGACTGCTAATTGATTCTCATAAAATTCTTTATATAGGGGTAGAACTGAAGTACGAAGGTTGCTCTGTATGTTTGATTGACGTCGGCTGTAATTTAACCCCCGCGGTATAACCATCGATGTCTCAATGTTGCCAGTTATTACGCTAAATTGCCATTATACGGCATCATTTTCGTTGTGTATGAGAATTTTATAGTAGAAATATCAATGAAAAGGAAACTTATGTTGTTATTGTTTTCATTTAAAGTTGATGGTCAAAGGGCTTGTTTTTATTAATTGTAGTTGTCGATTTTGTTTATCGTCACAGATATTTTAAAAGGAGGGTCTCGTAGCCCAGTTGCGCTCGGTGATTAGAAACAATCACCGAGGGTAAGCAACGACGGTGCGATCAGTACCTGGATGGGTGACCGCTGGTGGAATGTTACCATGAGCGTCTCCGCGATTCGGAGGTCACGTTAAGCTGTCAGTCCCGGTTTTTATCATACGATAACAGTCGTGAAGCTTAGTTGGAGGCCTTCGGGCGGCTTAAAAACATCTAACGGCAAGATGACGTAGCCACAACGTAGTCTTGCCAGTCCCCAACCCGCACTTGGTCAGTGTGGGGACGTATGACCTTAACTCTTCCCTGAAAGGAGACCCGAGCCTAGCAGTGGGACATTATGGGTTGTTGATGATATTTTAAAAATAAGGTTCTTCACAAATATATTTTACTAAGACTTTAATTAAAGATATGGCGACATTTTAAGGCCTGATGGAAAGCATAAACAGAACCCAAGAGTGATGGTCACCATACTCGTTGCAAATGTAGACAATGCAACAATGCAGCATGGTGACTTATACCACCACTTAAACTATGCATGTATACTTTCAATTATTTATATTTACAAGTCAATATCAAATGTATGTCTATTCACACGATCGAATTATTATTTTTTATGGAATAGCGGGCAAACAAATAGACGTATCGCCTGATGGTAAGCGATTACCGCCGCCCATGGACACCCGTAACACCAGAAGCATCACAAGTGCGTTGCCGGCTTTGGGGGATGGGGAGGGGATAAGGGGAAAGGTTGGATTATAATGTTAAAAAAATATATATTAAGATATCTTTTAGTTTCTTTCTAGAAATTTCAACACTTCTGTATACTACATTATTAAAGTCTATATTCGGTAAAATCCATTTATGTATAATTAACTATATTTTTCTCGCGGCTCTGCGTGTTTGTAAAAGCCTATGTCCTTCCTCAAGAGCCAAAGTATCTTCGTACCAAGTTTCATGGAAATCGGTGCAGAGATTACCATCTAAATATTGTTATATCATATTAGCTGAGCCGCGGG
This sequence comes from Hyphantria cunea, assembly GCA_003709505.1. NCBI lineage: Eukaryota > Metazoa > Arthropoda > Insecta > Lepidoptera > Erebidae > Hyphantria > Hyphantria cunea. Next base: position 163,584 of record PKRV01001000.1, read on the forward strand.
GCAATGCTTGCCTAAAAAAAGTAGCCGAAGTTACTCCTTATATCATCAGCTAAGTCCCGCCAAGTCCAGCCGTTCCAGAGATTAGCTGGAACAGACAGACAATCCGACAAAAAAGTTTGAGTTTTTGATGCGAGTATCGTATATACTTTTATGTGCTTTTAATGAAAAGCTTTTAATTTGAAATTATAAACAGACATTTCAATTTTATTTATTTGTACAGATTATTGAATACCGTTTTGTATAGATATTAGGAACCATAGTAGGTGCAGGCTATTTCAAAGTAACAAATAAATCTAAAACTGCAAAATAAATTACACTGCTTTGATTAATCAAATCAAAAGTCAAAGGAACTATAAACTTTAATGTATTTACAGACAAACCTGTTCTATATTTATAACACAGATACATTTTGTTTCGCCTGACACCATGTTAACTGTTCATCCATTAAAACTGGTGTATGTATAGATTTTTTTTCTTTTTTTGACAACTCCCGCATTTGGAATATACATTCCTGTGTCACGGGGATCTTTACAAACATACATGAAACGGACACAAAGTACACCCAGACTTAGAACAACACTTTATGGATCACATAAAGTGTTGTTCCATGTAGGATTTGAACCCACAACACTTGGCGCAGTAGGAAGCGCTGTGGCGACCACTGAAACCACTAGACCAACCGTGTAGTCTATTCTAATTCATTACAATTAAAATTAAACTTTACTTCAATATAACTTAATAAATATAAGCTATAATATATTTCAAAGGAATAACAGGATTGACCAGCTTCTAGAAAAAAGTATAGTACGAATGTTTTTTTTATGATATAGGCGGCAAACGAGCAGACGTATCGCCTAATGGTAAGCGAATACTGCCGCCCATGGACACCTGCAACACACCAGAGGCGTCACAAGTGCGTCGCCAGCCTTTTAAGATGTACGCTCTTTTTTGAAGGTTTGAAAGTCGAAGGCATACCGCAGGCGACACATATACGTAACCTACAGTTTTTATATAGTTATGACGTCACAAACCGGCAATTTATGACCTAACTAACATTTTTATTTCAATAAATACAAAACTGATTTAATTTTCATTTGATTGCCAAGTATCTAAATTGTATCGTGGGGGCTTTTAACGCATGCTATCTAGGACACAAAGTACACTCAGACCATAAAATATAAGAATTACCTATAGACCTGTATATTCCTTATCCGTTTATAGTAATAACATAATAATTACCAAAACCTGAGGCATGTTGGTAATTCACCACCAGCCTAAATATTCCAAATCTGGACATAGGCCTCTCTTTGAAAGGAAGTTTTGGCTTACCACGCGTGTCAGGCTACTTAGGCTTCATAACTTAAATAAATCCTATGGATTTGTTTAAGTTATAAAAATAACGCCTTTAATTTATACTATGTCCTAACTTCTGAAGTTGAAGTCAAAACAAAAGAATCACAAATTAAACAAAAACAAAACAAATAAGCCAAAACACCGTAAGCGGATGTACGCAGATTTCAAAATTCACACCGGGTTGTACTTAGAGTCAGATAAAACGGTGAAAACGTTATGCCTCCCTCTCTTTTTGCATATATATGAGAGGGAGATGAAACAATTTGTGTGCAGCATAATTTGTATGCTGGTCAGTTATTTGGACGTAACAACATCCATCACGCTAAGGTGATTGTAGTGTTTGTCACGTTTGTATATAAATAAGAAGCTAATGAGACTGATTATCCTTGTTCAATAAGGAAAGCTATGAGTTTCCTGGATACAGTTTTAATGATGACCTCACAAGTTTAATTTTACATCTATATATTTGATAGTACGTCAGGAAATTAAAATTGGGATTATAATTTAATTCCCATTGGTGTCAATATTCTAGCGATCGATTTATAGCCGTTCGACTGTACCCTATAGAAGTTAAAACTTAAATAATAGGGCTTAGCAATCTTACAGCTGTTCAATCAACAAGTTTGTGTGCAAATAATTCGTACCTAAAAAGAGGTAAAATTTTAGAAGTAAAAAACATGTGTAAAAACACTACGTACAACAACAAAAAGTACGTTATTTTAAACCCGTAATGACAACTTGGTATTGTGGTCGTACTGAACATTTAAACTATTTTAGAACCATTTTTAATTTCTACTAGTAATATAATTAGATCAAAGTCGAGTAATTTAAGATTTGATTAGTTCAAACTCAAACTCTTCTCCACCTTCGTACATAAAGGATTATATCACACACTCATCATAATAATTTATAACATTGGCAACATTGAAAAACGGCAATCGGCGCGAGTGACATTTAGATTTAAGATTAGAACCTGACCAGAAAAATTAAGAACCTGCCTTAAAGAGTATTTTTAGTAGCACAACACTGTTTATGAAGTCTATACTTTTACAATATGTTGATTAATTGAATTGAAAAGCTAATTATATTTACTTTATTAAAAGTATTGTCATGGTTATATATAATATTCCTAAGTTAATAATGTAGTTTGTGTTGTTATTTTTCGTGATTACAAAAATAATTACTGTTTTATTAATTCTTCTGATCAGGTATTGTTTACATTTAATTGTATGTATAGTTGTTGTGTTCATATCCTTTTTAGGTACTATGAAGAAATCCCATCATGTTATAGCCAAACTTCAATTTCAGACAAATGTTCCCACAAATGAAGTTCCGCGTCTCTGGTTTGGACGCGAAGGCAAAGTACATCCTCCTCCTGGACATCGTCGCAGCAGACGACTACAGATATAAATTCCATAACAGGTAGACGCACATTCATTGCCTGCTGGACTCCAACACCATCCTCGTCTTCACGAACAAGCTTTTCAACTTACCACCGACAACTTGGCCTCACGCTGACGCCAAATTGTCGGAACTTTTATAGATATCATCGTTGATTGGAGATGCTCATTCCATTACGTTCCGTTACACGCCTGTTTTCATTTAGCTTGTGATTCTCCCCACGCAGTGCACTAGTTCCCATCACAAAATGTTTTCGATGCGTTCGTTAATTACACCCACAATTTGTACCAAACACGCTCAATTTAAGGGCAATGACATCGCGACAACTGGACACCGACAATCTGCCGACGATTAAGGATTCAGCTCACATCCAATGGGTAATATCATTAAAATATCTTTGTCTTAAAACCCGCGGCTATAATGTAAAAAGCTGTGCCGACACCAGAGGTGAGAAATACCAACGCGACTCGTACTGTCCTTCTAAATTAACCAAAATTGGAACTAAACTGGCGGTAACAATCTCTTCGGGAGATCTCGGGGGCAAAAAACACGAGTTGTGTTCCGGGTGTCGTGCTCATCCCTCACCGGTGCATTTGAAATCGATAATCATCGTATTTGATCATACATTGTTTGATTCACGATGACAAGCGGCGATAAGGTTCGTTCCTCCGGCTTATGTCGATCGCATTCGATATCAAACAGCCGCAAGTTTGGCAACGTCGAGATGATGCCGATAAACTTCGATTTAATATCCGTTAATTAATACGACCCGAGCATTTCGGCCGAAAATGTGACTGTGAGTCAGCTGGAAACCGATACAAACGCCGACAAAGGCAACCACCTAGCGCCGTTAATATGGTAATTAATTATTACAAATCTCTTGTAAATAAATTACTTTCCAATTACAAAAGATGTGTTTAAACTATTTTTAATTTGGTCGCTCATGTATGCGTGTTAAATTCTCACATAACAACGCATTTGATCACGTGCGACGGTCACGACTCTCGCGACTGTGCAAAACCGGACAATGGACGCACATCGAACCATTTTTGGCGAGCCATGGCGGAAACAAGGTCTTTTTGTATCGCGGGAATACTTTATGACACCTCTTTGTTTAGTAGTGATTAGAACAATAAAATGTTATTAACAGCTGATGGAATACTGTCTAGATACATATCCAGTTGCCTTTTGCTGATTTTCGTCGTCAGAATTAGGTTTTTCTCCTCTAACGTTCCACACGAAATTATTAACTAAAAATTTGGTGACAATATGTCTTACGTTGCACATCTATTATGCTTCTTAAGACAGAAGACAATGCTATTACGTGATATGCAATAGGACAGATGATAATAACAACAAGTAAATAGGTTGCAATTAACGCGGTGCAAGATCACAAGCTAAAACCTTCGTTTGTTAGTGTATGTACATAAAAAGTGAAACTAGTTGAACGAGATGTCTTACAATCGACGTGATGTCAAATCGTTGTCGCAAAAGAACGAGTCCCAACCCATGTTTTTCTCTCGTATTGCTTGCAGACGTATGTTTCCTGCCTACAAAGTTCGCGTTTCTGGTCTTGATAAAAAAGCAAAGTACATTTTGCTAATGGACATCGTAGCTGCCGACGATTGCAGATACAAATTCCACAACAGGTATAAATAAAGAGATGGAATTAAATTAAAATAAGAAAATAGTGCGGAACAGGATAGATGATCTTATTTTAATGTAATTCGTTTATACAAATGAGAGGCAAGAAGCATGCGTATGGATGCAATTATGTGATACTAAGGATCTGCGTTGCACTGAGTAGGGACGCGTATCTACTGAATAGACGATCCAAAATAGATCAAGAACAGATCAAGGAATTTCTAAAGTCATATTTTTATTTAACACCTTATGATACATATATGTATTAATTAAGACTTCATATTATACTGTCAGCACGCAACACTGCACGCAGATCTTTCCACTCACATTGTGTTGTTGTCTGTAGATTTGTTAGCTTATCATAACAGCATGTATACCACCACCATTTTGTATATTAGTGCATGTTAAACGCTTTCTAATCGAATGGGACATGATTGCTTCAATAAAATATATTTCGCCATATTATATTGATGATTTCCTTATATCAATAATCAATCAATTATTACAAAATTTAAATACAGTTTCTATTTAATTAACTATTAAAGATCCATGTCAAACGCAGTTCTACTTTCTCACTTTGTAATTGAAGAATTTTTTGATTGGTATAATTGGTCTATTATATCAATTAGAAAGTTTCTTTACCTTCGTCGTTTGTTTTCGGAGTCGGTGGATGGTCGCCGGGAAGGCGGATCCTGAAATGCCGAAGAGAATGTACATTCACCCGGACTCACCTTCGACGGGTGAACAATGGATGCAGAAGGTTGTCTCCTTCCACAAATTGAAGCTGACGAACAACATTAGTGACAAGCACGGTTTCGTGAGTATCAACTTTTTTTATTTCACCAGGAACTTGAAGGAATAAGCAAAACTCTTATAGAACCTTGCCCTTAAGGTTGTCCATCTTATAAAAATATATACAACGATTATCAAAATTGATAAGTTATATGACGGCTGTTGCGCGATTTATTGTTGTTAATTACCCTGTATTTAGACATATCATATTCGTATATTTCAAAAACTCGAACATCACAAAAACATGCTCCGATAGATGTAGACATCAAATCCTGCGTGTAATCTCAAAAGGTTCTGCTTCATCCTTCACTGTTCCTTCTTACGATAGTTTCCACGTTATGCGTCTTTTGATCCAAACGAACAATCAATTACACACGAAAATTGTTCCCAACAATAGTATTAATATTGCATCCTAAAAGTAGCAGCAGCCATTTTTTTTCAATTCTACTTCAACAAAAAAATTATAATGTGGGTGATATTATAATTAGAGTGAGGTTGGGTTGGCCCCCTGGGGGTGTCTGCGGGGGCCTTTTGTCCGTGTTACGGTTATTACGGCTATTTACATTGGGTGCCCATCATCTTGCTTTAGTTCAATAGATTATCGCTCGTTTGAAAGCCCCCTTACGATCAACGCTTCAAATGTTTAAGAAAATATGTTTTTATATTATGTGTTGATAGGTTCTTGTTTGTGTGACAGCCTTTAATTATTTGGTTGCTATAACTTTTTTATTATTTCGTCCATTTGCATTAAAGTACTAAACAACTTTGACATTCACGTGTAGGTTATTTGTTTAAGGTTTGTAACTTCACAATACTATGACACTTTTGCAAATTAAAAATTTAAAACTGCCAATCATTCTAATTTGATTTCGAGGTGATCCATTTATACTATTTCCAGAATAAAAACCACCCAAAATCTCTTAAGAATTACTAAGAAAAAAAATGGCACGATAGAAAACGCTACTGTCAAAAAAGGCGGGAGTCTTTGGTAACTTACACTTGACCGTTTACACGACCGCGATCCAATCATAGATAACACAACGGTTTTTTTTAATTCACTCGATGGGCGCTTATTTTTTCTTTTAATTTTTTTGATGCCAGTCCCTTTGTCTTTGACGAGGGATCAAGGTAATTGAAATAACGACGGTCGCGGAGTGGTATGCGTAGAATTTTGACAACAGCTGACTACGCTACGGAGTGATGTATATTTTTGTATTTTTCATCTGTCGTTTACGAATACGTGCGAAGCGAAATAATATTTTTATGGTAGGTTTAACCTCTTCTTTTTTAATAATGCTTACATCCTTGAACGTAAGTTTTCAAAAAAAAAATCTGTTTGCTTATTAGTATTTTTCTATTGAATGGCCATACAACTATTTCTTATAATAATAATACTTAAAACGAAGTATATATGTATTTTTCTTAAAACCTATAATTATGAAACATCTTCATAATGATATCCTTTTGCTAAACCAAAACTGTCAATGTAAAAAACATTCTAAAACAGCATGACAAGATAGATGTGTTTTGTTTTAACTTTTTTTATGTTTTTTGCCCTCGATCTGACGGGACTGCCGATTTTAGGTTGAACATCGATATTTCATACTGATACTATCGATAATACTACGTAACTATTAATTTAAAACAAGGGTTTTTATTTAATGATTATTTCATACATTTCCTGTATATATACCGTTTATAATAATACAATATTCAAATAAAAAAAATTTGGAAGTGTAAACAACAATCTACCTTAAATGTCAGTAAGACTGATTACCTAAGTTATACATACCTAACTATGTACCTGCAAATGATTATGCTAACTTATAACTATATATAGGTATATCAATTATAGTAAAGTGTTGTTTTACAATAAATGTAATTTTCAAACTTCAAACTAAATCATTAAAATTAAAATATAGCGATATAAAATAAGTTCGAACAGGCTTATTCAATGGTAATAAATACTTATTATGTTGGTAGTAACTAGGTATATTGTGTGATTAACATGCAACACTGAAAATTGGCGCTCTATTTTTATTTAAAAAAAGGGTACTTGCAGTTTTTATTTGACAATTGATCATTCTAGCTAAATATTTTATCTATTAAATTATATCTTAAATTCGAAGTTTGTTGAATTTTAAATGAATAACTACGTATCTATATTTCGTCTTCTTCTTCGAACTTGTCACAATCGAAGACTGAAGGTTACAGAAAGTCAAAAATAATAGGCTAAGCATAATTCCATAAAGTGATAACTCCAAATCGTAGATCACTTTCCTTTGAATTTAAATACAAAAGATTAAGTATTAGATTATAATGAACAGACAGAGATAATCCGATTTACGTGGTATTTTACATAGTCAAGCAAATATGGTATTCAATAAAGGCCTTGTATTCTATAAAATAATATCTATAATAATAGGTTAGCCTTCGCAAGTAAATTGTGTTGATAACTTAATAATTTTAAATTATCCAAGCTTGCCATAAATTGTGTGTAGAAATAATTGATGTATTTATTATTATCTAATTTAGATTCAGTTGTTAATGGCCGTCGATTAAACTTTTGATTATAGTTTATGACGAAGACATTTAAATTTAGAACGTTTTATTTAAATTTCGAATTATTTTAAATTATACCTATGTTTCGATATTTGTCATTGTCAGTGTAAGTGATGTCCGTTTGTACTTATTATTATGGTGGTATGCTAATATTTAAACTAATGTTTTGTGTGGAAACCATAAATAGTTATTATTGCAGGCAGTTTCAACACAAACTGACAATTTTAAATATCCCTGATGACTATTGTAGAACAGTCCATCAGGGATACTTTATATTCAAACTTATCAGGAACTTGTTTTAAATCTCCAAATTATATGTTAATAAAATCCAACATTCATTTTAGGGATGAATATTACATTATCACAAATACTATTTTCTTGAAGTTTAATTTTAATAACTGTCAATTTCAAAGATTGACAGTTTTCCATTAACTCTCATTTTGACTGACTTCTGATTGTGGACCTGCCCCATATATCTGTAATTAGAAGAACTTATTATATTTGCAATGGAATGCAATGGCGCGCAAAAAATTCATTTCCAGTGAAGTGCCAAAAGTGTTTATATTTTGCGCGCCTTTTAAGATCTAAAAGGTTCTAGTGCCGTTTAATAAAAATTGTGTAAGCAAACCGAGCCATATGATGAGCCATCCTACTTACTCATTTAAATGCGAAAGTTTGTGAGGATAAATGTATAGATATTTTTTAATGTATGTGTAATATGTAAGTGTAAGCAGCGACGGCGCGGTCTGTACCTGGATGTGTGACCGCTGGTAGCACAATACCATGAGCGTTTCCGTGATTCGTAGGTCACGTTAAGCAGTCAGTCCCGGTTGTTATCATAGAATAACAGTCGTCAAGCTTAGTTGGAGGTCTTTGGGCGGCTTGAAAACACCCAACGGCAAGATTACGTTTTCTGCCAGTCCCCAATTCGCACTCGGCCAGTGTGGGACGTATGGCCTTAACCCTCTCCTGACAGGAGACCCAGCAGTGAGACATTATGGGTTATTGATGTTAGATTCAAATCTGGAATAGCACATAAGCCACTTTTTGCCCCGAAAAAAAGTATTCCCGCAGAATAAGCAAGGTACAGCAACAACAGCAGGTCGCAGCTAGTATTTTTATATACTAAACTTTCAAAACACTTAATCAGTCAGACACTTCTACTATGACTTTTAACTAGCTTACAAAGTCAATTTTTTCAAATCTTAATAATGTTAACGCAAAACGAATTCAAAATACAATTTACGGCAATAAAACATTAAAAACTTTTACGTAAAATCATTTATAATTAATTAACCATCATTTGACAGATCGTATCTCTAGACGCCATTAAAAATTAAAAACAAACGGTGAGGCCGTGGTCGTGAATCAAACAGCCAGTTGGATATATTGGCGGCAATAGAGGTTATTTACAACACTCTTAATTTTATAGCGTCTTCACAGCGCGGCAAGTTTGGATTGCGGCGATTGTTGCATGCGATTTTTGTTTGGTAATTGTGATTGTTAGAAGTTATCTTAAATGTAATTTAGTTTAATTATAACGTGTCTTCGCTTTTAGCAGAAAGTTTGAAGATTTATTTTATCATTTGGATGGAGTTTTAAGCTATTTGTGAAACAGTATCCACGTTCATTATGTTTTTTTATTTTCGGGTTGCTCTTTTATTCAACAATGAATGAGCTTGTACATGATGTAAGACTTGGAAAAGTATTTGGGATTCTAAAAAAATTCTAATTTAAAAAAAAAGTTACTTGTCTAACTTCGTAACATCTGCCTTATCAAGTGTTCAATAGAACGGTATCAGTGAGTACAAGAAAAGATGTCTTACAATTTAAAAGTCACCGTGAAAACGTAGTAAATATCATTAATTGCTAATAAACTTTAAAAATTTGTATTTTTTCTAACGTTATTTATCGGATTGGTGCTGCAATGTTCATGTCATCAATGTGCAGCTGTCAAAATACACATATTTATTAGTTACTATTGCACTACTTATGCAAAGGAAACTAAAACATTGAGTCTCATTTTGAGGAATAATTTCTATCTTACAACCAAGTTTGAATTGAAAGAAAAAAGACGGAAAGGATGTATAGATAGATAGATAGATAGATAATACTTTATTTGTACACCAAGGTTTATACACAATATACAATCCAAAAAATTATAAAAAAAGAAAAAATGAAAATGTGATGTACAAAGGGCGGCCTTATTACTCATTGCAATTTCTTCCAGGCAACCTTTGGATGGACAGGTTTTATTCAAAGCTGGTGCAGGGTATTTAAGAATGAGAAGAAAAAGAAAAAAAATTTTTTTTTCGTATATAACAAAAAAATATTGCAAATTTAATAAATTATGATATGAAATAATAATAATACTATAAATTAATAAGGGAAAGAAAAAATAAAATACTACACATACATACTCATATGAATATACATAATATCGCCAGAATAGCGAAATTTGGATGAAATTTACAATTTGAAATATCACGTTTTTATCACCGAAAAATCGTGTGAAACCGTGTACAAAGGCTAGTTTAATATATCTCGATAATCGCAAGTAACTGTCATCGTCTTACCTGCATAAGCCCTTATGTTTGTTACATTTTATGTGATTGTTAATAGCGAGATTGATATAGCGACGTCGACGACTTTCAATCGCAAAAAAACCGTTTAATTGTATTATTGGCGATACCTTTTATCAATCATTTTGGTTTAATGTGTATTGCAGCCATTAATTATACCAATAAATGTATCAATCTGATGACCGCGACCAGAGATATATTGTTTAGTGGTCTGAAATCTTTTAAAAGCACCATTTTTATTGCTTACATAGCAGTGCTTGAGTCATTTGGGAAAAATTAGTATTTTAATCAATAATTTTCTCAAGCAAGTTTACGTGGTCTTCACGTAAGCATAAAAAGCCTATCTTGCGTTAAGAAAAATTCCCATTTGGAACAGCACATTGTGAGATCACCGTGTTGAAACTAAGAAACATTACACGATAACTTTTGGCCATAGTTCCGTTTACGTTTATGCTGGATATCGCCGTAAAAAGTAGTTTTTGTATTATTTTGATGTATGAGCTACATTAACATAAATCCATTTAATAGTTTTAATATGATAGGACTTATTGGGAAAGCAACATGATGGGTTAATGTCGTATATGAGTCGTAAAATACAGAAACAAATTATAAAAATATTACATTTTGAAGTACTATAAGTACATATAGAAAGGATAGAATCTGAAGAAAGAATTAATTAATAATTGACGCCTAACCTCTTTAGTAGAAAGAGGCCTACGTCCAACTATACGGCCTCACGGAAAACCGGTGTGAAACAGCGCTTACGCTGTGTTTCATCGAGTGAGTGAGGATACCGGAGGCCCATACCCCAATCCAACGCCCCCTATCCCCCTCACCATCCCCCTTCCCCCCAGGCCGCTATAGTGTGGGTCACCATGCTGCATTGTTCTTTTTCGCATTGAGGATGGTGACCACCACTCTTGGATTCTGCTCATGCTTTCCATCAGGCAGGGCAGTCATTTTGGCAGCTTAAATATAAAAAAAAAAACTATAAACTATCAAAGGTCTTTGATGAAGTTGACATTCAAACCATAGACTAGTAGAATTTTGACCTCCAGCACATCTTAAACCACGCTTCTCCCTCGATTCCCTCCAATAAAAAGACGTATCATCTACTAATAACATCAAAACATCTTGATTCCAGACAACAGACATACAACCATTCAACAGGGGGATTATTCTAAACGCCTTTGTCGATCGACAAATAATAATCAGTGTAGGTAGTTTTAATACGTCAATGTAAAGCTGTGGATTTTTTGTAATCGATTCTTGTATGTGTTTTCTCGAGCGTTAAATTTGGTTCAAGTAGCGCTTGTTAGGACAGATGTGCGGTAGATAATATGTCGAATAGTTTTTTTTGTCTAATTTGTAAGAGAAAATCGAAACGGTTTTGAATAAATAGTAGCAAAATGATGTTAGAGATTGGTTATTTTCAAATAGACAAATGTGATCTTGCTATGAAATACAACAAAGTTCCTTTATTTCAGCATTCATGAGTGTTTTCTTATATTATAACTAAGAAAAAATTCTTGATTTTGTGCACCAATACAGTGTAAAGTCGTTTTTTGTGTCAAAAATATTAGTAGTAGCTTGCAGACCAGATTTGTTCCTGTTTTTTGTTTCTCACGTAAAAACATCACGCTATAACCAATAGGGCCCAAGCATCAATGAAAAATCTTTCAATGACTGGCGACATTTATAACTGTTGAGAGATGCAGATGAAGTTAGCCAGTCTGGAAAACAGTGAAACACTGAAATACTTTATATGCTTTTCTCTTCAAGAATTATCGTTTCACTATATATTATTTCAACTATAAAAGAAACTGATGCAGCGATTCTGGAAGCTTCAACTAATATAAACAAACATACGTCTAGCCACTGTACAAAGCGACCAATGCTCATTGGAGCAGCAAAGGGCATATGCTCCGTAATTTATATACAGTTATTGATCAAAAGGTGTCCTTTGGCAGTCATCGAGGCGATATCACAGGGCCGCCGAATTGTTCGCTATAAGGGTGATAAAATCTTCTGAGGGGCTATCTCCTTAACGCTCCGATAGGGTTCTAGTAGATTAATTATTGGCGGTTTTGAGAATAGGTACCCTTTGAGAGTGATTTTGGCGTTGTAGTAGTAGTATGCAGAAGTTTTGTAGGTTGTTTATAGACATTACTGCAGTATTTTTTGATAAGAATTAATTCTTTGAATTTGATTAAAGAGGCGCTTATAGCCCAGTTGCACTCGGTGATTAGAAAAACAATCATCGAGGGTGGGCAACGATGGCGCGGTCAGTACCTGGATGGGTGACCGCTGGTGGCATGTTACCATGAGCGTCTCCGTGATTCGGAGGTCACATTAAGCAGTCGGTCCCGGTTTTTATCATACGATAACAGTCGTAAAGCTTAGTTGGAGGCCTTCGGGCGGCTTAAAAACATCCAACGGCATGATTTACGTAGCCACAACGTATTCTTGCCAGTCCCCAACCCACACTTGGCCAGCGTGGGGACGTATGGCCTTAACCCACTCCTGAGAGAAGACCCGAGCCCAGCAGTGGGACATTATGGGTTGTTGTTTGTTTGTTTTGTTTGATTAAAGAGTAGCTAAAAAAGAAGGGATAGTTTACATTCCTTAAATCAAGAAGCCGCGGATTAAAATGCTTTTTTTGATGTGATAAAATTGTATCACGGGCGGTTACATAAGATTCTAAAGAATTACACTTATTTTAAATAATCCCCGCCTAAATTAAATAATTTCCGGTTTTGAATATTTGAAAATTACATCTTACGTATTTATCTTCTCATCACACCATTCGATTATTCAGATTAAAACTCCATTAACGAGATAAATAATCAACTATTTACACAATTTGAGCAGCACATACTTGAGTTTTATTCAAAGTTAAAATTTAAATATCTAAAAAGTTTACAAATTGTCTGTCCTTTTTTATTAAATTAAACATTTTGTATCAGCAATAAATTCATTCAACTAGTACAAATTGAACCCTTCTAATCCAACCTTTATTGAAAAGTTTCGGATTCTTAAAAAAAAAACTTACACAATAGTACTTTTTAATCTGTACCACTTATTGCAAGAGTGCCATAATCTCTTGCGAAACGCCGACTTGATTGCGGTTGGCGCCATCTTAAACAGTTTTACTTGATTAAAAATCATAAAATTTGAAAACACTGTATAAAAACCTTTAGATGATTTGATTGCACTTAATATTATGTTTTTATGTTTGAATGACTTATAGTATGCTGGGTAATGTCACTTTTATTATGATATGGGTATTGTAATGGCTGCCGCTCTGGTCTTTGATAGCAGATATTGAAAGTTTGTATACATGTATATATATATATATATATATATATATAAATGTATAGATGATACATCAGTAGATTGGTCACCTTAAGGTTTTTTTATCGAATAGGAGACAAACGAGTACATTTATAGCCTGATGGTAAGCAATTACCGCTGTCTATGGATACTCGTCACACCAGAGGCGTCATAAGTGCGTTGTCGGCCTAGGAAGGGGGATGGGGCAGGGATTGGGGTATGGGCCTCCGGTATCTTAACTCACTCGGTGAAACACAGCTCAAGTTAGGCTAGTGAATATCCGCGGACATGTAAGTGTGGATATATAGCTCTTCTTTATTAGCTTTACCCGTGTTTTTGTTTCAATCAATCAATCAACAACCCATAATGTCCCAATGCTGGGCTCGGGTCTCCTCTCAGGAGAGGGTTAAGGCCATACGTCCCCACTGTGTGAAATTTGTTTTTGTTTGTTTGTGACTAAGTGACTCTACTCTGCCTGATGGAAAGCATGAGCAGAATCCAAGAGTGGTGGTCACCACACTCATTGCGGATGCAAACAATGTAACAATACAGCATGGTGACCCACACAATGGCAGCCTATTAAGATGTTTCTGCGTCATTGGGCCTTCGTTCTCGGTTTTCTGTAATCAATTTTTGAAAATTTGTTTTTTAATTTTTATACAAATTTATGATTAATTTTGTACCAACTAATGCGATTAGTTTGGCGTATAACACAGAAGTCCAGTGTTAGTTCATCAATCGTGCTACCAGTCGATGTACGGGATCCCATACAAATAAATGACAAGTATTCATTGGTAAACCTGATATAAAGCCGAACGTTCGTCATGTGTCTAACAGTATTAAATTTACAGAAATGAATACCTATATTTTTTTTTCTTTATTTTTTTTATATTTAAGTTGCCAAAATGACTCTGCCCTGCCTGATGGAAAGCATGAGCAGAATCCAAGAGTGGTGGTCACAATCCTCAATGCGAAAAAGAACAATGCAGCATGGTGACCCACACTATGGCGGCCTGGGCGTTGGATTGGGGTATGGGCCTCCGGTATCCTCACTCACTCGATGAAACACAGCGTAAGCGCTGTTTCACACCGGTTTTCTGTGAGGCCGTGGTATCACTCCGGTCGAGCCGGCCCATTCATGCCGAAGCGTGGCTCTCCCACGGATGGAATTATATTACGTACCCTATATATTACGTACCTATATATTCTAGACATCAAATAACAAAACATGTATGAGACATTTACTAAAACAAATATATAATATATTGTAACGATATTGTATTACTACATAGTTGTCCATTTGTCATCTGACCCCTGTTTGGGGTCATACGCGACGTTGTAAACACAGCCGTTTTTCAAACGATACGTGTGTACACGCCTTAATGTTTTACTAGTTCCAGGGTTGTCAGTAGATAATTTTAATAATTCAGACTTTTTTAATTAGGACGAGAGTTGATGTTTAGGTGGACACATCTTCTTAGCCTTTTGCCCAAGATTATTTAGGGTTGCCTACGATCTAATATTTAGGTAGGTATTTACGAAAATTACTAGTAAAATGTTACTTGTAGGATGAACGAAGAGTATGAGAACCAAGTAGTTTTCAAGGGTTTTCTTTAGAATTTTCTCTTCCCTTTTCTGCTTATTTTTATTTCTTGTTCATTTGGTTCGTCACAAAAAATATGAGTAACATATAAAATGAACTTGGAAACCTACAAATGTATATGCATATAGTATTTAGCAACTCATGAACGAAGTTTTCTTCGAAACGAAATTATTAGCAGTTTAGTAAATAAAATAAAATAAGTTTCAATCACATTATTTATCTACTAAACTACACTTACACAAAAGTTTATATTTTATGAACATAATTATTTAAAAAAATAAAAACGAACCACTCTGCCAGTGCCAACCCTAGCATTCATCGGTTGGGATTAGGGCTTCGCTTCGTAACCGATAGTCTAGTGGCATAATCCCGCTATGGACGGGACGCTGCGGTCATACTTTCATGTGTATTACACTATTAAAAAAAACAAACTGGTTTTATGCGTTGACATCAAAATTGAGTGGTTTTGACAGGACACTGATTTTAGGGATGTCACAAACGGTGGTTATTGTGACCAATGCGACAGAGGCATACGGCCTAATAGCTTTTATAGGGTTGTCACAATTTATAAACAGTATCTGAAAGACCAAGCATGGGTTTATTGGGTAAATTTTCTAAAAATGAATCTTAGTTAGATCGATTAATCAGCCCCAAACCCACTGCATATTAAATTTCAGCCGTTTCAGGGATTCAGATTGTATATATATACTTACAAAGATTGCTCGTTTAAAGCTGTTAGATTCGGAATAATGCTAATTTCATTACTTCTAGCCGGCAAACCAATTTAAACCAACTAAAACAACACAAGTGACAAAAGTGTTACATCTACGATTTTACATTCAAAATTAAGTTCCACGTGTCTTATTTTTATGTAATTTAGCGGGCAAACAAGCAAACATATCACCTGATGGTAAGCGATTACTGACGCATGTAAACACCCGCAACATCAGAGGCATCACAAGTGCGTTGCCACTCTGTGGGGGATGAGGAAGGGGATGAGGGGAGGGGTTGGGGTATGGGCTTCCAGTATCCTCACTCACTAGATGAAACACAGGGCAAGCGCTGTCTCATACCGGTTTTCTCCGTTCGAGCCGGCATTCATGCCGAATCGTGGCTCTCTCACGGTAATTGTCGTTTACCGGACACATTAGGAATTAGACAAGTAGGATAGATGACGAAAAATTTAACTGTTTCGTTCATTAAATATACTCTTCCAATCTATAAAAGAAGGTAATTAATATACCTCGTAATATCTAAACATCTATTGTTTGTCACTATATACACAAATATCTACCAACTTTTACATTCAGCTGGGCTAAAATATTTGGCGTAGTGGTTACTACGCCAAATATTTTAGGTATAAAAAACGGTGAAGGTTATCCCAACATGTGCAGTTCCCACCGAATAGTATACTGTGCTAATGTTTGAACTGGATCAGCCAGATTAAATACATTGTTTCGGCACTTCACTGTGCACCACTACTGACGTAACTCACTCGGTACTCGACTGATTGCTAATTGACTGCCTCGGTGGCCCAGCGGTAGCGTATGCGACTGCTGTTCCTGAGGTCTCGGGTTCGATTCCCGGGTCGGATCAAATGTTTGTATGATCTGCAAATATTTGTTTCGGAGTTTGGGTGTTTTCTATGTATGATAGGTATGTATTTACAAAAAAAAAAGTATATAAGTATTATATCAGTTGTCTAGTACCCATAATACAAGCTCTGCTTAGTTTGGGACTAGATGGCGTTGTGTGTTAGATGTCCGAAATATTTATTTTATTTATTTATTTGTCCGAAATATTTGAATCTTGCGAATGACAGCGTTTTTTTTATAGAAAAGGTTGCAAACAAGCTGACGTATCGCCTGATGGTAAGCGATTTCCGCCGCCCATGGACACCGGCAGAGGCGTCACAAGTGCGTTGCCGGCTTTGGGGGATGGGAAGGGAGACGAGCGGAAGGGTTGGATTATGGACCTCCGGTATCCTCACCCACTCGGTGTAACACAGCGCAGGCGCTATTTCACACCGGTCGAGCCGGCCCATGCATGCCGAAGCGTGGCTCTCCCACGTAAAGAGCGTTCGTACTGTCGTGTTTCGCTGATGAGTGCGAGACCGGATATTCAATGATGTACATGCATCTTAATAGGCCGCCATGCTTCATTGTTGTATTGTCGATATTTGAATTGATTACGGTGACCACTACTTCTGGATGTGCCCTTTCCATCAGGCAGAGTAGAGCCACTTTGGCTTGCTCATATGTATAAAAATATATTAAGTAAACTTGTAACTATGTGTTGATAAAACGCAGTCTTCCATAGGCTCTCTACACGACAAAAAATGGTTGTAAATGAAAACATTGTCAGTAATAATTGCATTAAATTTATCAAATCAGTCTGATATTCATACAGGTAACTCTGTCTGTCTGTTAGTCAGTTAAATATTATGAAAGGGTTCCCATGATATTTAACCGAATTCAATGAATCAAATGAAATTTTCCATGGAGATAGCTTGAGTCTTGAGCAACGACGTAAGAAACTCTTTACCGCAATTACCGATATACAAACGGACGGACTGCCTTTGCCCCCACAATATGACACATAAAACCAAATGTAAATTAAACTTCAAAATAATCTCATAAAATCGATAATCGCTTACCATCAGGCGATACGTCTGCTCTTATGCCTCCTATATCATAAAACAAAAAAACTCTTGTATATCTGTAAGAGAATCTCTCAACACTCACATCATTATCGAGTTACCATAGTACAGCTAATCTATTTGTTGGCCAGTATTTACCGTGGACCCTTCTTGTTACAAAAACCGGCAATTGATACGTAGCTCCGTTTTCACCAAACTAACGGCGCAAATATTTGAGTTTCGCACTTGACTACTTTCCGTTTTTGGGGGAAAGATTTCTGATAAATCAATACGGGATATGAGGGTAGTTCAACAGTTTGAGATTGAATTTAAACACACAATTCAATAACACGTCTCGCTGCGGCATGAATAGGCCGGTTCGATTAGATACCACGGCCTAATAGAAAACCAGTGTGAAACAGCAATCATGTTGAGTTTCACATAGTGAGTATACCGGAGACGAATACCTCAACCCCCACCCCCATCCCCTTACCCATCCTCCAAAGGCTGGCAACGCACTTGTGACGCCTCTAGTATTGCAGATGTCCATGAGCGGTTGTAATCGCTTACCATCAGGAGATACGTCTACCCACTATTTAAAAAAAAAGTATACAATAGTATAACCACTCGATACAAGGCAAAGGGTCATCTTGATGGTATTTCTGCTTTATCCACTTTTCTTAAGTTTGTTTTCAAGAGTAAGAACTCTTTTATGATAATTAGTTTGACAATTGAAATGACCTAAATCCTTTTGTTCTTTCAATCTATGAACTGTCCGGTAAAGTTTTGTAGGAAATAATATTTGACTACCTCGGTGGCGCAGTGGTAGCGTATACGACTACTGTGCTTGAGGTGTCGGGTTCAATGCCCGGGTCAGAAATGTTTGTATGGTCTGCAAGTATTTGTTTCAGAGTTTGAGTGTTTTATATATATAATATAAGTATTTCGGACATTTAACACACAACGCCATCTAGTCTCAAACTAAGCGTAGCTTGTATTATGGGTACTAGAGAATTGATATGAATACATAAATACTTTTTTTTGTAAATACATACATATGATACATAGAAAACACCCAAACTTCGAAACAAATATTTGCAGATCTTACAAACACTTGGTCCGACCCAGGATTCGAACCCGAGACCTTACGGATAGCAGTCGAGTAAGCTACCACTGCGCCGTCGAATATGTATGTATTAACAAAAAAAGTATATATGTAAAGTTATCGTAGTTGTCTAGTAATCAGTAATAGTAGTTAGATGTCCGAAATATTTATTTATTATTATTTATTTATTAAAATTTTACGTAACTGTGTTTAAAAATCGTAAAAAAACATTAAATTAAAAACTTAACGAAGACCTACTTAATTGTAGTGTTTTAAAATGTTACATTACCTTGTAGAAGCAAAATAATTTAATTCAAACTTACTAATCTAGCCCATTCTTTAGACATTATTAAAACTTAACTGTTCAAGGTTGTCTAGGCCCATTGTACATTGGAGCTAATTATGTCGTACGAAAACTATCTAAGCTATACTAAATAATATCTAAAATGACTTTTTAGGCCGTTTAACGACGATATAATTGTCAAAGATTTACAGAAATTAGAAATGACACATTAAAGCTTTGTGTTATTTTTAGATTTATCACATACACTGCTGGTGTTAGGCCTTTCTTTAGCAAGGAAGTTTGGGCCTACCTTACTACACTTACCTGGTAAAGATATATAGTTTGTTTCAAGTTCTACTCTATGCAGTTATATTGTCCAGCGAGTCCAGAGAGCTCAATTCAATTTCAATTGTCATATCTTACGACACCCAGGGGATGAATACAGGTGGTGACACGCTGTATTCTTAACACATTATACACAGACAGACTTGAATTTTAGAAAACGATTCACTAAAACAAGGTAATGGAAGATAATTTTAGAAAAATTTTAGATTAGTGATGCAACAACAGAATAACAACCATTATCAGTTTAATTCTCATTTAAAACATTCCAGTTGTACCAGTTGCGTGACTGTATGTATTTGAGCCAACACCTATTCATTACTCCTGTTCACGTCGAGTGACGAAATAACACTATATTATAAAACTAGCCACGAATTTGTATATTAATGGTATGAAAAAATTAATTACTATATTTATTTTAGGGTAGAATGATTAAAGGGAATTGCTGATGCTTTTGAACTTTATATGCAACTAGGTTTGACCAGAGTGGGTTGAGAGAAGTTAGGGACCGGGTTATACAGAGGCAGACCTAAGATGAAATGCGCCTCTTGGACCTGGACGGGGATTAATCCCTTAGCTTCAGCCTTAAGGGATTCTAAATAGCTTCCTTGATAGAGTATCCCAGGTAAATAGCAGAACATATTTGATTCAACATATTTGATTCAACCGTGGGAGAGCCACGCTCCAGCATGAATGGGCCGGCTCGACCGGAGTGATACCACGGCCTCACAGAAAACCGGTGTGAAACAGCGCTTACGCTGTGTTTCATCGAGTGAGTGAGGATACCGGAGGCCCATACCCCAATCCAACGCCCCCTATCCCCCTCACTATCCCCTTTCCCCCCAGGCCGCCATAGTGTGGGTCACCATGCTGCATTGTTCTTTTTCGCATTGAGGATGGTGACCACCACTCTTG
>PKRV01001000.1:186191-235461 GCA_003709505.1 Hyphantria cunea
ACACAAAAATTGGCGGCAAAATTGAGAAAATGACACTTCTATGTACCACAAAGTCTAATAAACTCACACGAAATTTATGCAAACGGCCACGCTGCGGAAGCATTAAAAAATAAAACAACAAAATTATTCGGAAATACTCCGAATGATTTTCGTTGCTTCGTAATGAAGGAGATTTTATTGCGAGCGCCAAAGTTTCCAGTTTGATGTGTCTATTAAATTCTTTGAGGTTTGGTTTGTAAGTTTGTGTACTTCGTTAAGCCGGATTCTTTTAGTTTTGGTTATAAGCATACTTGGGAAAGTATTTAAAAGATAGCGATCGGTGAACTATTTAAAATAAGGGTCATGATTAACTTCCATAACAGATTTGATCAAATTAAAAATACATGCATAAATTAAAAAAATGTAAAACAATAATGAATTCCAAAGAAAGTCTCAATTCTAGAAACATGGTACACACAAAATAAATATACCTTGGCCAGATTAAAAACTTATTGAGAAATTGTAACTCCAACACTTCAACCGTAAATAAAAAGGCGAAACAAAAAACCGCAAAACTTAGAAAACACTCAAAGTTCACTTTTATTTTACGTTTAGTGCCAATAAAAACGTCAGCGAGAACATACTTCCTAAAATTCGAGCTTCACAACTCACAGAAAAGTAGCAGCGTGTGACAATAAAATGTCCAATACAAGTGGCATTAGACTCAAACCTGCAAGATGGCTCCAAAGCACGCATCTACCCCCAAATCGCCAATAAACAAAGACCTGCCCTACCCTCGAAAGCTAACAAAAACACTCCCATATCTTTACCATGTAGAGTTCATAGTATACTGGCCGTAATAAGCTTGTCGTTGTCTATATGTAGGCTAGGGGAGGCCAAATCACCTATCATTAAGGGGGGTGCCAAACTAACGCTTTACGTGTTGGGCCTTTTTACGTGTTCCGTTTGAATAGCGAGGCCTGATGGTGTAATTTAGGTGTAAAACTGTATACAGTTTACTCGTAACAAGTGGAGAGGTTGTGGTAGAACAATCACTGGTGTAGGTATAAACAAATGAAAATAAGCTTTAATACTTTCTTATAAGTCTTTAAAAATTTTTATTCAGTCTTAAACATTTTAAAATATGTAAGAATAACTGGAGAATTGAAAAAAAAGTACTTTTTTTAAATTTATTTAATGACGGCTTAACCACAGAGTATTATTCGCCCTCATTGAAAAAAAAATAACTTTTTGAAGTATGATTTTCTGAAGTAAATACTGATTTACTCTTTATTTTAATTTTGTATATAGTCACTGGACTATATACAAAATTAATATAGAGAGAACGTAAAGTATTTGAATATTATATTAACTTGAATTTTTCTGCAATTTCTAACGACGTAAAATAATAAAGACCAAAAATCAAATACCACACCTATTCTAAGGCACAAAATTTCACTAAAAATGCATACATCGTTTACTTATTTCAAAGTGCTCATAATGGCCACAATCATCCTGCGCCACAAACACGCAACAAACTTCCCAATGTTCATAGGAAAAAAATACAAGACTTAACAAAAACAAAGTATTTTTCGTATCCAGTTAATATTTCACACTGAACATAGCTTTAGATATAGAACTCAGAGATCTATTCCGAATTAACTTTTTTTAAATGAACTGATAATAAATACTCTTTGTCCAAAAACTTACCTAAAGAAATTAACTTCATAATATTAATTACTTGGCAACTGTCTAATGACTTATTATTTTCAAATTAATCCACGCTATTCTCTATTGTATTGATTGGTATTTATTAATAGCTATAATTACCGGTATTTACAAGTGCAATCACAATAAACCGGTAATTTAATTTTTTCTTTTCTTTTTATAGAACACTCGAACTACCTAAAGTGATTTCACAAGGTACAAACACGAGATCAAGGATAGAAGCTTCTTGAATCATCATGACAATTTACAAATGGCTGCCAACTAAATAGAAAACATGGCAGATATATTCTGTGTAGTCAAAATGTACACCAAAATAAATTTGACGTCAAGAGTTGTTGTAAATATTAGAGTGAGTGTACCGCTAGGGACGACAGGGACGCTCGACAGGGAAATGATACAGAAACTAGACATGCTTTTCGAATATTCAAACTTGTGGAATCCCATGAATTTTGTATTCGAATCCTGAAACTAGGCCGCCATATTGAAAATCTAAGATGTTTTTGCGCACACCAAACGAATATATAAATTTGAATTAATTATATAGGTAATTAAAAAGCTTCAAATTAGTAGTTTGTTTACAAATTGTTAATAGTTTTTTACTCATCTATATGTCATTGAAATTACAGTTTTTTTTTCATATTTACTTTATTAAACATACTTAAATTGATAAAGCCATACTTTATATACCAGATTTCTTTTTTACAGTATAAGATTAATTAATTTTCAGAACGACAGTGATTTGGGATCAGTTTGAATGTTTTATTTATTTATTACAGTTGTGTGTCTATAGTCGATACATTAAAATAACACAACATAAAGAAGATCAACGCTTTTTTATTACCCTTACTTTTTATGACATAGAAACATTTCGTACAAAATTGCTCACATAAAAATGGCATACCATAACTTAACAATAACCTTGTACGCCACGAAATGACACTCCATAAAATATGACAAGAGGCGTCGCGCCATCAATTTCCACATCATTTGCATGAAACCTCCATAAAGCTGTCCCATTTGACACACCGCATTCCTCCTGACATGACCCTGGTATCGACGGATATATCTGTCACTTCGATTCATGGTCCAAGATATCGGCAACTATCACGTCACGTGAAGGTCTCATTTTAATGACACTCATTAATCATTACTGTCATAAATATGACATAATTTTTCATAGCGATAGGTTGGCTATTGTTTTTGGCAGTATTATGAAAATTTTATTGGTTGTCTATTGCCAGTAAATAAGTTGTTTATGATCTTGCCTTCTTGATGTTGTCTTTACAGAATTATTTTTATCAATGTTCATAATAAAACTTGATATTAAACGTTACTTGCAATGACAGCTGAAAGACAATAACCAATAATCTGAAATTTCGAACGGCCAATGAAATGTGGGCTGAATGTTTGCTTTAATACGACTTTCAAATTTCCATATCGCTCAATAGAAACTATCACACATCAACAGCACGAAATTTTTATTTAAAAAAACCTCTCGCACTGTTCGAAATTTAAATCAAAATGATACCAATTAAAAAACTAATTCATAGAGAATTTTATGATAGTGGTATAATAAATTCTAAGGAATACTTAATGCTTACACAAATTTATTATGTGCTATAACTAGTGATATAAAAACAAATCATCATTTTATCTACCGGCCCGATTCTTGTTTACGTTAGAACTCGTTTAATAACGAAGATTAAGAGTTATCTAACTTAAATAATCAATTTTTGAATGCATAATAGTATAAATAAAAGTAGTGTATTTCGGAAATAGCTCAAAAATTTGATCCAAATAGTTCAATTTTTCTAATCATATTATTTCATCTTTACTAAATAAAAACGCAATCTATATGTATAAAAGAGGAAGGTGACTGACTAAGGTACCCACAGATCCACACACAGCTTAATAAAGCTTTTTTTTTAACAAAAGGGAGAACTAAGAAAGGAATAATGGAAGTACAACCCCTAAGGGGTAGAATAGGGGATGAAAATATCTAAACANTTTTCTTTTTATAGAACACTCGAACTACCTAAAGTGATTTCACAAGGTACAAACACGAGATCAAGGATAGAAGCTTCTTGAATCATCATGACAATTTACAAATGGCTGCCAACTAAATAGAAAACATGGCAGATATATTCTGTGTAGTCAAAATGTACACCAAAATAAATTTGACGTCAAGAGTTGTTGTAAATATTAGAGTGAGTGTACCGCTAGGGACGACAGGGACGCTCGACAGGGAAATGATACAGAAACTAGACATGCTTTTCGAATATTCAAACTTGTGGAATCCCATGAATTTTGTATTCGAATCCTGAAACTAGGCCGCCATATTGAAAATCTAAGATGTTTTTGCGCACACCAAACGAATATATAAATTTGAATTAATTATATAGGTAATTAAAAAGCTTCAAATTAGTAGTTTGTTTACAAATTGTTAATAGTTTTTTACTCATCTATATGTCATTGAAATTACAGTTTTTTTTTCATATTTACTTTATTAAACATACTTAAATTGATAAAGCCATACTTTATATACCAGATTTCTTTTTTACAGTATAAGATTAATTAATTTTCAGAACGACAGTGATTTGGGATCAGTTTGAATGTTTTATTTATTTATTACAGTTGTGTGTCTATAGTCGATACATTAAAATAACACAACATAAAGAAGATCAACGCTTTTTTATTACCCTTACTTTTTATGACATAGAAACATTTCGTACAAAATTGCTCACATAAAAATGGCATACCATAACTTAACAATAACCTTGTACGCCACGAAATGACACTCCATAAAATATGACAAGAGGCGTCGCGCCATCAATTTCCACATCATTTGCATGAAACCTCCATAAAGCTGTCCCATTTGACACACCGCATTCCTCCTGACATGACCCTGGTATCGACGGATATATCTGTCACTTCGATTCATGGTCCAAGATATCGGCAACTATCACGTCACGTGAAGGTCTCATTTTAATGACACTCATTAATCATTACTGTCATAAATATGACATAATTTTTCATAGCGATAGGTTGGCTATTGTTTTTGGCAGTATTATGAAAATTTTATTGGTTGTCTATTGCCAGTAAATAAGTTGTTTATGATCTTGCCTTCTTGATGTTGTCTTTACAGAATTATTTTTATCAATGTTCATAATAAAACTTGATATTAAACGTTACTTGCAATGACAGCTGAAAGACAATAACCAATAATCTGAAATTTCGAACGGCCAATGAAATGTGGGCTGAATGTTTGCTTTAATACGACTTTCAAATTTCCATATCGCTCAATAGAAACTATCACACATCAACAGCACGAAATTTTTATTTAAAAAAACCTCTCGCACTGTTCGAAATTTAAATCAAAATGATACCAATTAAAAAACTAATTCATAGAGAATTTTATGATAGTGGTATAATAAATTCTAAGGAATACTTAATGCTTACACAAATTTATTATGTGCTATAACTAGTGATATAAAAACAAATCATCATTTTATCTACCGGCCCGATTCTTGTTTACGTTAGAACTCGTTTAATAACGAAGATTAAGAGTTATCTAACTTAAATAATCAATTTTTGAATGCATAATAGTATAAATAAAAGTAGTGTATTTCGGAAATAGCTTAAAAATTTGATCCAAATAGTTCAATTTTCCTAATCATATTATTTCATCTTTACTAAATAAAAACGCAATCTATATGTATAAAAGAGGAAGGTGACTGACTAAGGTACCCACAGATCCACACACAGCTTAATAAAGCTTTTTTTTAACAAAAGGGAGAACTAAGAAAGGAATAATGGAAGTACAACCCCTAAGGGGTAGAATAGGGGATGAAAATATCTAAACAAAAACGTTGGGTGAAACTTAGCTTAGTTTAACACCCGGGTAAGATTAGATTTTCACTTATGAGAGGGTATTAGATCTGTTGTCTTAATCACTCACATATTATCCTAATAACCCATTACAATGCTAATGCTTGAACTTATTCAAGGGTCTTGATATTTTAGACTAGGTTAGTTTTTTTTTTACCCGGGGGGAGTTCCATAATCACCACAGATAAGCTTGGCTCAATGAAATGATACCAAGATCTCACAGAAAATATGACATAAGCAGTTTTTTCGTTGCTTTTCACCAGATGAGTGATGTTCTCCACCTGACTCTGGGGAGAGGGGACTTCAAAGGTGGTAGTGCCCTTGTGATTTTCTACAGTCCTCAAAATAACAAGCGTTTTTATTATGAATCAACTATATTTTCATTCTTTACGTGTCAGGTTTATCATGAAAAAAGTTCAATACTCTTTATGTATAAAAATGTACGTTGTAAGGTCTAAAATGACACTAGCGACAGCTGTCACAGAGGTTAACCTATTTTATATTTTAGGGAGCATAGTTAAAAGTGTAGTGTACGGTATAATGGAGTTTAACTACCATTATGTGACATTTCTGTTCGTTTACACTTCTGTTTCGTAAAGAAAACTTAGCAACAATCTCACAGTTAACGCCATTTTAATAACAATTTTAAATCTTACACCATATTATTATACAATATGTATGGGTAAAAGCTAACTCCGGTTCGCACCGTCTTCTATTCCGAGTCCGCCCTCTCGTTACCATGTAAGGAATTCCGTTATTTTCTCGTAAATTCCTTTTATATTTGAAAATGTTTGTTTGTATCGTATCTATTTCTATTGAGCTGCCCTCACACCTGCCTGCCGAGACGTGAAAACGTCAATTTTACATTTCTCGCATACTTTACTGGCGAGTGTATTTGATATTCACCGTTTCGCTCTAGGGTTGGCACGCTTTTTTGTGTTTTTTTTTTATGTGTGGGCCTACCAAACAGACTCTCCGCCAGTGCAGAAAGCATAAGCAAAATCCAAGAGTAGTGGTCACCATACACATTACTAGTGCAGACAATGCAACAATGCAGCATCGTGACCCACACCTTGACGGCCTAGAGATGCGTCTGCATCATTGGGCCTCTGGTCTCAATCTCACCAACGAACCACGACAACACGAATGCTGTCATTTTATGTTAATTTTCCTTGCGAGTTTAGTACCGTCCCAGTGGAGCCGGCCCAACCGTGCTTAAATCAGCGTGGCCCTACTACCATATAGTATATTCTTTTGTCAGTTTAATATCTTTTTTTTGTCAATTTTTGCGGTCTTTAGTCGCGTTGACCACTTTTTGGTGGAAGAAAATTTTATGAGTTCACGTCACAGATATGCTGACATGACATTTTGGCCTCGTTCAACACTCTTTGGTAAGGGAAAACCTTATGGGTTCGCGTCACCGACATGATAATGTTTGATGTTGATATTTTTTATGTCAACAGTATGATATTTCTAATTACATTAATAATTTTAACTAATTGCATTCTAAGGTAAAAGTTTTAATTTTTATCGGCAGTCCTTATGACTACCATTTTTTTTTAATGTAATGTCAGGTAAACGGGACACATAACATCACGTTTACAATATAAAAATCTACAACTATATTTATTTATACATATTTAATTGTATAAGCATACGCATACGTATTTAATCATGATATAAAAATACACAGGCACTAGCGTTGTGTTTGTACTACCAATTCTTCCCGAAGTAGTTCTCTTACTTTTCTCATAACTCTTTCATTGAGATACTTTCTTGAGAACATTCACATAATATGATCACATATGGACACAGCCTAGACTTTATTTATTTATTAATTGAATGCACACGAAGTACAAAGGCGAACTTAATGCCATTAGACATTATCTACCAGGCAACCTTCAAGTGTTGCAGAAATATAATGCGGTAGGTGCAAGGACAAAACCTTGGACTCGGACTAATAGCAATTATGCAGAGTATAGATAAGTATATACAATTATACTACTACATATATAACAGATACACAATATACACAAACATACACATATACATACATACACTCATATATACATATGTACATACACATAAATATATATATATGTACATATATAAACGGGTATTCGCGTTGAGACTATACTGCCAATTCACTCTGAAGAAGTTCGCGAACTCTTTTTTTAAATGTAAGGCGATTAGTAGACATCCTGATTTCGGTAGGATGTGCATTCCACCGTAGGACTGATTGCACATACACACTTTATTGCTATAACCGACACATACCCGGTTGCAGCCATGGACAAAAGCTGGTTCTACATGTAATCCTGAAGTGACATTAAGTCAAATAAAGTTAGTGTAATATTTTATTTACGAGTGGCAACCCTAAGTAAAAAAACCAACGCGTAAAAGTCAAAAGAAATATTTCGCGACACTTGCGAATAATATGAAAGAGCGGGAATATTTTTGTATATTTTACTTGTACTGAGTGTCGGGAACTTCGGATATATTTTGTTTTGTACCAATTGAGCGAATTTTATTGCGTTATTTGCCTGAATTGTTTATACCTAAACGATTCTCGCATAAATAATTCTTATTTCGAAATGATTTGGAATACAAAGATTCTTTAACTATTTTTTTTACTATCGGTGCATCTTCAATATAAGAAATCAACCCTTGAAAAGGCTCTTATTTATAAGTGGTATTTATCCATAAAGTAAAGGCCATAAACCTTTTAAATTTAGTGTTGGCAAACGACGAAAACATACAAATCGATACACATTTTTTTTAAATCGACTATTCTAGTATATGAGTATCGAATATTTAGAACTGTCTTCGTATTATAATTTATATCATTTTATAGTCTGATTATAGTGNATCATTAATAATTTTAACTAATTGCATTCTAAGGTAAAAGTTTTAATTTCTATCGGCAGTCCTTATGACTACCAATTTTTTTAAATGTAATCTCAGGTAAAAGGGACACGTAACATCACGTTTACTATATAAAAATCTACAACTATATTTATTTATACATATTTAATTGTATAAGCATACGCATACGTATTTAATCATGATATAAAAATACACAGGCACTAGCGTTGTGTTTGTACTGCCAATTCTTCCCGAAGTAGTTCTCTTACTTTTCTCATAACTCTTTCATTGAGATACTTTAATTCTTGAGAACATTCACATAATATGATCACATCCATATGTCCATGACACAGCCTAGACTTTATTTATTTATTCTCAATGCACACGAAGTACAAAGGCGGACTTAATGCCATTAGGCATTATCCACCAGTCAACCTTCAGGTGTTGCAGAAATATGATGCGGTAGGTGCAAGGACAAAATTTTGGACTCGGACTAATAGCAATTATGCAGATACTAGATAAGTATATACAATTATACTACTACATATATAACAGATAAACAATATACACAAACATACACATATACATACATACACATACATACATACATATACATAAACATATATATATATATATACATATATAGACGGGTATTAGCGTTGAGACTATACTGCCAATTCACTCCGAAGAAGTTCGCGAACTCTTTTTTTAAATGTAAGGCGATTAGTAGACATCCTGATTTCGGTAGGATGTGCATTCCACCGTAGGACTGACTGCACATACACATTTTATTGCTATAACCGACACACACCCGGGTGCAGCCATGGACAAAAGCTGGTTCTACATGTAATCCTGAAGTGACATTAAGTCAAATAACGTTAGTGTAATATTTAAATCACGAGTGGCAACCCTAAGTAAGAAAACCAACGCGTAAAAGTCAAAAGAAATATTTCGCGACACTTGCGAATAATATGAAAGAGCGGGAATATTTTTGTATATTTTACTTGTACTGAGTGTCGGGAACTTCGGATATATTTTGTTTTGTACCAATTGAGCGAATTTTATTGCGTTATTTGCCTGAATTGTTTATACCTAAACGATTCTCGCATAAAGAATTCTTATTTCGAAATGATTTGGAATACAAAGATTTTTAAACTATTTTTTTTTAGTATCGGTGCATCTTCAATATAAGAAATCAACCCTTAAAACGAAGGCATTACTAAAGTTCTACTTTATAAGTGGTATTTGTCCATGAAGTAAGGGCCATAAGCCTTTTAAATTTAGTGTTGGCAAACGATGAAAACATACAAATCGATACACATTTTTTTTAAATCGACTATTCTAGTATATGAGTATCGAATATTTAGAACTGTCTTTATATTATAATTTATATCATTTTATAGTCTAATTATAGTGTAATACATCCGGTTATTTTGACGCGTATGTAAATAGATAATAATCATTTTCCTAATAACTAAAGTACCTAGTACTAATGTTTTGTTTAAGTCAATTAAAATTTAAAAAAATAGTACTATGTATTTTGGATGTAATTTTTGTACGTTTTAGTAGCAATAAAGTCCTTAATAGTCCCACGCTATGTCAAAGATGTAACATCATGGTAAATACTCTCTGTCACGTTCCAAATATAATATAATATTCCATCTAATCCCTTGTCTGATATAACTCCTGGTGAAAGGCTCTTTGTCATCGTGGGCGGGTGTAGGGCGGCGCCCAGTTAACGACGCGTGGGCGGGCGGGAGATGGATAGCGGTCAGGGCATCTAGGAGGAACAGGTCACCTTTACACAGAATTTATTACGATAAATATATTCTATACTTGCTTNAATTGCTTGCTGTGTTAGATAAGTTGACACGAAAATGAATTAAAATATTAATAATAAAAATAATGATGAAATACGGCTTTTATATTAATAAGAGAAAAGCGCTAATAAAAATAATGATGAAATATGGCTTTTATATTAATAAGAGAAAAGCGCTAGGCATACCTAGCGGGGTTTTCTCAATTTGGTTGATATTTTGTGAATTACATATTGATTATATACAGTTTGATTCTTCGTTTTCACTTACTCACACTCAAAATCTGTTTTGTACGGTTAAAAACTATTAACTAATAGACGAATATTGATCTTGTACACAATTTTGTACATTTAACATTAAGTTTGGATCTGTTATAACTACTAAAAAGAAATAAAATAAAAGAATCAAAATACAAAGTCAAAACACACACATAGAGATCACGCCTATTAATTAAATCAATAATTTAAAATATCTATAAAAACTCCCACGGCATTAAAACTTAACAAATTTCCATGTACCACGTGTTTCCATTAGCACAATCAATAATCGAGTCGACAACTCGATATCGCCTAAGACCGGTAGCTCTTTAATCCCTTTAAGATAAATAATAATCGACTAAAAGTATCGAACGAAGTGACATTCCATGTAAGCACGTACACCATAAAATGATCCAAGGTATTGAAACTCATTGGTTCAATGTCATCTGCTAAGTTCTTTGGTGGTCCCGCCGACACGTCATACAATAATTCTTATTTTGATATTTCAATTATTCGAATGCGGTTCCATTTTTAAAATTAAATTCCATTTTTAAGTTCGTTCCGAAATTAAATACATTTAAAAAGTAATAGAGGTATAGCTTTTTTATATATCACTGACTTCAATGCGCGTAAAACTTAAAAGTTTTATTCTTCATTCTTTTATTTTTTCAAAAGTTAAATGAGCTCAAAATGTGAAAACGCGCTTCTGAGGCTTGAATATAGGTGACCGAGGACATTGATGGTCTCTTACCATGAGATGGATATGAAATAAACTCACATTTTCAAAGAAAGCAACTCATAACTAAATGAGTAGTTAGTAGTGAGTAGGAATAGGCCAAACATTTCATTAAATCAAAGTGACTTACATAGATATAATTTGTCTGCAGGTCAATGGCATTTAAACATTAAACCATCTACATACATATCTATACATTTGAATTCAAAAAACTGCGTCATTTTTACGTAATTTTGAAAGAAATTAAACAAATGGACGCCAAAGATTGCAGTACAAAAAACATCTGTACATTAAGTGATATCAATCGCCAAACAAATTAACCATCACTTTTGAGAAAACATCCTAAAAATTTCCTTAAATACTTTTACAAATTGTTTTATACACCACAAATTTATACAAACACTCTTAACACAAACGAGTAAGGTTCAATTTGGAATGTTATTTAACTAAATAACTGCAAAAAGTTTTTGCGTTACCGTGTGTGGGTGTAATGAACAAAGTTAGGTGGAAAGAAATAAAACTACATTTGTATGTGTGAGTGGGTAAGCTTTAAGAAGGTGATAAGGCTCAATAAAAAGTTGGATTCAAACAAGTTATCGCGTATCGCGGCCTATTGGTGGTCGAGTGTGTCGCACTGTGGAAGCTATGGAGCTGCCATTACGATGTAAATATGTTTTTTTATGATTTTATTTTATATAAAGAGAGTATTGACACTAACTACAATTACATATTGTATGTGTAAAGGCGTAAATCTCTGGATTTGGAACTAATAATGTCGTTTTTGCTACATTTATCAGCAATCCATATCAAACTATTTTATAAAACAAGTAATGAATTATTTAAAAAAACGACTGTGTTTGTAGTAGCCAGTATCTATTGACGCCACTCACCTAAAAATACGACATACCGTTTAGGCTCTAAGACGTGCCAAAGAAATATAAATACATACACTCGAAAAACATAACCCTCCTTCTTTCGCAGTCGGGTAAAAAAGGCTAAGCTTCTAGCACATCATAGGCACACCACAGAACGCGGTCTTAATATTTTAAATACAAAATGAAACTGTTGTACAGTCTAAAATAAATGAACCCTAGACTTTCTCCAACTACGAACGACAGGGTAACACATTTTGTCAACTTTTATTTTAGCTCCAATATACAGGAAACATTCATATAAATCAATATTGTAGTTGACTGTATCGTAAACAAATACCGATGTCTTCATTACAACGAATACTACAATATATCTCGGAAAATTTTATTATTACAGCTTTTCATTTCTATTACAAATTTTCATCAAATGAACATTGAAATATATTACTCAATTAATATGACTCAATTGTGTTGTGTATAACAGTGACGTCACAACTTAGTTCTAAGTACAATTCTTATACAAAGTTATCGTTTTGACAGATAACAAAAAGGAACTGATTCCACCAAGGTGTCAACTACCCCATTGGGCACTTAATGGTTGAAATTGAAAAATTAAAAAAAAAAAGTGGATTAGCTGTACTGATATAAAAAAAATAAAAAATTTAAGGTAGTAGTAGCAATAAAAAACTTTACATCTAAAACAAGCCAGGATCACCTGAAATTCGAATTTACCTTAAAGCCTCCTTCTAACCAATCCGAAAAAAAAAAGTGAAATTCCCGCCATCTTCTATCTGTCAAAGCTCACTTAACTACTCAAAACAATATCGGAATTAAAAAAGTAAGAAAAAGCAAAGGAGACCACCTCGTAAGTCCTATCAGGCCATTAGTGAACAATAAAAGAGGTATATCGTCCTGCTACCGCGGTGAGATGAAAAGGCCAAGATACCGCTAAAACACTCATTTGTTTTGTCACCCGATGGCTAATGCGGCCTGATGTACGAATACTGATTGGTGCGTTGATGCGGCACTCAATGTTTTATACTTACTTAAAAAACGTGTAAAACCCATGTAATTATAATAATAATATATGTGGTAACCAGGACTCACATTATTATTAACCTTAATAGCAATTGTTAGATGATGCAATTATGTTTTCATTTCGTCATCATTTTTCAAGCGTGTCATCTGTTACTCTTTTCTTTGGACATGGAACTTTCTTTTTTTTGAAATCGGTTAAATATAAAGGTGTGTTGGTTCATTTCTTAAAGAGTTTAAAATTGTCTCTGAAAATATAAAACAATACTATATTAAACAAAATAGAAAAATAAAGTAATTGATGACAAAAGTAATGATGGGTGACACTTTGGTTACATTTATCGTGGTCAATAATTACGAATAAAATTTAAAATATCTCATTGGGCATTTTTCTCTACTTACCTACTAACAGAAACCCTAGTAATATTAACTATTAGTGTGTTCTTCTCAGATAATGACTGGTTTCAAGTACTAGTTAAGAAGGAATCTGTTTCTCTTGTATAGTAGCAATGTGTCATTCTCACATTGAGTTTATAGATACTAAAAGTAATGATTAGAAGGGGTTTACGTATGAAGTCGTGTACTCTATGTGCAAGCTATGTAATTAAGTATCGTAAAATCTTAAAAAAATACCTTATCCATTTAATTGTAAGTCTTTGTTTGACAACTTTTTAAACAGGTATGATAATATATTTTTACTGTACGTCTTGAAGAGCACTTTATGAAAGGAAACTTAAATCACTATTAATAACTTTAAAATTCAATAAATTGTGATTTATTTAACAAAAAAACAGTAGATTTAATGAAAATTATCCGTTAAATTAGTGATTAATTTGAAAAGGCAATACAGCGGAGTTGTTGCGCATGCGTACGAACATTGTTTACATAAATTCTTGGACGCTGAGTTCTACTACAGTCAAGATTTCACCTACAATTAAGTAGGAACAACAATTTGCAAACATTCTAAACATTCTTGTCTCCTATTTATTACTTACTTGATGTTTGTTTGTTATTCAAATTATATGCTTTAATAGAGATGAGTTTATACGAATAGTTTGCGGATGTTTCGTGGATCACTTAATATACTATCTAGCTAAATCTTTAACAGTAATGTCCTGATTTTTTTCAAGTATGTTTACAACAACAACAACAACAACAACCCATAATGTCCCACTACTGGGCTCGGGTCTCCTCTCAGGAGAGGGTTAAGGCCATACGTCCCCACGCTGGCCAAGTGCGGGTTGGGGACTGGCAAGACTACGTTGTGGCTACGTACATCTTGCCGTTGGATGTTTTTAAGCCGCCCGAAGGCCTCCAACTAAGCTTCACGACTGTTATCGTATGATAACGACCGGGACCGACTGCTTAACGTGACATCCGAATCACGGAGACGCTCACGGTAACATGCCACTAGCGGTCACCCATCCAGGTACTGACCACCATCGTTGCTTACCCTCGGTGTTTGTTTCTAATCACCGAGTGCAACTGGGCTATGAACGCCTCATAAGTATGTTTATAAAATTCTAATTTTTTAGAAAGCGTAGCTCTCAAAAAGTGCGAGATTAAAAGAAAATAAGCATACGTATATTCACCTCGATAACCCGATACAGATGGTTCAGATGCATTTAACAAAAACTATACCATGCTGTTGTTATGGAATCAAATTTTAAATTTTCGCCTTTTCTAACAAACCCCCCCCCCTTTTCCTAACAGGTCCCAGGTGTTTCATTTCTAGGGCTTACCTGGTTTCCCAACTACAAGTACCCGAGAGTGGGAGAGGCCAGTCCAGCAGTGGTCTATTTAAAGCTGTCAATGAACATGGGGTCCAACGACAAGCTAATTCTAATGTATTTTTATTATGATCTAAGCGAAATATATTTAATGCCAGAATGAAGCGATATACCATAAATACTAACTTTTATAAAGCACAGATTAAAACTGTGTCGGTCATCGAAGCGCGAATACCGGTAGCCGTGTGACGGCAACCTTATAAGATCTTTTTTTTTAACTTAAAAGTGCTTATTACTTACAAACTGCAGTTTGCAGCCAGTTATTTTATATTCAACCTTTTTCGGTGCTTTTAGTGTACGGTATTAAGGGGAACAATAATATTCTCGTTTATATGCTCACGTATAAAGGAATGAAGGCCGATATTTTGTAATTAAACGCTGCAATTATTGTTTTGTTACAGCGGTTTTCGAAATATGTAGTTGTATTGCCGTATATTTGTTATTTGTAATAGTTCGAACAGAATTACTATGTTTTAAAAAATGCCCTGCAATATTTTTTAACTAGTAACATCAGTATAAGTGTAATGTGTCCTCATTCATCAATCATGACGCTTAAAGCTTTACAAAAATAACTTTTAATTGCCTTCTGTCTACTTCTATGGGGATGATTAAAATACGTAAACGTATTTTAGTATTTTTAATTCGCTGGTGAAGGAGTAAAATGCGATTAAAAATACTTGGCAACCCTGTAGAGACGTTCCACGATGGCAGCCTTAGCTGTGAATTTGACCACTTGCCAAAAAATCTTTGTAGCTTTAGAGTAACATAAGACCATAATATATCAACAGTGTTAAAATGGAACTTAGTACTTACTTAAGATTATAAAAAGTTAGAGACTTTATAGGAAGTTTACCAATTTTTAACAATTGCAATATATAATATTCTTTGCTATTTACTTATCAACTATTGCTCATCTCTGATTTTCTATACATTTATATTCAACGCATTTACCGCCTTTGACAGTGACATCTGTCACTTGTTGATTCTATATGTGACATCCGGCCGTAATGACAGATGTCACTGTCAAATTACGTCGTTTCATCAGCGCTTAGGAACTCCCTTATCGTAATTTACGTCTTAGAATAATACATCTGTCTTAGACCACAATAATATTATGAACCAGTATCCAAACTGCTCTTAGCTGCCTTACTACAAATAAGGTCTAGTTTTGCTTGCAATTGGTAACAGAAAAATGTTCAAAACGAAAATATTAATATTAGGATGTTGAAGCTACATTGTGTATTTAGTCTAAAAAAATATGGTTATAATTTTAACATCAATATGCACCCGTTGTTATAAATACAGGATGCCAATTTACGCAACATACTGTGTGACAACGGAGGCAGAAAAGTTAGGAATATTTTCATTCATAGTACTACGTGCCTATCAGACTAGACACACGGAGACCACATATTAAAACGCCTCACAATACAGAAGCGGCACTCCATAAAAGAGCGAAACCTGACCGAACATTGTGCCATAATTGAATCGCAATAATAAATTCACATGAGGCCGATACACAGCTATAAAGAGGTCTTTATACTAAACAAATCGGCCTCCTTTGAACGAACAAACGAGCCGAACGCATATACGATTTTATTCGTTGAATGACATCAATGAGATGGAAATATGTAGATGTGGTAATTAGTTTGAGAGCGAGGTGTTGGTATAAGCCAAGTCTCAGGGATATTTCAGGCTCTTTCAGGTTTAAGTTATACCGTTAATATCAGTACCTATCTAACAGCCAGTAGGAAAGGTGAATAAGCTGTTAATTAATTACGTTTTAATATGTAGTGTCTCGGAATATTAATTATATAAGTATTTATTATTGATTACTACGTTATTAATAATTTTATTTAAAATTTATTAACGAAATCTTAGAATCTAATCTAAATCTGATTGAATAGATACGGCTTCAGATTGAGAGATGAAGTCATAAAAAAAATTACGTATTCATTTTCGACAACACTTTTACCAACACTTATTTATATTTATCTTTGATCCATAAGTCGATATTCAATCCTTAGTCGATAAGATCCATAGTCTCTACAATATTTTCTTGAAGTAATCAGTATCTTCATTTAAGTCATTATAAGCCTAAACCCAAAACGTCAAAAGTCTTAAACATAACGCACTTTCAAAACTCACTCTTAAACTGAATAAAATCAATGACACCTCTGATTCAGGACCTCATACTCTTTGACGCTATTACTACAATAAAATCAATGAAAAATGGTCGTCGTTCTACGTTCCGTTTGCAGCTTTCATTGTAAGGATCATTTTGTCTTACCGCCAATGTTCGTAAAGTTACTGTTAAAAGCCATAATATTACTTCAGATATCTCTAGAAGTGTTATATGTAACTTTACTGTGTAATAACTTTAATAAAGTTGCATTCATTTTAAATGATTTTTTCGCCGAGACTAGGGACCACATCATTTAATAGTCCTTAATCGACTACATTTGAATATTTATTAGTTCAAATCGGGTCTTGCTTCTACCTGAGTTTGTTTCTTGGTGCTGTATCTGCAGTAGATATTTTGTTTTGTAAATCGCAATGGATGGTTGGATTCATTCTATTCAGTTTATACTTGTTTAAAGTATAAACTATTTCATCGCTATCATCTTCAACAGCTTTAATACTCCACTGATGGACATATACCTCTCCTGAGGGTGGAGATGTTGCATACGATAGCATGCTGACCTAACGGCTTGGTTTAAGGTTGGTTTTAAGTATTTCTTCTCTTAACATTCATGTTGTCCTGTGCATTCGCTTGTTACGACATCCATAGCATGAAAAGGGTTGATAAATATGGTGACACTATATATAATAAAAATAAATATTTTCGGACATTTAAACACACAACGCCACATAGCCCCAAACTAAACAGAGCTTGTACTATGTGTACTAGACAACTGATATAAATACATGTATACTTTTTTGTGAATATACACATATTATGCATATTAGACACCCAAACTCCGAAAAAAAGATTTGCAGACGCAGGAATCGAAACCGAAACCTCTAGCACAGTAATCGCATTCGCTACCACTGCGCCACCGAGGCAGTCCATTTTTAATTCGTTACCACACGAAGAATAATGTTAGTTTAATTAATATTATGTCAATGGGTATGAACGCGATGATTAAAAAGCTACTAAGTACCGTTGAATGACATTGAATTTAAACAGTTATATTTCTTTTTTGAGTTGTCGATAGAGAACTTAACTCCTTCTAGAAAATTTCTACATTTATTAGAGAAATCCTCATCAGTCACCCTGTGGTTTGTAAGACACGAGGGCGAGAGTCATCGATAAACCACTGGTATGCCGCCAGTCGCCAAGATTTGGAACGACCTGCCTGGTTCTATTTTTCCTGATGAGTTGAACTCTCGAGACTTTAAGGGTAAACAGGTATCTTTTGGATGGGCGTGTACCACCTTCGTCTTCATCTACACTTTCCATCAGGTGAGATGGAAGATAAACGCCTATTCCATTACAACTATAAAAACCTTGAAATGGACATCTGGGGACCCGGTGTAAGTTTATTTCATATCAATTAGAACATCATGACGGGTGCGTTCGCAATACTGGCCAATAAGATACGAAGAATTTGGCACATTTTTTCAGAGTGAAAGTTATAAATAAAAAAATACAAATAGGCGTAAGGTGCAAAGACATTACCTATCTATTTTACACTAACCAATATTTTATTCTTTGCCAGTAATCGTATACCAAGCCCGCATGGATGCCAGGCCCTTGAAGCCCGCATGCATGCACAAAAACGCGCATAAACAAGTAATATTTTCAAAAATAATGAACAGTTAGTACCTGTCAACAAGCACATTATAATTGTCAATGGTTTTTATAGACTTATTAGTAATAAATGGGGTCGTTTTATGATGATATTTTACTGCTTCTAGCGGGTTCGATTCTCGAGTCAGACCAAATGATTGTACGATCTGCTAATATACTTTTTTTTTTTTATATTTATTAAGCTGCCAAAATGACTCTGCCCTGCCTGATGGAAAGCATGAGCAGAATCCAAGAGTAGTACTCACCATCCTCAATGCGAAAAAGAACAATACAGCATGGTGACCCACACTATGGCGGCCTGGGGGGAAAGGGGATGGTGAGGGGGATAGGGGGCGTTGTATTGGGGTATGGGCCTCCGGTATCCTCACTCACTCGATGAACCACAGCGTAAGCGCTGTTTCACACCGGTTTTCTGTGAGGCCGTGGTATCACTCCGGTCGAGCCGGCCCATTCGTGCGTGCTCTCCCACGGTATTATATTTGTTGCGGAGTTGCGTTGCTTTCTATGTAAAGTAATAAGTAATAGTAAAGTAATAAAAGTAAAGTATATATGTATATTCATATCTGTTGTCTAGTACCCATAGTACAAGTTTTGCTTAGTTTGGGGCTAGATGACGTTGTGTGTTAAATGTCGGTAAATATTTATTTGTTTTACTTTTTTACGCGTACTTAGATACATAATATTCTCCCTCCTCACCTTATTATTACCAAGATTAATTGGGGTCGGCTATTAGTTCAACTCGTTTTACCCGAACGTAAGTTTTTTTACGGAGCCAAAGCAGGGCTCTCGCATAGGAAATGCTTTTAATATCATTTTAATTTCACAATCAATTTGACGAATGCGCTAAAGGGGCTATAACGTACTAAAACCTTAGGAAGAGACTCCAAAAACTGCTATCATGTCTTCTCTATTGTAAGTCGGCACAGGTGTCTAATAACACTATCAACCAAAAGTGCCGGGAAACGATAACTAAAGAGAATCCAATATTTTTGTACTTCATCATCTACAGTTTAACTCTGGTAAAGAAATAATAAGATACCAGGTTCAATACCCAT
Source organism: Hyphantria cunea (assembly GCA_003709505.1). Taxonomy (NCBI): domain Eukaryota; kingdom Metazoa; phylum Arthropoda; class Insecta; order Lepidoptera; family Erebidae; genus Hyphantria; species Hyphantria cunea. The sequence goes on from PKRV01001000.1 coordinate 206,028, forward strand.
TTTGGACAACTTGCATCTTAATCTTAAGTGCACTACAGTTTAGATAGGTGTAAAGAGGTGATAAGCCAGGTATCTAGTTCAGTAGTTAAATAATCGGAAACGAGATCAAAATTCAAATTTAGAACGTCAAAGCCAACCGCTTTTTAAATGGTATCATTATTTTTAAAACATTCTCTGTCATTCCGACGGTCTAGTTTTGGCGGGATCCACGTTCCTTCATAAAGGCTCATAATCTTCAAATCTATAAGGTTATTTCGATTGATATCTTTCTATAGTATAATCTGTGTAATGGAAAGATAAGATAACAGCACTTTATAAACAGTTCTGACCTCATATAAAACTGTGAAGAAAAACTCTATCCAATGAGCCGTATACTTATTTGTTACATCATTGGTATGAAAAAAGTTAGTAGTGTAGTTTTTTTATGAAAAGACCACCAAAATCGCACCGTTATCTACTTAATAGGTGGGTTTTGAACACGTTTTAATGTTAATTGAAGCGCTTCCGAAAGTTGCCGAGATTAGCCGACGGTTTACGAGTGACAACTGATAATACAAAGCAGTTTGGAATGGAGGGAAACTTGATTGGTTTATTCGAAATTTAAAATTCAATTAGAGAATGTTTTAGTTTATGGTATCTTTATCGTAAAACTACCGTTTCAGTATTTAACTATAAAAGCAATGTCAGGAACGCAATCATTACGGTTTGAGAACCTGAATGTAACCTAGATACTTACTTTAATTCCAAAAATGAAGTATTTGCCGTTAGAAATTAAATAAATTTGATACTAAGGTACGCAGAGTCTATACTATATTAATCAGATTGCTGGTAAACATACTTATATATTTCAAATACATATAAATTTGCACCACGGCAACAAATATTCATGCTTATTACACAATTATTTGTCACAGGAAACAAAATCTCACGCACACACACACAAACACACACAAATCACACACTTTATCTTACCTAGCAGTCAGAATCACTAACTATTAGAAATAGTGGATATTATTCATTACAGTTTTCTGACATCTGGACATTTAACTAAAAGAAATCATATTTCCATCTTAAACCCATCAATCACCCTCCAATCAAAACTACCCAATCGCCTATCGCTTTATGATCACACTTATGTAAGGAATAACACGATTATTATTAATAATAATATCCGCCATTACTGTGACGTAATAGCATAAGACTAATCCTTGCACCTATTGTGTTACCACCCTACTATATCACCCTAGTTTTAAAATTATATTTTTGCAGTTTTTAAATAGAGGTATAATTTTGTTTTAGAGTCTTATAGCGATGTGATAAAGTCTATTTTGTATTGCACGTTATTTTTTAGTAGAGAAGTTAGTTTATTTTTTTATAAGCTAGGGTCATAGACAAATCATTCGAATCGTAGTTTAAATGTAGTTTTATGAGTTCATTCACTTTTAAACACGAAATTGTGTTGATTTTTAAAGATATTCATTGATAGAGTCTATAATCTGTATGTTAATTGTGAAGAGAGTTTTTATAAGCATTTTAACCAAATTTCGCGTTCTTGAACATGTGGATTTTATACCAACTTAAGGTAATATTAATCAATGACGTAAAATTAAAAAAAATACTTCGAGAAAGCCTACTTTATACACAAACTGTATGTGTTTGGTATAAATAAAACACGAAAAAAAACACAGGATTTTTATCTTTTTATTAATTGACCATTTCTGTTATGTAATAAATACATTTCCAGTTTCTGATACGTTTATTCCCCTTGATTACTTGAGGTGCAGTATTTCTAAATAATTCACATGGGGTATGGACGACATATTAAATAGACAACATGAGTATTACTTCTTCAGTTAATTAATAATAATAATAATTCAGTTAGTTAATAAAATTGTAATCAAGTACAGTTAAACCTCATTAGTTTTATTATTATTATTAACTGGTTAGTTACAGAGGCTTTGATTAATACAGTTTTCCAATGAGATAGGTTTAAAATGATAGTTGTCTTATTTACGGAGCAAATCCCACTTAAAGAAGTCGAAATGTATTCTTATTTCATATATTGAGGTGAAAATATCAATAAAAATGCGTATTTATGGTGTTATGAATTAGGTGTAGGTATTAAATTGTTTTAAAAAACAAAGAACGTACGAAAAAATTCAAAGATTGTAAAAACGTGTATAATGTGTCACTTATGATGTTCTCCTAGCTGATTACGGCCACGGCGGCCAGTCTCAACGGAGACCAGCCCACTACGCAGGAGATATTATAGTGCACAAGTGTGTGCGCAAACACAGGTGCACTCTCTGTTCCCTCACTCTCTTCTGATGGGACTGTTAACCGACACGATCAGGGAGGGACCAGGCGCAGGACCGACAGTTTTACGTACTCTACGGGGCACGGGGGTTCAGACCCCAACTTCCAAACTCCGAGCTGTTATTAAGTATTTATATAATCAGAAAAACTCAATAACACTTTTGGCCCGACCCGGGATTTGAACCCGAGACCTCTTGATTGGCAGTCGCATACCTCAACCGCTAAACCAACGAGGCAGTCTCACTTATACAGGGAGTTGAGCTATATAGTCCCGATTATAAAGGTAAAGATCGACAAAATCTTATTTAAACATGTTAAAAACTCTCATTAGCAGCGGCAATTCGATGTAAAAGTGACGGGACCTTATAGGGATTCTCAATAATAGAGGTTTCTCACCTATCCAGGTCCTACTTAACCAGTTTTCACTGTATTTCTTAATCATGTTCTAAAATATTACAAGTATTTAGATTTTTCAAACAATAAAGTATCGACTACATATATTTAAACAAATAAGAAAAAATAAACCGCGCATAATTCATTTGAATTTCGAAGTGCTGCACTCAAGTGCTTCTATTAGTCTATTGACAGGGTGACAATCAGATTATCAGCGTTCTGTGATTGGTCGGGTCGCGTGACGTCACGGGCTGTTCGGTCCCGCCTACCCACGCTTAAATTACCGGATTAGAATGGCTAGCCCTGGCCGTTTGTAAGCCAGTTGCAAAACTTTACACTAGGTTGGGTAGAGTAAGAACTAAGACTATTTTATTTTTCATATAGGTCTACATCTAACCTACCTAAGGTTGCCTGGAAGACATTGCTTTTGGCAATAAGGCCGCCCTTTGTACACCCCGTCTCACATTTTATGTACTCTCTTCTAACTGTAATATTATAGTGTGCAAATAAAGAGTTTTCTATCTATCTATCTATCTACCTAACTACCGTAACGAGCAATTTTCCTATATATCTCGAAAATGGCTCCAACGATTTTTGAGAATTTTTGCATAAAGGGGATTACAGGGGCGTTAAATGTATATATCGATAGGAATTTTTTTTTAAATTTCTCAAAATACCGAGCAAAGCCATCCAGGTGCTTTTTTTTTAATGTGAGTAGTACCTACCACTGTAAAAGTACTTACATCTTCTTTTTTCTCCGAGTCTTTTTCTAAACTAGTTTAGTGCGATTGCCATTCGACTTTCACAAACCAAGTAGGAACTCAAAGATATCAATGTTTTATAAAAATAATGTGGTCTTTAGGGCTCATAACTACCCGTGACGATTGAAAAGATATTCGTTCGGCAACTAGGACCGACGGCTTAACGCGCTTTCCGAGGCACGAAGAGTTTCAATGTAAAAAAAATGTTCACCCATTTATAGATTAACCTAGCTAAAGTTGCTTAAATTTGCCATGTGTTGACCTGCATGGTTGTTACTATCACGACCACCTCTAGGTAAAAGTATACCTTCATTATAAAAATACTAATCATAAAAAACAAACTGTCTGATATCAATTTTTTTCAAGTGATTCAATAATCGAATAATATAATCATTACCTTTATTATAGGTAGTATTGTGGATAATGTGCCATAAATAATCCAATTTCTTGTTTGTTTATCGACATACAGAATAATAATAGTTAACAAAATCAGTTCACAAATAATACCTCTGTGTTTGCTCGGAAGTTGCCAATTCACCCACTCACTACCTGCAAATAATCCATTCTAAGAACAATTTACATACCCATTATCGTAATTCGAATCGATACTCGTTCAAAAGATTGCGGAACAACACTACTTTAATATGGCGTGGAGTTAGAGTATCACATTGTAGTGTTTTTACAAAAAAAAATGGTTTCAAAATAGGTCTTAATATAATCACAGTTTTTTACGTAATATTAGGTTTGTGTGATGAATTCAGAAATCAATCAATTACCTACCCATAATGTCCCATTGCTGGGCTCGGGTCTCCTCTCAGGAGAGGGTTAAGGCATACGTCCCCACGCTGGCCGAGTGCGGGTTGGGGACTGGCAAGAAAACATCGTGGCTATGTAATCTTACTGTTGGATGTTTTAAGCCGCCCAAAGGCCTGCAACTAAGCTTCACGACTGTTACCCTATGATAACAACCGGGACCGACTGCTTAACGTGACCTCCGAATCGCGGAGACGCTCATGGTAACATGCCACCAGCGGTCAACCATCCAGGTACTGACCGCGCCGTTATTGCTTACCCTCGGTGATTGTTTCTATCACCGAATGCAACAGGGCTATGAGCGCCTCAACACTTAATTTAAAAACACGAATTCAGAAATATAAAAATGTATTGTTATATTTGCACCATAAAATTAAATCAGTACACATTGTAGAATTAAACTTGAATTTTAAAGACACGACACTTTCAAGAAATAAAAGAATAAAAGAAAAATACATAAAACTATAAACCACCTGAGACAACGTTTTTAACATAAATATTCCTCCTAATTATCTATTACTTTTTTAAATTTTTAAACATAACTTTTTAAACAGAGAATAGTATCTACTGTCATTCTGCCAAACAAAGTATTCGTCGAACAATCTAGACGGTAAAAAGTTCTAGCTAGAAAGGCTGTTGCATTCCTCAGCGGGTTTGGGCCACTGTGGCCCGTAATTGCTGGCTGGCGCCTGTCTGCTTTCGTGTTCCTTTTTTGACCTCAAGATTATAGCTTCTTTTTTTGTTCGTTCCCCGTTTGTTGGTTTTGAGAATTAGCATGTCTTATTAGCATAACTGGCCGATAAGAAATTGGTGTTTTACCAGCTTACGGAATAAGTTGACATAATATTCATATAAAAATAGATACTACATGTGCTTTTTTTTTAAATTAAGTGTTTACTTGGCTTGAACTTAAAAAACTCCAGTGATAACATAAGATCCTAGAAAAACCTAGCTATTGTTGTTTCGTGTGTCGTGTTGATGTTATGTTAACAGTAGATAATTAAAATTATATATATAAGATATGCTTAAATACAAGTCCTATATTAACTTGAGATCGTCAAAAGTTTATCCGCCAACATCAAAAAGTTTAATATAATGATAAATCAAGTCGAACAGTTAAGCAGGTTCAGACAAAATAAGGGTCTGTCTGGTCACCGAATCGGTAATGTTGTTAACAAGGGATAAAATAAGCAAAACGAGAGTTATGCATCATCTCGGGAATTTCTCAATAAGAGGTGTGTAGCAGGAGCGCGTGGGGCCGGACGAGGCGCGGGGAGGGCCTGCCTCCGGCGCCTGCGCAGCTCGTCTCGCTCGTACGCCGTGGGTCCGACGCCGGCGCGCGGGTGGGTCACTCCCCACACATCCCGGTCCCCGCACAATCTTCGTTTAAATACAGAGCTCGCAGGCTATATCATTAATCTATTACGAGACTGGTACTGTGCGCTCGTGTATGTGAGGTAATTCCTCGTTTTTTCTCCTCAGCTCGTCTTCGATAGAATTCGTTGTCGGCCGCGGTGAAAGGTAATGATGGTATGAGAACGATATTCGGTTTTATGGCGCTTAATTAGCGTTGATCTTTCGCTCTGTCGGCGGCTCGTCGCCGTGGAGGGCTGCCTATATAAGTCTTCGCTTTGCCTTTATTGGCCAATATCTTTCGATGGCATCGTAGATACTTCAACTAGATGTCGTGCTGAGATGACTAAAAAACGTTTATCATTACAGGGACCTTATTGTTGGCGTCTCATGAATAACTCATCTTCTTATTGTCATTGATCCATGTAGGTCCGGATATATTTAGTGGTGCCCGCGGCGCTGTGTCGTGTCCAGACGCAGACGCTTCCATTCATATCTCTACAACTGGCCTCTAATTACAACCTTCGAATTCTCGACTCCCGCATCGATCGGCTGTTGATTAAGTTCTTCACATAAAATTATTTATGTTTTAATGATACGACCATTTGTCAATTTTATCCTGGTGAGGTAAATGTAAAACACTGTTGCGTTCGTTGAGTCTAGGCTACTGTGAGTACGCATTAACTCGCTGTCGAGGCCTGCAATTTCGCATAAACACTACTCCTAGAACAGTAAATTAAATTCTGATGTCGTAGAATTAAATTTTAAATCGTGTTTACTTAGGTATTTCGAGATGCTACACCGGTTTAGTGGTTCAATTATTTTTATGGGATATCGGGGAAAAGTAATCAGGGATTATGAAATTTAATTTTATATCACATTTCATTTTTCTTTGATTTAATCAAATATAATAAAATAACAGTACAAATTATGTAGTTCAGTTTAGTATTATACAATAATAAAATATAGGGCCTAAAATCAATTCTTGTGACAGTCCTTATTAAGAACTACACTACTATGTACGAATACAGCTAATATTTTTTATAGAAACAAAAAGTTATATAGATTTACAATAATAATTGCTTTTTCATGTAAAAGATCATTATCGATCAATATTCTATCACAGTGTATTCATTTTTTTAAAATAAAGTTCTATCAATAAGTATCAAAGGCTTGCCATTAAACTACAGAATGGTGGTAGATAAAACACGATTTTTAAAATGTTATTACTTATTATTATTGATTATTACAAACCAGAATAGCCACGTGTCAGGCACCGTAACGTTTAATTATTGATTTCAATATTTGTTTGCCAAGATTTATTGCAGTATATTTACTACGTGTACGTAATCGGTAGGAGCGCAAGCTAAGTTCTTACACCTGACGGCTGTATCAGGCAGATATGGATCTATACATCCGTTAATAAACGCCCTCGGACACAACACTGCATTTAATTTAGATAAAAGTTTAAAAGTTATTGTAGCTATGTAGGATGTGATTGCTGGTTATGATTTTTAATGATTCGTGAACACACTTCGGTAATGGTAATGACATATGGAAACAGTTTTATGATATTAGACGTTCTCTAAAATAATTAGGAGGTACTATGGTAGTGGTCGTCTATTGGTCTAAATTGTACCATAATATATTTTTTAAAATTTATTTTTGCTTTATGGATTCCTTCTCCGTATAAAATTCAACTGCACCAAATTCCATACTCCTTCGTTCTCAAAAACTTTATACTTAATTTCATAAAAAAAAAAAAAACCTATACAGTTTTTGCTTCACTTATCAATGTAAAGATTAAGAAATAACCTCTCTGTATTCTTTATATAAATACAATAATAATTTGAAAGAACTCTCATACTGACATCTGGTCTTAAACGGTTCAAAGCCCATAAAGCTCTATGGCATCCAGACGACTGATAACCATATAGTACACACATTATAGTACATTAAAGCGTTTAAAATAAATTAGACAGTCAATAAGACACGAGTATAAAAACTGCCAAAGGACACGATCACTAAATCCCACAAACAAAATAGCATCTTATTTAAAAAAAAAAACTATATCTACACTACGACCCGTACAACATCATCAAAATTCAAAAAACGAAGTAGGCACGTAAATCAAAACCGACGGCCAAGTTGTTTCCCTATAATTAAAGTAATTTAGCACTCTGCACCACTGCTCTGTCCAATGTTTGTTTTGCAGGCGAGAACTCAACACGACCTATTATTACCATCTCGTTATACTTTTTAACGTTCAGCGGACGCCAACCTTTGGGGTTATGAGGAAATATTATATTAATTAAATTGTAACTTATAAGTTTTATGCTCAGTTTGTTTCGATAAGACTACACGGTTGGTCTAGTGGTTTCAGTGGTCGCCACACCGCTTCCTGCTACGCCAAGTGTTGTGGGTTCAAATCCTACATGGGACAACACTTTGTGAGATCCATAAATTGTTGTTCTAAGTCTGGGTGTACTTTATGTCCGTTTCATGTATGTTTGTAAAGATCCCCGCGACACAGGAATGTATATTCCTAATGCGGGAGTTGTCATTTTAAAAAAAGAAAGAAAAAAAAGAAAAGAAATGTAAGCAGTATGTTTGTTTTTCGTGGCTATTTGGTTAGTCATATAAATTCAGTATTCTAAGCATGTTTGTACCAATGAAGAAGTTGTTGGTATTTGTAGTGCACATGTGAATAAATCAATTTTAATATAAAATTCAGCTTTGAATCAAAGTTTTACCGTAACAAAAACATGAAAAAATGTTCCTCTTTTTTTTTAAACATCCATTCTGCTTGTATTTCAAAATACCCCGACTACTACAACGACATTAANAACATTAATTAAAAAAAAATATTTTAGTCGCGCGCAAAATGAAACCCGAACGGAACACCCAAAGGTTTTTATTCTTGTTTGTTAAGAAACAAACCTGTATTATTTACTAGGTACTTATTAAAATAACCAACAGTCTCAATAAGCCTGTAAGCTTGTTCTAATAAATCAATTTTATGAAGTCCGACCACACGTTGAGTATCTATGTAACAACATTAACTGCGATCGCCGTCGGCGCGGGCGCAGCTCCGTAAAAACGTGTTGTTATTATTAATAATATCGTTCATTGAGAACACTCGACCTGCGTGTTTAAGCTATGAACTTTTTCTAAGAAACATTTTAGACGACCCTCCGCGATGTCGCGTATACCTTCGAGGCTTTTGAGTGGATTTTCATAATCAATCGACGTAGGATGGTAAAACTGATGGTTTTACTTTTATGCGCATACCATTCAATAACTTAGCAATCCTGTGTCATGGAATATATTTTACAAAAGTGAAAAAATTACCTTGCTTTTTTGTGTAACTTGTCCGCCTACACATGTTAAACTCTGTATCTCTAACCTAAAAAAAATTATAATACGACATGTTGTTAGGGTCTTCTACACTACTGTTAAGGATTGCCTATTTACTCTTAGCTTAATTTCTTTTGAAAATTTTAAGTCGAAAGAAAGAAGACAATCTACAAACTAAAAGGTTACCAATGTCCCGCCTTTTCTATTGTTACGCGTTCGACTTTTGAATATTATTCCAATGACAGACGACAAATCCATAAACACGAAAGATTTGAGGAAATTCGAAACATAAAAACCATTGGAAATAGGTAGGTATTTTATCATTATTTTAATTAGTTTTTTATTTATTTATTTTAGTTTATTGAACTTTTTTTTAAATTATCCCTGTTTGTAGCTTAGGCACAGATCGGCCGATAGAGCTCAAACATCACCTTTAAAACAGTCAGGCTATAAAAGCCTTTATTCTTCACTCACTAAAGAACGTTTTTCTCCTTCGTAGGAGCTCATCTATTGCCAAAGTCAACGGATGTTATCAAAGTTGCTGTGGCCAAACCCGGCCCCTAGTGCACCCAGAGAACCCCATTCAGATCACTTGGTTAGTAGACATTTTAATTTTATTTAAAAAAAAATGAGTGGCAACTAAAACATTCAATTTTTTTCCAAGAGTTTTTTGAATAAGATTCTCTTTTGCCCCAGTATTGCCACAATTATAACAGAATGTGTCATATTTTATTTTTAATAATTAAGTTTTTTATACACATGACGAGTATGAAGTCATTGTCCAATTATGTTAAAGATAAATGCCCAATTTCGTAACACGCACACGCTGCAGGGCTAATAACTCACAAAGGTATTTTAAAAACAAATAACTGTTCTAATTTTCAAATTTAACGAATGGGCTTAACCAAAAAACCATATATATTTTGTTTACAACCTTAAAAAATCTCTTTTCATCAATTTTTTAAATTTTCTTTACTTTTGCGTTCATTTGGTGACGAATTAAAAATAAGGATTGCTATTACTCTATCCCATCGCAAGAAAAAAAAAGGGGAAATAACTTGACACAAACTCATCTACATAATTAATTTTTTTTTACTTACGTGTATATATTGGGCATAGGTCATACATAAATCATTAGGAAGACGCTGATTCAGTATGGCGCCTTCAACTTATGCCTTAGAAACTCCCTAAAGAATCTCCGATGGGTCCAAATGTAACCAGCTACCCCAAAATAATCTACCACTTACTAAAGTTCTTATTTAATCAATTTACAACTAAGCCTATACTGAAATTATTTTGCCTTGTCTTCGAATTATAACTTTTTTAATTTCACCTTACAATTTTTTTAGGCTATGAAGCCTTCTCACAGCAGGTATACATGTAAATAGTTTATGTGTTTGTTTTTGTGTAGGGTCTACGGTCCCTACCATAAATAATAGAATCATTAACATCTGCCGTTATGACGAGCATTAGTTTTTTTTGCCGCTAAAATACTTAGCTTAACTACTTTAAGCGTATGGGCGTAAATAGAAAATATGTTTTGACGGTTATTTTTTAATTTCCGAATGTAATCTATTAGTATGGGTCTATATGAACGATTTTTTTTCTTTTTCGATTAAGTGTGGCGCGCGAGTGCATGTAAAAACACACAACGAATGTATTTTATTTATTAATGGCTTAGAATAAAATTCTCAGATGTATTTTACATACTTATAAGTAAATCACGACCTAATAGCAAAAACCCCTTGGTAAGAAATTTATTCCCAGCTTTTCACCGTATGATGTGACCCGTCTATTCTGTATATCTTCAATAGTTATCTAGTTACCGCAGAATTTACGCGCCTTTGTCGCTTCTATCTGCAAAACAGGTTCTATCTGAAACACGCAAACGTTTTTTACCTAGGATTTTTTTTTAATAGTTGTGATGGAATAGGCGTTTGTCTTCCATCTCACCCGATGGAAAGTGTAGATGAAGACGAAGGTGGTACACGCCCATCCAAAAGAAACCTGTTCACTGTAATCTTAAAGGCTGCAGAGTTCAACTTATCAGGAAAAATAGACCCAGGCAGGTCATTCCAAACCTTGGCGACTCTCACCAATAACGAGGTATCAAACCGTTTAGTTCGACTTTTGGGTATGTCAACAACGTTTGGGTGAAACCGTTGCCTGCGCCTAGTAATCCGATAAAGGAATGGAGATGGCTCAATCAGTTCAAAAAAATTTAAATATCACGTTCCAGCTTCTTCCATTCGATATTTTTGAAAATCAGCATCTTTATTTATAGCCTTTAGCTCACTGGCTGGATATCCAGGCATCAACTTAGAAAGGAGATGTGCCCTACTAGGTATACCACCCTGGCAAGACAGGTTACTATACTTTGTTGCAAGATTTCCTTGCGTGTTGTTATCCCATATATTTCGCTCCTTTAGTCGGTTATCACAACGCCCACGGGATGAATGGGGTGGTGACACCTCGTTTTCGTAATCCGTCGCCAAACGGAGTATAAAGCGCTCAAAGCCCAGTTGCACTCAGTGATTAGGAACAATCACCGAGGGTAAGCAACGACGGTCAGTACCTGTATGGATGACCGCTTGTGGCATGTTACTATGAGCGTCTCCGTGATTCGGAGGTCACGTTAAGCAGTCGGTTCCAGTTTTTATCATGAGATAACAGTCGTAATGTTTAATTGGAGGCCTTTGGGCGGCCTAATAAACATTCGACGGCCTTTCCAGTCTTTCCAGTCCCCAACCCGCACCCGGCCAGCGTGGGACGTATGACTTTAACCCTCTTCTAAGAGGAGACCCGAGCCCAACAGTGAGACACTATGGGTTGGTGATGAAAACGGAGTATTATAAAAACGAAACGCACCTAACTAAACTAAACCCACACTGACTGAGATCCGGTAATGACGTATGTGAGATATCCTACGTAATATCCTACCCGAGGCCATGAACATTTAAGGGTAATTTTAAGGTATGTTTCGCTACGCAGATTGTTATTAAACTTCTGATTGTGATCAGGTGATCACAAACCAATTTGTTTCGTAGGAAGACCACACAAGCGGTAACTATGTGGAGGATACAGGAAGCGCCTTTATAGGATGCATACTAATGATATATATGCGAAATATCGATTTAGAGGTTCAACTTGAGTAATAAGAGGGAACGTAAAACGGACAAAAAAACCAGACTCAGAATAACAGTACGTAGTCGTGGAATGTTTGACTGCACGGTTGGCCTTTTTTTGGGGGGGAATGCTTTTCGCACGATACCCTCCATCTAGGACACGAAGGGCGTGTGTGTGATTCCCGACGAACCGGTCTACCGACTAAACCACCGCAGCAGCCTACCTTGGCAGTCTGGAGGAGCTCCAGGAAGATCTAACGGATTAAGAGGTCACCACGCCGCTTTCTATTTGGCACATGAGGTCTCGGGTTCGAATCCTGGGTCTGACCAAATGTTTGTATAATCTGCAAATAATTGTTTCGGAGTTTGGGTGTTTCCTATGTATAATATGTACGTATTTACAAAAAAAAAGTATGTATATGTAATAATATCAATTGTCTAGTGCCCATAGTACAAGCTCTGCTTAGTTTTGGACTAGATGGCGTTGTGTGTTGAAATGTCCGAAAATATTTAAAAAAATATTTAAATATATTTCACCAAATGTTGTGGGTTCAAATTCCAAATTGTTGTTCTGAGTCTGGGTGTCAAGTCCTCCGCGACACAAGATGTATATTCTTAATGTAGGGTTTATCTTTTGTAATTGGAATAAATGTTATCTCATGTATACATCAAACCCGAGAAACTCAGTCTTATTGCAATTATTACCGGGTGTCGTGGGTTGGATACGCAAACCACTATTTGGTAACCAGTTGATCTAATTGAACACTCAAGCGGCTCCACCAGGCGGTACTACCCTCGCACAGAAGATCAACGTGAAATAACAGCGTCCGTACTGTCGTGTTTCGTAGGTGAGTGCGAGACCAGAGGCCCAATGATGCAGAAGTATCACTAAGCCGCCATAGTGTGGGTCATCTTGCAGCATTGTTGCATTGTCTGCATTCGCAATGAATATGCTAACTACCACTCTTGCATTCTGATTATGCTCTTCATCAGACAGAATAGAGTCATTTTGGCAGTGCCTTACATAAAAAAAAGAAAACAATGTTGATGATGATAGAATGAGTAAAGTGTATCTATTGTGAAGCTCACATCTATATTTTGTCCTAGAAAAATGTAGGTAAAAGCTAAAAATCGAAAAGCAAGCAAGGATTATCCCAAAGTTATATAAATCTGTCATGGCCACTCTACCAGCCTAAGGCGCCAGTCATCATCACGCTGAGGTGTCTGCAACCTAATTATATGGACTGGAATATTTCCCAACACAAATATTTGTTAAATAAAACATTTTAAATAAAAAAAACAAACCTTATTACACCCCTAAATAAAGTTCATTTCGGGTTAAGTTTCATTCATAATGTTTATAGTCGAAATACAAGCCATTTACCACTTATTTACAAAGACATAAAGTAGAAAATCATCCAGCAATGAGATATTTAATGTGTTAAAAAATGGTTGAGTTGAATTGGCGTAAAAACGAGGCTTATAATGAAATGATTACTGGTTAGTTAGAAACAAAACTAACTAGGGATTAGTAATAAATAGTTATATTGTGTTCTTCGACAGCTGTTTGTTTTTCTTTTTTATTTAAATGACATGTGCTTAATGGCTTTGTTGTACCATAGATAATTGGGTGTATAATCTATGGTAATTCCGCCAATGAGTTTCGATGTGTATTTAACTAGTTCCGTTTTTATGGCAACTTAACTTTAGTGTTGCCCTTGTCTTGTAATAATTAGGTGGTTATCACAAAATATATTATATTACGTTAAAGACGTTAACTACTATCTACTATCTTTATTTTGTATCAAAATAGTGTGATAATGTAGATAACGAAGACCCTGTTTGCGGTTCCGTTAAATTTTTATTGGTACAAGTAATATACTTAGTAAATAAGTTTTTTCGTGAAAAGTTTCTCTACTAAACACTACAGATTTATTTTCTTAAAAAGATATTCAAAATATTTTGGGAAATAATAGCGATAACAAAATTAAGTCTTTATGATGAAATCTTACTTCGAACGAAATAAATCACAGCGTTTGTCAAATGTAAATTTTTTAAAACGCCTAAGCAAATAACAATATTTACTTAAATCTAAACATCTGATGTTTCATAGTAAAGTCTTCATTATTCAACCTTATAAGCAACGGAGACAAACAAAACCTAGTAACAAAAACTTCTCTTTAATTAAAAGTATTTGAATGACCGAACTTTGCCCGTTATTTTTTTTGTAAATTTTCTAAAAATGAATCTTATCTTAATCGATTTATCAACTCCGTAACACCCTCCATTCCAAATTTCTTGAAAATCGTTGGAGCCGTTGCCAAAATTCAGATTATGTCCATCCATCTCAGCCTTTTTCTATTCAGTTTTGAACGTAGGCCTTCCTACTCAATACTCTTCCACGTCTGACAGTCTTGATCCGCCAAAATCTAATCTGGACCTGCATGTCCTTTGATGTCATTCTCATTGGTTGTGGGCTAGTATGTGCCCTCGGGTGCCACTCCAACAGCCTTCAAGCCCACCTTTTGCTACCCATTCGTGCAATATGACTTGCCCGCCTCCACTTCAACGACGTCCCTAACCTTAGTCTTAGATCTAATCCGAGCATTTCTCTTCCGGTCGTGTAAGGAAATACTGAACATATCTCTTTCCATTCCTCACTGCGCAACGTGGAGTTTAAGGGTCATGGTCTCTGCTCAATACGTGAATACTTTTTTTTTTTAAAGACAACTCCCTCTTTAGGAATAAAAATTCCTGTGTCGCGGGGATCTTTACAAACATACATGAAACAGACACAAAGTACACCCAGACTTAGAACAACAATTTATGGATCACACAAAGTGTTGACCCATGTAGGATTTGAACCCACAACACTTGTCGCAGTAGGAAGC
The DNA here is from genome assembly GCA_003709505.1 of Hyphantria cunea. Classification (NCBI taxonomy): domain Eukaryota; kingdom Metazoa; phylum Arthropoda; class Insecta; order Lepidoptera; family Erebidae; genus Hyphantria; species Hyphantria cunea. The sequence continues at coordinate 221,037 of PKRV01001000.1, forward strand.
GGTGTGGCGACCACTGAGACCACTAGGCCAACCGTGTAGTACTGGCAGAACACATTCATTAGCAAGATCATGGACATCTTGCTACGCAGTACACGTTTGCTCCAAAGGCTGCCTATGCCCGGGCTATACGTTTCTCTACTTCTGCAGCCTGGTCTCCCAATTGCAGAAATAGAGAGTCGCTATCCAACGTGAGTTTATGCTCCAAGTATATGTCTCCTTGACACACTCCTCTAGCGAGCTTAAATGTGTCATTCTTTTTGTGAAGACCTACACATGTTGTGGCGTTGCTCTTACAAACGCTATATCAAAGATTTGTAACTCTCCTCGGCTCCGTAGTCCACGAGGACTTATTCAATAACCCAAGGTTCAGCGGAATCTAATGACGAATCGCGAGTTCATTATATATAAATCTAGTTTATAGGTATTAGATCCTAAATCCACCATATGTACCGCTATGAATACCTTGCATCTCTCCTAAATATAAACAGGAGGAAACCTTTTCCGCATCATTCATTATCTTTTTCTAGGATACTATGATTTTAAATTTACTCAGTATCCCTCTGTCATTAAACATTCATACTCTCAACTCTAAGCGTAAAACTATAAAAAGGCTTTCAACTAAGTGAAGTATAAAATGATTAAACCTCCATTTACAGAAGAGCTCTCGTACACAAAAATTTCCACGAAAAGTGAGCTCTAGTTTTACTGGGGAATAGACGTATAGTATCTATTTTAAGAAGACCTATTCGACTGAATGTTGTTCACTATGAAGAGGGTCTGGAAATAATGGTTGTAGAAGAATAATTACAAGGTGCTATTGCTGATCCACATTTTAATGTGAAATGTGTTGTTAATGGAATCCTTAGATTTTACACCATTACAAACATAAAGGAGTGAAAGAGTGCGTGTATTTTATAGATTTACCGAAAATAGTCTTTGTTTGTTTCAATAGGTGTTTGTTTAATTAGATAAATGGATATTACTGATGCTTATATGTATCGCGATGAGATTTATAAATGTTATAATCAGTTTTATAGAAATTGACCCACGCAATCTCGGCCTCGTCTTCTTTTGCCCGTAGCTTGTTGTAATAACAGCGATATCTAATTTGTTAAAAAGATTATAGTGAACCAACCTTAAAAGATAGACATAAGCTATCCAGGACTTTTTTTTAGAGCTATACAAGGGAAATATTTTTTTAATACATTACTTTTGTGAAGCTTCAATTGTTAATGCAGTGTACGCGACAGAAACTAGATGAAAATTTTTACCTTTCTTTTGCAATACTTTTTATTGATACTCCGCTCCTTTTGGTCGTATATTCGTTATTTGTAATAGTTCGGACAGAATTACTATGTCTTAAAAAATGCCCTGCAATTTTTTAACTAGTATCATCAGTATAAGATTAATGTTTCCTCTTTCATCAATTATACTGCTAAAAGCTTTACAAAAATAACGTTTAATTACATTCTGTCCACTTCTATGGGAATGATAAGACATACGTAAATGTATTTTAGTACTTTTAATTCGTTGGTGATGGAGTAAAATGCGATCAAAGATTGTAGAGCAATCCTGTAGTGACGTACGTGATGATAATAGCCTATAGCCTTCCTTGATAACTGGGCTATCAAACACCGAAAGAATTTTCCAGAACTTCATGAGATTAGCACGTGCAACCAAACAAACAAGCAAACCCTTTAGCTTTATAATATGAGATTAGATAATAAAAAATCTAAATTGATTACGATTGATTAAATTATATGTTTTTAAAAACTAAGACCAACGAAAAAAAATTTGAAAAGCATAATTAAAATCATACGCTATTAATTTTTTTCATTTTGCTGTATAGATGTTTGCTTTACAAAAAAACTCTAGAATCTTCGAAATATAATAGAATCTTTTCCCAAATTACGTAAATGTAATTTTTCGAAATGTTATCAGTTTTGTCTGCTGTATTTTTCTCTTTCCATATAATTTACAAAATAGCTAGCTAGCCTTTGCCTGTGACTCCGCCGATAAAAAGTAGCCTACCAATATACATTCCCCAAGAATCAAAGTAGGTATCTCCATGCCAAATTTCGGTGCAGCAGTTTAGCCGTAAAAGCGTGCGCAAAAGCACATACAAAATTACTTTCGAATCTACAATATATAGTATGATTATAAAATTGAGCTACTGATTCTTCCAATTTGTTTACGCACTTATTTTCGTAGTGAGTGCGTTAAAAAACTTCATGCAGGAACCTCTATTTTAAAATATATACTTTTAAACATACTAAATACAGAAGTAAAATTTGTTTACATTGTATTTCATGTTTACATAGATAATAGAGTGTAAGTACACAGATAATAAAATATGTATCACGTTTAACTGAATATTAAAATTCACAAGAACATACAATACAATTACAAATTCAAACAACGCTTACACACAAAACAAACGTCAGCTTATAATTATTTATTACTTAAATAACAAAAAAGTTCAATGCTTATAAAATTATATGATCACTTGTACTACGCCACCTGCCGGCGAAAAAGGTAACTATGCGATCGACGCGCGAACGTAAGTAATTGTAAAACACCTCATTTGCATTCGAAGTTATTCTTTATCTTTTTAGTAGTAAGAGTGATAATTACTTTTCTATGCTAATGCAAGTTTTAAGTTTTTAAATAAAGGCGCTATCACATTTTAAAATCGTTTTATCTATGGTATCGATCTATTAATTAACGTGTTATAAATCAATTGAGGAGTTATTCCAGTAATTGGTCTGTAGTAGGTAGGTACTTTGTTTCTGTTTATTAATTATGTACAATGTGATAATAATTGTGTTGTAAGTGGCCCGTCAGCTGTTAAAAGTAATTTTGAACTAATGAAGTAGTTTCTTTTTAATTTATTACGGATGCGTTTTAATAAAAATAAAGGCTTTTTATACCTATGTTTCCTTGTGGGTTCCGGTTTTTAAACTTAGAAAGTATAAAAGAAGATATTTGGCATATAATATTCTTACTACAAATAGAAGAAGTCGGACTTTCAAGAAGGTTGAAAGTCAGCATCAAAAGATCGTTCGATCGTTAAAAAGAGTGTAAATGGAAATTAATCCGATAGGCTAGTGACTAAACTAAAATTGATTGTGCCCATGGGCAACTGTAGCTGGCCATTGGGTGACTGATCTTCTACATTGTTTAATATATTAAAAAAATAAAAGAGTACCTATGTTAAAACATAGGTGGTAATAGAGGTGCCACAGATAGTGTTTAGGCCGAATACTGACTACCAATAACGAATATTCGGCGAACCTCTGGGCCAAAGCGACGACATTTAGTGTATTTCTTGGATAACAAATTTTAAACTGCATCAGAAAGGTATGATGACGACGCAGCGTCTCAACAAACTGTAAATCTAAATTTTTCTTAGTTTTTTTTAAAAGACAACTGCCGTATTACACACAAACATACATCAAACGAGAACACAAGAAACAGCCAGACTCATAAAATAATTTGTGGATCACACAAAGTTTTGTACCATGTGGGATTTAAACCCACAACACTTGTCGAAGTAAAAAGCGGCGCGGATACCGCTTAATCCACTAGGCCAACTGTGTGTGTGTGTGTGTGTGTATCTCATCGATTTATTGACCATCTTCTGGTAATAATGACTGAAATATTCACTATATTTTTTCACTATGACCAAATAGCCGAATATTTACCGAATATTCGTGGCATCCCTAAAGTATGTTACGTATAATCTATCATCCGTTCACTATAACTCCAATAACATTTCGTACTTGCTTACATTGTAAAGAGACTTTCTCTAAACAACTCAAAACAATATTATATTTAATACTAACTCGTTCTTAAATACAGCCTGATATCGAACACCAGTGTCCACAAATACTGACACCATCTTTGACTTCGGAGGTATCGTATGACCGGAAAACAAAGAGATCATACAAATATTTGTATAATGAGTTCGGGTCTTTCAAAGTCAAGGCTACTTACAGCTCCCTGGTCTAGCAGTCGATAGAATTATACAGAATTGAAAAATCATGATTATATCCATACATTATAAATTTAAAACTCTGTCGCCTTAGGCTTTCAGGGCTAAAGCGCTTCACCGATTTCAATGCAATTCAGCATAGAGATACTTTGATTTTTGAGAACGGACATAGGCTACTCTTTTAACCACGACAACCGACATAATGCGGGCGTAGCCGCATGCAATATATAGTAGACTATAGGCGGGTTAAAATATATATGAATTTCCAAGAACGGTTTAGCACAGACATGTTTCCAATAGTTTTATTTATGCTTCGGTAAGCAAATGGGCAAATGGATCACTTAATGGTAAGTGCGGACCGCTTTTCGCCACAACACATAGTAGATACACGCGTCAACCTCTGACTTTTCTTCAGTAAACTCACTTATGTAGACAGTAACGAGTAATTTCTAAATTTCTTTACACAGTTTTAATATGTGGAGATGTACCCACTCTGCTTAAGACCACTTGTAAGCATGGTTAAAGCAGGTGAAAACGGTATGGGGTCCGGATAGCGTAAGAAAGCGGTTCCCGGATCTCTCCCGCCTCAGGCGCAGAGTGGCACACCGTATGGTTTTAGTCGGTTCGATTCCGACACACCGCCCCGCCGCAAACCCCGGTGGGGTGAAGACCCGAGGGGGTTTCCAAACGNATTACTTTTCTATGCTAATGCAAGTTTTAAGTTTTTAAATAAAGGCGCTATCACATTTTAAAATCGTTTTATCTATGGTATCGATCTATTAATTAACGTGTTATAAATCAATTGAGGAGTTATTCCAGTAATTGGTCTGTAGTAGGTAGGTACTTTGTTTCTGTTTATTAATTATGTACAATGTGATAATAATTGTGTTGTAAGTGGCCCGTCAGCTGTTAAAAGTAATTTTGAACTAATGAAGTAGTTTCTTTTTAATTTATTACGGATGCGTTTTAATAAAAATAAAGGCTTTTTATACCTATGTTTCCTTGTGGGTTCCGGTTTTTAAACTTAGAAAGTATAAAAGAAGATATTTGGCATATAATATTCTTACTACAAATAGAAGAAGTCGGACTTTCAAGAAGGTTGAAAGTCAGCATCAAAAGATCGTTCGATCGTTAAAAAGAGTGTAAATGGAAATTAATCCGATAGGCTAGTGACTAAACTAAAATTGATTGTGCCCATGGGCAACTGTAGCTGGCCATTGGGTGACTGATCTTCTACATTGTTTAATATATTAAAAAAATAAAAGAGTACCTATGTTAAAACATAGGTGGTAATAGAGGTGCCACAGATAGTGTTTAGGCCGAATACTGACTACCAATAACGAATATTCGGCGAACCTCTGGGCCAAAGCGACGACATTTAGTGTATTTCTTGGATAACAAATTTTAAACTGCATCAGAAAGGTATGATGACGACGCAGCGTCTCAACAAACTGTAAATCTAAATTTTTCTTAGTTTTTTTTAAAAGACAACTGCCGTATTACACACAAACATACATCAAACGAGAACACAAGAAACAGCCAGACTCATAAAATAATTTGTGGATCACACAAAGTTTTGTACCATGTGGGATTTAAACCCACAACACTTGTCGAAGTAAAAAGCGGCGCGGATACCGCTTAATCCACTAGGCCAACTGTGTGTGTGTGTGTGTGTGTATCTCATCGATTTATTGACCATCTTCTGGTAATAATGACTGAAATATTCACTATATTTTTTCACTATGACCAAATAGCCGAATATTTACCGAATATTCGTGGCATCCCTAAAGTATGTTACGTATAATCTATCATCCGTTCACTATAACTCCAATAACATTTCGTACTTGCTTACATTGTAAAGAGACTTTCTCTAAACAACTCAAAACAATATTATATTTAATACTAACTCGTTCTTAAATACAGCCTGATATCGAACACCAGTGTCCACAAATACTGACACCATCTTTGACTTCGGAGGTATCGTATGACCGGAAAACAAAGAGATCATACAAATATTTGTATAATGAGTTCGGGTCTTTCAAAGTCAAGGCTACTTACAGCTCCCTGGTCTAGCAGTCGATAGAATTATACAGAATTGAAAAATCATGATTATATCCATACATTATAAATTTAAAACTCTGTCGCCTTAGGCTTTCAGGGCTAAAGCGCTTCACCGATTTCAATGCAATTCAGCATAGAGATACTTTGATTTTTGAGAACGGACATAGGCTACTCTTTTAACCACGACAACCGACATAATGCGGGCGTAGCCGCATGCAATATATAGTAGACTATAGGCGGGTTAAAATATATATGAATTTCCAAGAACGGTTTAGCACAGACATGTTTCCAATAGTTTTATTTATGCTTCGGTAAGCAAATGGGCAAATGGATCACTTAATGGTAAGTGCGGACCGCTTTTCGCCACAACACATAGTAGATACACGCGTCAACCTCTGACTTTTCTTCAGTAAACTCACTTATGTAGACAGTAACGAGTAATTTCTAAATTTCTTTACACAGTTTTAATATGTGGAGATGTACCCACTCTGCTTAAGACCACTTGTAAGCATGGTTAAAGCAGGTGAAAACGGTATGGGGTCCGGATAGCGTAAGAAAGCGGTTCCCGGATCTCTCCCGCCTCAGGCGCAGAGTGGCACACCGTATGGTTTTAGTCGGTTCGATTCCGACACACCGCCCCGCCGCAAACCCCGGTGGGGTGAAGGCCCGAGGCTGCGATTCCACACGTAAAAAAAAAGGTGAAAACGGTATTATGTTGCTGTTAATCGACCATAGTGTGTGTCATCATGTTGAATTGTTTCATTGTACGCATTCGCAATGATTATGGTAACCATTACTCTTGAATTCTGCTCATACTTTCCATCAAGCAGAGTATAGTCACTTTGGCAGGTTCATACATAAAAAGATGAACGTACCTGAGCAATATCTAAAGTAAGTTAAGATCACATAGTTTCAACTTGAACTTGATTTAGCTATAAGTGCTTATGAATAGTCACAGCATGCTTAATTTATAAAGATCTGGGAAATATAAGTCATCTAAATGAAAGGTAAAAGAAACCCTTGAAGTGTAAGAATGACGAAATGAAAAGAAAGAAAGACGAATAAGTATCCTTTGATTTGAAAGTGTCAATAATATTACATATTTGAAAAGATAAGCTTTAAATTATGGACTTAATCTTTTATCCTGCCTTTGTCAATCAAGAAAAGTCTTCTATCCAACGTTTGTAACTCAAGCTAACCTTTATTAATATCACAATTATTTTTGTTTTAATAATCTATAAACCCTATTCTACAAGATCAACGGAGCTCTAAGTACATGCCGATCCAGTTATTATTAGGACCCATAAAATGTAAAAATTCTTACCCATTACTTTGTCCTGGTCTTAAATGAATGAGAAAAATATCTTCAACGAGCTTTTCTATGTTACAGTTATACTGTGAGTGTATGATACAATGTTAGTTAGGATATATGTATAATGATATGCGCCAAAGCGATCGTCAAATGAGTATCTGTACTGTTGGAAAGAGAAGTGTTTTGAGTAAAGCGTTTGATACCTCTTTATACCCCTTTCCTGTTTAAATTAAGACTATATCGAAAGGCGTAACTTGGTGTGTTATTTCCTTTCAGATTTTCTTTTTTTTACCTATTTGTGTTATACTTTTTTGTGGTTTTATAATTTTTATCTCTTACAAGAAGAGATCGTCCTTAGTTTGGTAGTTTTATTAAGTTTGCTAGTTAAATCTCCGGAATTGTTTAACTGATTTGAAAACCTCTTTTTATTTGAGGGGATATATTTTCCGCTTAGTCCCATTTAAATCTCAAGATAAAAACTCGACTCTAAAAGTATGAAGCTATTGATTGATTGAGTAACACGAAACACTTATTTATTAGGTAGAACTATTGCACAGTTGAAAATGCCAGTTCGGTAATAGTCATTTTAAAGTTCCTATATTTTTACTGGCCATTTACCGAAAAAGGTTTAATTTCTTAACTAAAGTCGGAACAATCGGAAACGATCGAAGTGTAAAGCTGGACGTCCACCAAGAATCCAATAACAAATATAATTGTTGAACGAAGTGCTCGCCAGTACAAGTCTTGGGCGGCACCTGTGTCGGTGAGATGAAAGCGGCATCGCTTTGTGCGCGGGCGCTGCCGGCAAATATTTATTTTAATTTAGTGCTCGCCGACGATCGGTCGTTAATCGCTAATGGATTGGCTCCCGAAGACCATGGCGCGTATGAATTTGGTAGTTAATTTGGCATAGATTAATGGTTTGGTTCTTGTTACATTTCTTGTTTGTATGGGTATTTTGACAGTTTACTTTAGAAAGGACAAATATTAATTTAGGATTTTTGAAAAATTCATTTTCCCTTTTGGCATCTTATTTTTGGAACCTTGATATTATGTAGGTATAATAATAAGGAGGATAACAACCAAGGTAAGTCTGCCTTGGTTGTTATCTTAAAATCATTGTCTTAGTACGCTTCACAAAGGGAATTTATGTCAATTGTAATGTATATCACGTCATGAAATAAGCTCAAGTATAAATATTTTAAAATAAATATTTTTGGCCATTTATCACACACAACACCATCTGGCCCCAAACTTGTGCCATGGGTACTAGATAACTGTTATAAATACACATACACTTTTTTTGTAAATACATACATAATATACATAGAAAACACCCAAACTCCGAAACAAATATTTGCAGATCATAGAAATATTTGGCCCGACTCGGGAACCAAACCCGAGGCCTCAATATCAGAATAGATAAGATAGAGGACATGTACTTTATTTCTTTTTGTAGACACTAAAGTAATTTATAAGAAGCTTGAAACACGAGGATAATTAGAAATAAATTACATGAATTAAATTGTATGTTTTATGCACCTTCCATTTTATTCATAATTTTATTAGCATGTATTTTCTAATACTTTGATAGTTTTAATATCTTCACAATTACTAGAGTAAATTTTACTATTGATGTTCTTGCAATATTTACTCAGAACGACTTATTTTTTATATAACTGTATTCAAACTTAATTTGTTTAAATAATAGTTAACAACATTGTTTTATTATTTTTGAATCGATCAAGTCTGCTATATCAATAGACTTAATATCTTGTACTTATATATTAATTGTTTTATAAGTATCTACTATCGTCTACACAATGATATTTGGCAACTTTTGTGCCATTTAATTCTAAACCATCATTGGAGTAAAGCTGACTTTTTAAACTGATCGTCTATCTGGTGCTTAACTGTGTCTATTTTCAGGCTTTTGTAGATCTTTTAACACCGTCAATTTCAATTTCCTACGCCATCATATGCCAAATTCCAAGCTTTTCAGTCGTCAGTCCCTCTATATCAGCTCTGCCTGATAGATTTATTCACAACGAACCATATGATAGCTGTTAAGAAGAGGGATTGTTAAGTAGACGCCGAGGAATTGTCCACATCAGCTTCAAGATCCCTAATTATATCATGCCATTTGACATGCATGCAAATTTAAATTCAGGTATGAAAAGCAGAAATACCTAATTCAAAATTTACTTTTAAGATTAAGACAGTCCCTAACCCGCACTTGGCCAGCGTGGGGACGTATGGCCTTAACCCTCTCCTGAGAGGAGACCCGAGCCCAGCAGTGGGACATTATGAGTTGGTGTTTTTTGTTTGTTTTTTTTTTTAAGATTTGTTTACATACTTAATAAGTTAGTTAGGTACAATTGAAATTAATGAAAACCTGATAAATGTTTAAAGACATAGGTTTAATTATACATAATTTTTAGAAATAATATAACTACAATATCAGCTTTGATTTAGTCTGTATTGATATTTTAAGTATTAAACAAGTAACGAATTATTTAAGAAAAACCCTGCGTAGAATTTTTCGTTTTGCTTTTTTTAAATATTTGATGTACCCAGTGTCACTTTCACGACTAAGACGAATCTATTGGCCCCACTCACATAAAAATACGACAAGCCGTTTAGGCTCTAGGGCATGCCAAAGAAATATACATACATAACCAACCGAAAAACATAACCATCCTTCTTTCGTAGTCGATTAATAAAGAAAGGAAATTTGAAACTTGGCAGATATCCTTTTTTTTGGAATAGGGGCCAAACGAGCAGACATCGTCTGGTATCGCCTGATGGTAAGCGATTACCGCCGCCCATGGACACCCGTAACACCAGAGGCATCACAAGTGTGTTGCCGGTCTTGGGGGATGGGGAGGGGATGAGAGGAAGGGTTGGATTATGGGCCTCCGGTATCCTCACTCACTCGGTGAAATACAGCGCAGGCGCTGTTTCACACCGGTTTTCTGTAAGGCCGTGGTATCACTCCGGTCGAGCCGGCCCATGCACGCCGAAGCGTGGCTCTCCCACGGTGTATCTTGAAACTCAATAGCGTACCTGTCTAACATTTTCCACCGTAGCATTTTACAAAAACAGTTTGAAAAAGATTTACTAAAACACATCACACTTTAAACCTGATTGATATTGCTCCAAAAATCGTCCTTTAACCAAACATTTAGCTGCTGCATTTGATCCAATATTTGCTCATGCTTTTTATGGCAAGAAGGGCATTAGTGAAGCCCTTTTATTTGTTCGGTACTAAGTCGGTTTGCTTGTCAACAGTTGGGCGCAAATATTAGTCGTCGGTTCCTCTGAAGCGTAGTCTCTGGTTTGTCTTGGCTTTTGTCGGTGGAGCGCAGGATCAGGTGTCCTGCCGCTGCTTTCACGCATCATGTTTAAGTAGATTTATATTGCTGACGTTTACCATATTATTATATTTTCGTGTTGTCTTCTTGGAAACGTTCCACTTTACGGCATTAACAAAATATAAATAAATAAAATAAATAAATATTTCGGACATCTAACACACAACGCCATCTAGTCCCAAACTAAGCAGAGCTTGTATTATGGGTACTAGACAACTGATATGAATACATAAATCCTTTTTTTTTGTAAATACATACATATTATACATAGAAAACACCCACACTCCGAAACAATTCGATTTCGATTTTCGATTCCGATTCGGAGTTTAGCTATTTTTAATGTAGGTATTACATGTAATCATGTAGGTACTTTATAAAAATATTTAAGTATTCTATAAGTCAATCTACCTTTCATAATAGAAGTTCTGCTAAGTACGACACTAGATGGAGTTGTGTTTCAGGTGTCTAAAATATTTATTTAAGTACTCATTTATTTTCTATCACCCACCTTATAAAGAATGAAGGAACAAAATACTATGAACTAAAAAACATCGCTTATTATTTCCAAAAATGTATACTACATTAAGTTTTAAAAAAATCTAATTAAGATGCTGAGGATTGTTTTATCTCCTTTCATCTCTGGCGGAATTGTGTTCGGAATGTCACTTAGAATTTAGAAGTGGCGCTACACGTATATCATATACCACTGGGACGAAAACATGTTGCACCATTCCAATTCGATCAATACTGCATTAGCTTTGCCAAAATCTCGTCTTTGCTCCATCGAATTCCGAACATTGGCAATAAAAAAGTTTCTATCGACTCAAATCACGTTTCGACAGCGTTCTGCGAATTAAAATTACAAAAAGCTAGACGGAGATGGCAGTCACGCTCCGATCATTGGAGAGAGCAGTAATGTGCAGCACATCCACGCCCCTGCAGGGATAAAATTCAAAATAAGATTTCAAAGGAAGTAAAAGGAAAAACAAACAAGGTTGGCTTGTGGTGGGTTAGAGTGAGAGGGGTGTANCTATGAGCGCCCCGAACTTTTTAGTTGATTTTCTATAAAATTATAATAATTCTGCAATCATATTTTGTGCAACAGTCGCATAACATTTAATTAGTGATATTTTTAGCAATAGCATTATCCTTAGTGTGCGGTTATTTAAACTGATCACTATAGACAAAAAATATTTAATAGATATACTTACTAAATTCAAAGAAAATCGACTAACATCACCACTTTCTTACTTATTGTATTGAATTTGATGTTTATTAATTATCCGTAAGGAGTAACATTCTAAGCTTGGTGGGGCGTGTCTAATTAAAGTACGGGGCAATAATAAAATCAAGGAGAGAGCTATTAAGTGGAACTATTAAATAATAAATCAATATCTCTTGATTACAATGACATAGTTCAAGGAAAAGTGATTGCCGATACATCTAATGAGTCAATATATTTCTTTTTATTAAATATCTGTGGTAGTAAATTAATCGGGGATTCAGCTTTCTCAATTCTGAGTCTAAAATGTTGACAATCGAGTAGATTATTACTATTGTTATAATCGAAAACATCAACAAAATTTACATTTCACAATATTTCTATATTTTTAATTTAATCTATCTTATAAATAAATCGAATCACCGAAATGTACGTACGCGCATAACCTCCGATCGGCTGCACCAAATCGAATAACTCTTTTTTCTATATGTTCATTATTTTTAGCACAAGGCTTATGTAGAAGAAAACAACAAGATAACCTTAAAAGGTGAAGCGGGCATAATTACTAAAATTAGGTTTTTAGAAATTTAGAAAATATTTAGGAAAGAAAAATATAGGAGTACGAAGTTGGTTGGTTAGTTTAAAATAATTATAAATAATAATTAAGACAACTCTAGCTGCTGCCCCTTATTGAAATCTCAAAAATTATTACAATCTGCATGCGGCAGTTAGTCTTTAGACCCAACAAAATTTCACTTCAAACTAGTTAAAAGTAATTAATTTAATATACAACCTTATTTCTATATTCAGTAGCTAAATATATATTTATATCTACACTAAATTACAATGCAAATTAATACATAGATACTAGTAATAATGTAGGTACTAGTTGTAATGTATTTATTTAATACCTTCACCTTGGCTCGCCTACACACACACACACACTCGTCTTAATATGCTTTTTCATCGAAAAGCTATAGACTTCTCTACAGTCTCTGCGCGTCATATGTGCCCGAGACAGGTATGGAACCTTCATGTATGTAGGTATTAGGCCATTACTTATGTTCCTACATACACTTTTCTCGTTTTTTTTATATCCTTAACATCTTAGGCATAATCTTTGGCCACAAAACTTAAAACCTGAGTTATTCTTATACCTATATATTTCTCGTGTCAAGTTATTGGTCTCTGTGAAACTATTTAGCCGCTTTTTATGTATTTTTATATGTGTTTTGCTTAAATGGTTGTTTAAATAGGTACCTATGTGCCTGTATTTGGTACATAATAGGTACCTAGTCGATGACTTTAGGTAATGAATGGATAACTCCGTATATCTCATTCATATTGTTTCATTAAAATAATACAGAAAACTACAGCAAAATACGAATATAAACATGAATATTGATTTATGTGGAAGCCCGTTTCAGAATACAAATGTCGGTTTTGCATACAAATACGCATTTTTCAATTCAACTAGAAGCAACAATGGCGCTTATCTAGATGGTATGTGAACGCCATATGAATTGTGTGCTGTTGTCTTCTTCTTGCTTATCTAGCTGTGCTTCAAATAATTAAAAAAAAATTAAGCTCACTCAAATGAAATCAAAAACGGTTTATTATAACCTAGGCTAAGTTATTAGTAACTTACTCTTTTATAAAAAAAAAACGAATACGAATTGCTTTAAAGTTTTAAAATGTCAGAATATTCACATTTATATATTGTCATAATCTCGTCACGCCTTAGAAGTAAGTCACCGCTTCTGAATGGTAGACCTACGTTCTCATATTCATCGCTTCAGTTCTTCCTTCATGTGCTGAGCAGCTCAAAACCTGGAACTCACTGCCAGCGCACGTGTTTCTTTCCCACTATGATACCGAGTCCTTTAAGCAGGGCGTTTGCATTGTCCTTATTCGCATTGAGGATGGTGACCACCTCTCTTGGATTCTGCTCATGCTTTCCATCAGGCAGGGCACAGTTTTTTAGCAGCTAAATATGAAAAAATCTTTCTCGATGACCGATATGAACCATTAACTAAAACGTACAATTTTTTTTACTAATGGCAAGCTTGCTATTTTTTTTATTACTAGTTTGATCCGTAAGTTTAATTTGCAGTTATATACCTCGAGTTAATTGTATCTTCTGGGGACATTTGTATTAATCCGCTCTAATCCTGCACTTTGCTGGCTCGACCGGAGTGATACCACGGCCTCACAGAAAACCGGTGTGAAACAGCGCTTACGCTGTGTTTCATCGAGTGAGTGAGGATACCGGAGGCCCATACCCCCATCCAACGCCCCCTCACCATCCCCCCTTCCCCCCAGGCCGCCATAGTGTGGGTCACCATGCTGCATTGTTCTTTTTCGCATTGAGGATGGTGACCACCACTCTTGGATTCTGCTCATGCTTTCCATCAGGCAGGGCAGAGTCATTTTGGCAGCTTAAATATAAAAAAAAAAAAAAA
>PKRV01001000.1:236469-251705 GCA_003709505.1 Hyphantria cunea
TGTTCTTTTTCGCATTGAGGATGGTGACCACCACTCTTGGATTCTGCTCATGCTTTCCATCAGGCAGGGCAGAGTCATTTTGGCAGCTTAAATATAAAAAAAAAAAAAAAACTAAGATTTTAGGTTTTTTACAGCTAGTATTGGAATAAATTTATAGTTATTTAAGCATTTTATAAGGTAAATATAGCAATATTAAAACACCGATCCTATGGGACACAACTCAAAAAAGAAACGAATAAAAAACTCCATAATTGGGGCGTTATAAAATAAGCGAGACTACACATTCACAATTATCCATGGGACTGTCTTAGGGTGACATCGCACCGTGTAATTTGGTGACAACCGGATAGTTACTGTCTATTTATAATTCTAGGGCTGCCACTCTCATAAATCAATGTATATTTTCGTCTTTTTTTTTGTTTTTAGGGCTTTTAAATTTGGAAACGCATTGTGGTATTGTTATTGGCTACAGGTATAATAAATGGCGTTCACAATACATTTTTTTAAACCTAATAAAGAATAATCGAAGATCTGTTTGCTCTCTTTGTTACCTCCTTATGGAAATCACGTTACTTCTTTCAGTATGCATCTTTTGAGTCTAATTTTTATAGATAACGTACTGTTGCAATTTTAACTGAGTTTTTATTGGTTTGATGTTGTCTACTAATTAAGAAATGCTCGCGTCATTTAAATTTTAAGATACAGACAGTGATCCTCTTTCAGTTTTAACTTTTAAAATAGTATAAGTTTCCATTATTATCTTGCAGTTTCGATTAATATTGTAACTTGATAAGTTTTTCTCATCGTTATTGAGACTTTTAGTGTGAGTTCCGAAACCTTACCCTTGATTTCAATTCCGATCGATCGATATTGGAATTGTGACTTTCGTATTCTTGAACACGACACTAAGTAATATTCTTCGTAATTTGAAATTGGAATTGTATTCGTATCAGATTAAATTTGGGATTGAATTCAAGAGCTAGCATAAACCACCTCGCCGTCAAACTATTAAAGAGTCATAGTTGGCAAAAAGAAAAAAAAAGAAAAAAAAATCTGCCAACCCTGACCAGCCGAGGGGTACCGTGATAAGTAATATTTCAAACCGTAATTCATGGGTGGATCCGAGTGTTACAACATGTATGCAGTTCACTTCGCTTGAATATCGTACGAGGCCCGTGTCTCCTCTAATATTAATACAAGGCGGGGCACTCCGTGACCAAGTTTTTTACAACTGATCGCAGTTGAGGTATAATTTGTCCAAAATTGTACGCTTAGAAATACATTCTTGAAATATTAAAACATTTTGTTAGCGCAGTTAAACGTTAAAATTGTTATGTTACGTTTAAATACTCATAATACCAGTGGTAGCATATGTGTTGCCATGTAATAGAACTTAGTTTCTACTAAGAAGTAATTTTTTGACAGGTTTTTACTTCACTCGGTATGTTCTGGTTTAATTAGATAGGTACACTTCGCATCATATCAAATTCAATAAGATAACTGCCAATTGCATATCTTCGCACAACTAGGAAATATAGGGCTAGCTTTCACAATTAAAACACGGGATAGATAGGAAAATTGAACACGTTAAAATGGGAATATGGAGGCATAAATATGGGAAAATACAATGATAGGATATAAAATACAATTCTAGTTAATTTGGAACGATATTTTAAGAAATTTATGTAGTTGGGTTCGTGAGAAAGTGAATAAATTTTCTCGAAAATTAACAAATAACAGTTTTTCTAACTAGCTTTTACTTGAGAGTTTGAACTCTTTATCTTCACTTTATTAAAATAAGGCAAAACTATGTTGATTACTATTTATTACCGTATTATACTTCTCTCGTGTACAATAATAGTTTAATATTGATAAAATTGTAAATAAACATAATTAAACATGTAAATACATGCGTAAACGTAGGCTTTTAAGCTTCATATTTAAATACAGCTGTTTTGTATAAAATGAATAGCTATTATACTTTTTTTCTGTGAACATATTCTACATTTGTTATGAGGTGTTCTTTACAATAATGCGGTATTTGTCCATTTGAATTAGTTCCTCTTCAAGAAACGTTAAAACGCTACGAAATAATTAATTATGATGTCAATGCTTGTCATTACTAAATGACAGTTGACTTTTAGTATTTTAAGTAATATAAATCGACCATTTTTAGTAGAAATTTGACAGTGATTGTGTAGATTTTCGTACCATGACTAACATACCCAGTATACAGAACGTCTGAAGTTTTTGTGGACATTTGCACACTTGCAAACAAATTTTTACTATTTTTTTAGTTTTATTACCTTACACATCAATAACTTTAAGTGTTTCAAATTTGACGTAATTCAAATGACAAAATAAATGCAAACGGCAAAGTTGTTCTTAAGAAAATCCTGTAATTATTCACCGTGCCTTCTAGCTAGCAATCATTTTCTTGACTTCATTCGAAGCAAGAAAATTTAGTATTCTATCTAATCTAGCTGATCTTAGAATCCGAATGCACTCACATTGACTTCTAGTCTAAAGATAAAACCCAGACAGACTCAAGTGCAAATGTAAAGAAATAACAATTCTGATACAACCGTAGCGAATGCCAACAATGGGCATCGATCGCACAATTATCCTTGCAATTTAAGGTTCATTTCCTTTAACCACGATCGGGGCGGTAAGATCGCTGTGCGTTCATGCATCATTCATAGGCGCAGGCAATAATGACGCCTAATGACATGGGGTGAATCGCTGCCAGTATTAAGGACGGGTTATTATTGAAAAAATAGTCAGTTCGATGTCTGTGCTATGCTAAACGCTGATTAAAAAAAAGGCGTGTAATTTTGCCCGTCTGCAGTGACGTCTATTAGATTGCTTTTTGTTTATTAACTTTACAATATACTTTGGATATCAAAGACATTCTCGAGTTGTTGGTTCATGATTTTTTTATAACAAGAGTTTGTACTCGACTCCAGTGCGAAACAAAAGTTTCTAAGTTTGTTGAATATAAGGAAATAATCTTAGAAATAAAACAATTTTCCGTATGTACTAATTTGTTTTCTATNTCCAGATTGAACTATGTGGAGTTTAGTAAATTGAAAGTGAATCCTAATTGGAATGAGTTGAGTTCGAGTTCAATTAGCTGCCTCTGTGGCGCAGTGGTAGCGAATGCGACTGCTGTGCAAGAGGTCTCGGGTTCGATTCCTGAGTCGGACCAAATGTTTGTATGATCTGCAAATATTTGTTTCGGAGTTTGGGTGTTTTCTATGTATAATATGTATGTATTTACAAAAAAAAAGTATTTAAGTATTAATATCAGTTATCTAGTACTCACAGTACAAGCTCTGCTTAGTTTGGGACTAGATGGCGTTGTGTGTTAAAATGTCCGAAAATATTTATTTATTATTTATTTATTTATTAATCACCCATAGAAAGTATAAAATATGTCAATTAAAAAATAAAATACATTTTTGAGGAGTTATCTCTGAGGCATATGGTAATTAAGTACAGAAAATTTTATTTGACGAAGTATGAGCCTAGAAAACTGAACGTTTTTATTATATTTCATATAATACATAAGAGTTTTCAAAGAAAATATTAGTGTAAAATTTTATATAGTATCAGTTAGTATTGCCTTATGAACTTAAAAGAAACCTTTTGTGTATTTGTTTCAACATTATAAATAGGTAAGTATATACACACGGAGTAGCAAAAAAAAATACATTCCAAAGACAGAAAACTATCACGATTCGTGTTAAAAATACAAAATTAATGCAACTCCATTTGCAATAAATATAAATAAAGATTTTGTTCTCACCCAATTAATTACTTTTTGTTTAAATATTTGTTTCGATACATTAAATATTGAAACATTATAAATATACCCAAAAAGTAACCAATCCAGTAATATAGTATTATAATATTTTATTGTAAAAAATCTGTGTACACAACGAATAAAATACGAGTGGAAGTTCCGAAATAAAAACCGGACGAAATAATCTTTATTATTCAACGGCTTCAATAATTTTGTAGAGTTGATATTTTCACAAGCCATCTCTTTTAATTATACGTACATTTTTCATTACGCTGACACAATAATACATACAATATTTATGTTCAATATTGAAGGGGAACGGTTGTCATATTCCATGTGACTAACCGAGTAAATTTAAACTTAGGGACAGATGATGAATCCAACATTCATCACTTAAAGCTTAATATAGGCTTCTCCTTAAACCAGCAGACGCGGCCCGCTTCAGTGGGGGCGGGCGTTGGGAGGGGACTGGATGTAGTAAGAGAGCGGTTCCCGGACCCCTCCCGTCTCAGGCGCAGAATAGCACTCCGTGTGGTTTTAGTCGGTTTGATTTCGACATACAGCCCCACCGCGAACCCGGTAGTGTGAAGGGCCGAGGGGGTTTCCACACCTAAAATAAGCTTCTCCCAAACAGAGGTTTTTTGCTCACTACATCATGCTAACCGGATGGGTCAGTATTGAGTTTGTTTTAAGTATTCCTTCTCTTTGTGGTGCTGTTGACTTGCTTGGTTTTACTCCTTTTTTGGTTCTTACGACACTTACAGAATGATTAGAAGTAGTAACTTTTAGTATTCTCAATTCGTCACCACATTGAAAAGAAATTACACTCTAACATAAGACAGGTACAAATCGACACGAGAACTTCAATTACGCGATATAGGATTGCTACTTTTTGCATTCATATTCATTAGGTGTTGGTATTTATATCAATTGTCTAGTACTCATAACACAAGCTCAGCTTAGCTTGAGACTATATGGCGTTGTGAGTTAGATGTCCGAAATATTTATTTATATGTATTAATATATTTCCCAATATGTGAGATCAAAAACGCAAATGTGGAAACCTATCTATACATAGTAGCCGTTTTCGTTGTACGACCATTCCCTAAGCTATCTGAAGTGTGTTACACAGACGATCCTGAACTCGATGCACAAGTACCAGCCCCGGTTCCACTTAGTACGAGCCAACGACATCTTGAAGCTGCCATACTCGACCTTCAGGACGTACGTCTTCAAGGAGACGGAGTTCATCGCGGTCACAGCGTACCAGAATGAAAAAGTAAGTGACCCTATGTTAGCTGGTAACTCTAAATCAGAATAAGAAGGTTAAGATCAAAATTAATATAGCGTTCTACAGTCTCTGCTAACTCTGGATTGGTGTGATGGTATAAGTATTAAAAGAACGTAATTTATATTAGCCTGCCAAAGTAACTCTACTCTGCTCGATGGAAAGCATATGCATAATTGAAGAACAGTGCAACATTGGAGCATGGTGACCCACACTATGGCAGCCTGATCAGATGCTCCTGAATCGTTGGGCCTCCGACCTCCTTCTCGGTTTCTGCCTCCTCAATCGATCAAGAGTTTCTTCTACGAATAGAGGCTTCTTCATTGGCAATAATTTATGGCCCTATAGTTATTGTAATAGATAACTTATTGTTTTAATTTCAGTGTTTAAATTTGGAAAAACGTTAAATTTCGGTGTTTTTATATTGACATAGAGAACTACTACGATTCAAAGTATATTTTTTTATTAAATTTAATTAGTTATTATTTCTTTTTCCAACAGATAACTCAACTTAAGATAGACAACAATCCGTTCGCGAAAGGTTTCCGGGACACCGGAGCTGGCAAACGAGAAAAGAAGTAAGTACCTAACCTTTGACTTTTTTAGTTCTAAATATGAATATATCTCGACTTGACCATCGTCATCAGAGTTTAATAGTCCACTGCTGAACAAAGGCCTCTTCTTAGCGAGAAGGCTTTATTAGCCTACAATGCTAGACGAGTTGTCAAGATTTTCTTCTGTTAGCAGTCATATTATCCTTCGCAGTTTGTCGCTTAGTCCCCATCTTCACCTTTTTTTTATGTTTGGCCCCGCCAAATAGACTCTACTCTACAATCCAAGAGCGGTGATCACTTTACTCATTGCGAATGCAGACAAAGCAATAATGCAGCATGGTGACCCACACCTTAGCAGCCTAATGATGCTTCTGCGTCATTGGGCCCCCGGTCTCACCAACGAAACACAGCAGCACGAACGCTGTCATTTTACTTTGATCTTCGGTGCGAGGGTAGCACCGCCCCGGTTGAGCCGACCCGTTCGTGCTGCGATCAGCGTAGCTCTACTACCTTGAGACCTATCCTCATTCTGTAGTATCCCTAATAATATAACTAATAACCTTATAGTAATATCTTCACACATCTGAACTGCCATCTGATCTCAAACAAGACATAGCCTGTACTATGTTAACCAGACCATTGATAAACCTTCTTACATACTTCTAAACATGCACATATTAGAGATGAATTACCTTGTGGAGGAACTGGTGTCATATCCCTCCAACGCAAAGGGAGGATCCTCCGACCAGGCGAGGTGATCATGCTTGCCCAACGGTTGATGTTGGGAAGTTGTATGTATGTTAATCGGCGCGAGAACTTTGGCGGCGCGATGCAGAACTGGTAGCTTCTTCGTTCACTACGTTTCGCCGTAATTCAGTGCATCTTCGGTAGATGGCATTATCACATGTTTTTGTAGCCGCTGTAGCTGTCGCCACAACCTACACCCAGAGAGAATAATGCGTCAGATTCATCACCCAATTATTTGTACCGGATGGGATTGAACTCACGGCCTCTGGTTTTACACCTAGCAGTTAGGATTACGAACCACTAGAGCAACTCTGTTTACCATAGCACAGATTACCAAACAAACGGCGTCAAACGGCGTTGTTCGATACACGTGCTGTTATTATGATTATAACTAGTGACCACGTGGTGGCCGGAATTCGATCATTTTTTGTCTTTTCTAGTTTTCTGCATTCTTCCTCCGTAGAAAATTTTATTCAGTCAAACTTGATACTCCTCCGTTCGCAAAGTTTGGGTAAAAATGGAATAATGTATGCTTTACGTATTATTAAATAGAAATTGTTTGATCAAACATTTAGAAGTAACTAACTCTGCGTAACTTCGCTGAAAGTAGAGTTGCAATTAGTGTACTGTACTTACTTACAGTTTGATTAGCTCGTAAGTCTGAGTGTTTAGTGTTAAAACCAATGGAGGTTTAGAAACTCCACATTTCTCGGAAACCAATTTTAGAACTACGTGGGGCTTGCACTAAGTAACTTTACCTTTCATATAATGGGCCTGATAAACCAGCTTTCATAGAACTACCTAATTTGCGATCATATCTCATTCATTTATAAATTGTTTAAATATTGATTTTTAGCTCTAAACTTCGTTATTATAGTATTCTTCAAACCAATAAATAAAATAAAGTCGATTGTTGTAATATATGTTATCTATGAGACTTGGCTAAGCAGCTTATTTTTCAATAGAAATCTAGAGTGGTCTATGTCCATTAACGATATGTTTCTAAAAGAAATACTAATCAAGTTTATCAGAACTACGGTATAATTACAAGGTATATACATATCAATCAATATTTTATAAGGGGCTCTTAAAAACATTGTACCGACAAAATAGACGTTCGTTACTCCCATAATAGACCCTTTCCAAAATTTTAATACTTAATTGCTTAATTTATTGCCTTGTAAACTAGCAACGGTAAAAAATCGTTCTTAAACTCCACTAGGTAGGTGGTCAGAAGATTAATGGTGGCGCAAACTGGGACTATTTAAGTTAAGTTAAAAGCTAACTGAATTATAGTAGGTATCTGTGGATCTTCAGAATTAATTAGGACGGTAGTAGTCCCGGCGCCGTTCCAAATTCAAATTAAACCAATCGGGCGCCTCCTTATTCGTGTTCGGAGTTTAAACATGGTGGGTAACGGCTAAAATGGTGGAGTCATTCTTGCCGCCTTTTTTCTAGCGTCTTTGGCGTGCAAGGGAGAAAATTGGATTTCCGCGATAAAATCAGCTTTACGTTTTTTTTCGCTGTATAATTTGCCGCCGACTGTGGGTTGGTTCCGCTAAGTTATTTGAAATTCGAACAAGAACTCAATTAGTTGTTGATATGAATCTGTTTGATGCATCGTTAAGTGAGTTAGTTCCAGAAATGCGCCATCTTGTTTGTGCAATTGAAATTTTAAGTTTTTTATTTCATAAATATTCCGATTGGAAAACAAACTAGTCTCGATGTGTAATGTAGTAATGATTTGTTTACAAGTCAGATACTTGATCTTTGCCTTTTATTGTACTGATGATACGTTATAACAAGGCAAATACTTTGGCTGCAAAGTTTTGACTGGAACGAATTTAAACAGAAGGTTTTTAAAATAGTAAACATCCCACCTCGGCTTGTAATATTCAATTAATCACAAAAACAAGCAAGTCAAGAAACTTGACATTTTGTGGCAAATTTCCCAAAGGTTTTCTATTTTACTTTTTGATTGAATTGTTTTTATTTATAGAGGTAGTTAAAGACACATTCAGAGTAATTTTACCGCGCGATAACTTACATACCACTAACACAGATGATTGGAATAGACTAAATGTTTGCTGTGTTTCATTTTGTCTATGTGCATTTCCTTATTTCTAAACTGGTGGTGCGAATGTCAGGGGCTAGCTGAAAACCAGTACTGTGCTTCAGTATGGCGTAAACTGAGCTGGTAGACTTTGCTGTGCTTTGTATGTTTTAATATGTTGTAGCAAAATAAATTGTTTAAACGGCAGTAACAGAAGATAACATAGAGACATGTCTGTTGAAATATTTTTATTGATAATAGGGTAAATTTTTAAAAACCAATTTCCAATGTTTACATTAATTGGTTTTCTAAATAGAAAAGCTTTTGTTTTCGCCAAAACCAAATCAAAGCTGCACCCACAAGCTAACTAATAATTCCAACTGAAAACCGCAATCGAATCGATGACGATCCGGCAACGGAAGCTATCTTAAATGCTTACACATTGTCGGACAGTCCGTCCGGACCGGACGGCCACGGGCACCGGACGCTGCGGACGAATCTTCACAAAATGGCGGGCGGAAGTGGCGGAAACGTGAGCGTTTTGACAAACGCCGCGCTCGGAAAAGCCGACGGTGCGAACACATGCCGCGCATACGTCACGTCCCGTTTTAGGGCTGTCAGGAAACATTAATGAATATTTTATTGATTCTATTTGAAAAGTTTGTCCTATTTGTAGGTTAAATAGAAGGCTATGAGTAGGGTATCAGTCAAAGGAAGAGTTTAGAAGTTAAAGGAAAATTAAAGTGTTAGTATCTTTAATGAACACTTGCAAATGGTTTTTCTTTCATATTTATATATTTTTTGAGTGTTATAGAAGAATTCAGTCCTTAGGATAAACAGCTTAGTGCTAGCTTTTCCGATCCTGATAGCTTTTTTTTAGGTTGAGGATGAGGTTTCTTCTTCCTACTTCTATCAGTTGATATCCTCTTTACACACTCCTTCGTATCATTTTAAAATGCTTAGGGTTTCTTCTCTGTTCGCGGTATTCGTTCATAGTACGGAGCGAATTCTTATTAATGGTTTTAAATAAGATATATAACCAGAGCACTATTTCAAGTAGTACTTATAACTAAAATAAATGCCAATTTGTGAAAAGAAGAAGTAATATATTTATTATAAAACGTATTCATATTACAATTATACAATTAATGATTATGCTAATTAAACATTAAAAAAATGTTGCCAGCCCTGATATTTCCCAGTAAGTTCGTACAAACGACCGTTCTTGCCATACCTCCAGTGTATCTATGCTTTTATAAGGTTGTCCTTTGATACCAACCACCGTAGTGTGAGAATGCCCTTTTATGTATCTGGGTTCTAATTATGATGCTGTCTATTTTAAGGTCATTCTTAATGTGTGGAGTGGATGCTGTGTTGTTACATGCACACATATATACATGAGAAAGGTATAGTTATGTTCTTACAAAAACATATTAAAGTACATTTTATTTCCTTTTTTATTTCTCTTTTATTTATGTTTAAGAAAGTTATAGAAGGACAACAAACAAGGCCACTTTAATAGTAAGTGACCACCGCCGCCAATGAACACTTTCAACTACAAGCTAAAATTAACAATTTTAAATACACCCTACACAAGCACTTAATCGAGTAATTATACACCATAAATGCCTTACACTGCTGGATAGATATTTACCAAACATAAGCTAAGAACCACCGCAAGGAAACTGGCTTTCAAGTGAAAAAAAACCGCATCGAAATCGGTCCACCCGTTTGAGAGCTACGATGTTACATACAAACACACACAGAGACACGATACAACGTCAAACTAATAACACTCCTCTTTTTGCGTCGGGGGTTACAAGACACAGGCGCCGAGTCAAGAGGCAAGTCACACCCAGTGCATCTCAATACCCCTGCCAGGAAATTAGGTAAGAGTACCACAAAAACAAGATGGGGCTGATCTCTCCTACACGCGGACCATTGTAACTCTTATAGACCAGGTTCAATAGCAGTGACCCACGAATACATCGTGTGCTCTCGAGTGTTATACTCGAGAAGTCCCAGGAAATTAATCAGCAAACTGGAGAAGTTAGCAATATACTAAATTCACTTCCCACCTTAGCAAAGTCGGAAGTAAATTATATAAATTAACAAAAATCTTATTTTACAAATTGAAAAATGGAATATTTTATCAAATTAGTGTATTGTCATCGGTCCTCGATAAATCTACAAAGTTAGAACGAAATCTGGCCGTTTAAAGTGGGTCAAACTCTCGCCAAAAGAAGTCGGTTACAAACAAACGTACATACAAACATACAAGTGAAGCTAATAAAAAGCGTGTAAAATAGGCAGATACCTTGTTCAAAATGTAAAACACCACGGACATAGAATATTATAGTAAGCCGTAATTATACAAAATAAAGACAAAACAGTTGAATAAAGACATCAACTCGAAACCGACAACAATCAAGTCTTACTTTATATACCGCCGTCGCAAGAATAGCAATAGAAAAGCTCATGTCCCCTTGTGACCCCAAACTAACCGCATCGTTTTAAGGGATAAAAATTTGGCGAAATTACAAGGCAAGCCACCCCTGCAGCGAGTTTACAATGTAACGTGAGCGCCCTAATGCGAACAGTTTAACTCAGGGCTGGCATATCACCGAACGTTTAAATTTAATTTTAAAGTATTTTTGGTTATTTTTTTATTATTTTATAGACTTTTAAAAAAAAATTTTTATGTTCCTTAATTTTTTTTAAGTGTGAAGAATGCCTACCTATTACAACTTAATTAATCGAATACATCGCTGGCTGATCTTGAACTAAGCACATTTTGTCCTCATAATTTAATAACTCCACGATACAGAACAACCTTCCTTGTCATTAAGTTATTAGTCTTGATTGGAATTCGTACCCAACACCCTTAGCTCTGAAGTGGAGATCTCAATCCACTTGACCAATAAGCTAATCCGACAAAGAAACTATTGAACACAGATTTGTAATCTTTTATTTATTTTATCTCGTTCTTAATACCTACACTAAGTGCACCTAATGTAATCTAAGAAGGTAAGTACGATATTCGCGTCCTATCATAAGGGTCGTAATATTTATGTTTCTATTTTTATATGGCACAAAAAAAATTACTGTATCTTAACACAAAATTAACCAAAAAATAATTTTCGTCACCCCTTAAACCCAAGGGGTGGCACAAATTAAATTCTATCAGTTGACAATGAGACGAGTTAATAAAATGAATTCAGTGCGGAACCCTCTGCTTAAAGATGGGACGGCCATATTTAGGGATCAGTAAAACAATGCGATGATAAAGAGTTATTTGTTCTGGGCGACAGAAGGCAAATAATTGCTCTCCTTTTTGTACATTTTAGGGTGAGTTTAACGTTCGGCTTGACGCTTTTTATCTTTTTTGTTGTGGTTTAAATATTGTACCCGTTTTACTGTACAGAATTGATTGTGTTGTCTGTGGTTGACATCAGTTGGAACGAAACGTTATTATTTAATTCTGGCCAAAGGCAAAATCGTCTGTAGATTTATGGCTAATATAGCTTAGTAATATTGAGAGTTATGAATAATAAGTATGTCGATATAAACATTTAAATACAATTTATAAGGTATATTAGATATTCGGGATATAATATTTTTTATACGCTTTTTAGTTTCTAATCATTTGAACATTTGTCTCTAATCAAATTTTGGAAGTTAAATTGGATCCACTTCCCGATTTCCGATTGAGCTAAAATTTTAAATATGCCTTTAGTTCTGTTGACAATATAATTATATTTAATCGATATTATTATTAATCCAAAATGGCCGCCGTAACAAAATGGCGGCGTACATATTTCTGTATAGCCAACCCAATATGGTTATCAAATGAAAGGGCTTAAGTTATTGTTTTGATTAACAACTAATAAAATCCTACATGGAACAACACTTTGTGTGATCCATAAATTGTTGTTCTAAGTCTGGGTGTACTTTGTGTCCGTTTCATGTACGTTTGTAAAGGTCCCCGTGACACAGGAATGCATATTCATAAAGCGTGAGTTGTCTTAAAAAAAAAGCTTATATTTAAAAAAACTTTTTAAATTAATCACTTGTTTATATGTTACATCGCCATGTGTTCAAAAGAACGAGAGAATCTTACCTGATAACATACATAACGATGCTCTACTCAAGTGTCAATCATGCGGAGAATAACACATCAAGAATAGCCATAGAGGCTCTGTCTCAATCATCTA
This sequence comes from Hyphantria cunea, assembly GCA_003709505.1. NCBI lineage: Eukaryota > Metazoa > Arthropoda > Insecta > Lepidoptera > Erebidae > Hyphantria > Hyphantria cunea. The sequence goes on from PKRV01001000.1 coordinate 249,131, forward strand.
ATAAGATGTAGGGTATAGGTATAGTTTTACGCAAGCTACGTTGCCGCAACTCGACAACTTTGAAGCGCCCATTTTACGTTATAGGAAGGCTTTATTAATGCCAACCCAGTTAATCCACGAAGTCTAGCAGACCCTTTACGTTGCTGACGACTTTTGGAAGTGACTTCGGCGATCCGAGGTGTCTCGCGATATTCTGCCACCCCAGGTGGCTGTTTCTTCCTCCTCCATGCATGCTTTGCATTAAGGACTATCTGTCGTCTGTCTGAGGAATGTCTATCTGTTACATCAAGAACGACAAGATGTTTGTTTAGCAGTGCATGGTCAGTTATTGCTCTAGTTATTGGGGGAGGGGATATTTGTATGTACTAGCTTTTCCAAAATTGATATTTTGATGTACCTGAACACAGTATATACTTTCATATGCATTTAGTAAAAAGTTGTAGTGCTGTTAGTTCGAAATTACAAAAAAAAACTTCACATTTATGTATTTGTTTAGATAAGTCATGTATTCTAAACGACTTACTAAAATAAGTCGAACACCTTGCCTAATTATTCTTCTATCGTTTCAAAACATAGGAAAATTACTGATGGAAAATTCGATCACCTTTAAAACTTATTAGATAAAACACCATAGGGGATGGTGTCTCGAATTTCACCATCATTAGAAAATGATTAACCTTTAGTGAGGAACGAGGGTCGAGTCGCGCCATTACCTCAAATGCCAGACGATTCACACCCCACAGTTGTCATTTTTAAAACTATTTTTATTGAACTCTACAAAACGTGCAGTTTTAATGTTATGAACGTTTTGATTTAGCTAAAAAGACAACTGGCTGACACGTGCAATTTCGTTTACATCTCTCAAAAGAATAGAACAAACCGTTCTAGCAAATATCGGTTGTTTTGTTTTAGCAAAAGTCGATTATCGCGGCAAATAGTAGTCTATGTGTTATTCTGATGTATATGCTATATTACTGTAAAGTTTCATCCAAATCTGTTCAGTAGTTTATACGTGACAGAGTAACAAACATCTATACTTACAAACTTACGCGTTTTAATATTAATAGGATTTTTTGATAAAATGTTTATCCAACGTTAAAAGTATTGTTCAATTCTCAACAGTGGTTTCTGCCTATTTAACTATTAGGTTTTATAGTATACAATTTCAGTTTTTCTTATTTTGGGTATACTTAAACCCCATTTAAGGACGTTATTTTAAGATGTCTTCCACCGTACACTTGATAATGTACCAGCTAAACATCATATTAGGTTTGAATGTAAGACGTAAAAAATATTTTTCGAATTAGGGAGTAGACAAACTTCCATCTAAGTACAGTAAGCAAAATCCCATCACAATCGAATTCAAAACTGATAGATCTTTATTCCATAAATATTAGTATCGTTTTTATCCAAATTACTACACGGTTGGCCTAGTGGTTTCAGTGGTCGGTCGGGGTGGCGTAAGAAAGCGGTTCCCGGATCTCTCCCGTCTCAGGCGCAGAGTGGCACACCGTGTGGTTTTAGTCGGATCGATTCCGACACACCGCCCCGCCGCAAACCCCGGTGGGGTGAAGGCCCGAGGGAGATTCCACACGTAAAAGAAAAAAAAAGTGGTTTCAGTGGTCACCACACCGCTTTCTACTGCGCCAAGTGTTGTGGGTTCAAAACCTACATGGGACAACACTTTGTGTGATCCATAAATTGTTGTTCTAAGTCTGGGTGTACTTTGTGTCCGTTTCATGTATGTTTGTAAAGATCCCCGCGATACAGGAATGTATATTTCTAATGCGGGAGTTGTCTTTTTAGAAAAAAAAACTATTTCCAATCATTTTAACCCACAATAAGACATTGTAACGTAGTCATGTTATGTTATTTTGTACCCAATATTTAAATATTCAAACAATTCCGCCGTTCGATTCTCTTTTTACAATCGGTAACAACTCTATTATTGCCTAATATTTTGTTTTGGCCATGTGACTTAGCGTTGAGAGACGTCATTCCCACGTCAGTTTTCTATTAACGTTTACGTTTGTAGCAAGAAGGCTAGTGGAGGAGATCTATTTGATATATAATGTAATTATCATGATTAAGAATGATGATGGTCAAGCCATTATAAGTCATGTGACAGTATAAATATGATGATAAGATGATAACACGAGTAGTCTGTCGGTGTACCGCAGGCAGGCGCTGCTGACTGCGCGGTCGGATGCTCGGGACGATGATGACGAACGGCCCCTCGACGTCGGTGGACCGTCCAGCCCGCCCCCTCCTTCGTCTACGACACAACACAATACCACCTGTGAGTATACTAGAATATTGTTTTAAATTGTAGTATTGTAGTATCTTTGGTGTAAGACAGTTTGTTTCCTAACTACCTAGTTAGGTGTGAAGTGAAGAATATGAAAATTTCATTTATATTTATTTTTACTTGCCTTGTTCTGTATACTGTGTACACAGTAAAAAAGAAATTGGTTTCACTGTCCGCTTAGATTTTTTTAATTTCTCAACTCAGTTCTCAGCAATAGATGTAATACTTGCATATTATATAAGCGACAATCCGAGAAAAGACTTTTCA
>PKRV01001000.1:252804-265924 GCA_003709505.1 Hyphantria cunea
GCGCGCCGCGTCGGCCGACCCTCCGCCGGAGCCCAGCTCCACGACCCCCGCCACGCCGCCGGCCTCGGACCTGAAGAGTATCGAGCGTATGGTGAATGGGCTAGACGTCGAAACCCAGGACTGACTCCCCCCGCGATGTACATACCGTGTGTTTAACTGGTGGCCCCTCGCCTCGGGCGACGTTTTATATCGTTCCTATTTTGTTTTTCTTTCGAGTTCTATTCGGGTCGATATTCGTATACTGATTGTAAATAGTTAAGCTTACATTAGAGTCATTCACGAGATGTCAGGTTGACAGTGGATGAACAGCATCGCCACGTACCTACAGAAAGGGATTTCTTTTGTGAACGTTACTGTTTTTTCCCTTTTTATATAATTAATTTAAGTCTTATTGCCGTTATATGAATACAAAATAATTCTAATTAGGTTCTTATCACTAAAATATAGAGTACATGCCTAAATAAGTATGTATTTGGATACAATATTCTAAGTCTCAAACGGTGTCTAAATCCCTGAGAAACCGTTCGTGGTGGATCATGGTAATGTCGTGTCGATGTCGTTCCGTCCACGCAACCATCACGTTAGTAAATCATAGCAACACTGCAATAGCAATAGTTTTAAATTAATACTCTGTTTTCGTGTAGTATGTTGTAGCTGTGACGACTTTGTTTCTATATATCCGTGAATGTGCCAGAGAGAAGCGGTGTGGGCACTAAACCCACTCACTCTAAATCATTACAATTATATATTTATGAAAATATTTTAAATTGACTCCTTTTTTTGTTAATTGAAAATTCATTTTTAATATTATACTTATTCAAATCTCAATACTTAATTATCTAGTTATTCCTTAAGCTGTATCTAGCAAAAAGTACTAATATGTTTAAGGCAACTATTTATTCTGAAAAGTCTTGCCATAAAAAAAAATACTTTTTTCTAGTTGTTTGTTTTTTCGAAATTTAAAACCGACAGGACTATTTTACACAACATTTACGACTGATAATTATATCAAATAGTTTTAAACAGGGTCGTCGAAATATTGTTTTATAATATACCGATATTTATAATTTCACTTTACCCAATCATTTGGAAACGAACCATTTTAGTTGATAATAAAAATTAGCTATTTAAAAAAAAATCGTTTCGCTTGCTAATGTTATTAAATTTGTGTCTATAAAATGTTAGGGCTTGAAAAATTATTATTCTAAATTATTTTAGATTATTATTATAAATGTTAATAATTGACATAAATTATATGTTTATAAAAGACGTCACTGCTGCAAATAGTCGTTCCAGATATATTAATTTCATTACCCACTTCGAAGATAATTAAAATATAATTAATAATATTGCTTTATTTTGTAAATACAATTTGTAAGGTATATTTACGTGTTTACTAATAAATAGACATATTTTGAAAATATGTTTTGTCAATTGTGCTGTGAGAAAGCGAGGCTCCGATTACTGCTTTCGCCGATATAAAGTCGTATGTTGCTCTCAATTTGCTGTACAAAAATGTGCTATAATTGAAGTGGAAATAAAGTTGAATATATTGGTGAACTTTTATCTTCGTTCGGTATAGAATTTTAAAATATCAATTTCTATGAAAGCATGAATTGGACCCGCGCAAATAACGATTGATAAATCTAAATCTAAGTTAAAATTTGTAATATATAGTTAATAAATATTGTAGTTAAAAATACAAAATATATAATTATAAAATGATGATATAATTTTTCATGGAATTCATAAATAACACTTAAGCTGAAAACGTTTGGTAATAGTTTTAAAAGTTCTTTTTTACTCACACATTTAAGTAACCAGAGATTTGATTGCAATAAGAATTGTTCATGCCATTTTTCTACAAAAAAATAAAACTAATAAGCTTTGGGACGAGGACGAAGACGGTCTCTGCAACAGTTGTAATTAAAAATTATTCATTAAAATATATAGATAAATCTATTGACAAAATATGATTGTTTTCTTTCAATTATTCCTGTATTAGCTGCAGAACTGATAACCGTTGGGGTAAACAGATTCTTGGTTGAAGACTGCGTTTTGGCAAACGTGGTCGTCCATAGGCCAGTTGGAGTGATGATCTGCTCAAGGCGGCTGGCAGGAGCTGAATGCGAGAAGCCGAGGATCGAACCGAATGGCGTGCAATCGGAGAGGCTTGTGTCAACCTGTGGACTGCGATAGGCATGATGGTGATGATCTATTCCTACTACTGAGAGCGTTTCGTGTTCGTAATCACCAAACATATCACACAAATGGCCGATCGATCATAAACTAGACAGAATCCATACTAAGGTAACCTCACTACTGATAAACACACTTGTGTATTTTTAAATACATGCACATCGCGGCGTAAGATGGTAGGTGAATGACGAGGATCGAAACTAATCTAAAAAGTAGCCTAACTCACTCCTCATATAATCAGGTACCTACCAGTAAAATCCCGTCAAATTCGATCCAGCTACTCGAGATTATTAGCCAGAACAAAAAAAGCACAAAAATAGGAAATTGTTCTTACTGAAACTGGTAATTACAAACAGATACTTCAATTTTATTTATTTATTTAAATAAATAATAGTGATAATATAAATAAATTACACCCAGACACAGAACAAGTGCTCATACTAACACATTGTTTTCCTGGGTTTGTTCGACAATTTAATCAATTCGATTTCTATTGATTTCCGATCAGTCGATAATACGTTATAGGAGTATTGAGATAGATATCTGTCTTAGTATATTGTGCATCAGGACGGCTGCGAAATTTCAAACTGCTACTAAAATAAAAGGCAAAAGAGCCACGCTGCATGAATTGGCCAGCTCGACCAGTGCGGTACTACTTTCTCACAGAAGACCCATTTAAAATGATAGCATCAAGTTGTCCTGTTTCACTAGAGAGTGTGAGACCGGTGACCCAATGATTCAGAAGTATCTCAATATGCTGTTATATATCACCATGCTGCATTGTTGAATTCGCGATGAATATGGTTGATCACTGCTCATTCTTTCCAAAGTAGACTCAATTTGGCTCCTTCATATATGAATAAGATATTACCTCGTTGGTCTAGCGGTTGATGTATGCGATTACCGATCAAGAGGATTCGGTATCGAATCCCGGGTCGGGCCAAATGTGTTATTGAGTTTTTCTGGATATAGAAAAACTTAATAATAGCCCGGAATTTGGAAAGTGTGGTCTGAACCCCCGTGCCTCGGAGAGCGCGTAAAATTGTCGGTCCTGCGCCTGATCTCACCCCGATCGTGTCGGTCAACCGTCTCATCGGATTATGAGCATGAGGGAACACTGAGTGCACTTGTCTTTGCGCACACACTTGTGCTCTATAATATTGCCTGCGTAGTTGGTTGGTCTCCATTGAGACTGGCCGCCGTGGCCGTAATCGGCTAGGAGAACATCATATGAATAAGAAACAATAGAAGTAACGCTTGCGTTCCTCTGACACTTTTACTTTACAACAAAAGTTATGACAGTGGTGAAACCAAAGTCATGTCGTAATAATACTATACACGACTATGAAAAGTTGAATCTAAGATCTTAAGTGTCGCCTTAAAGTTATTTTACACAATTACTGTATAACAAGGTACGTATCACGGCGGAGTAATTGGTGGTTCTCCCAACACTCTACTGCGACGCGAGATTTGATCTTTATGGACTGAGCTTCTCAAAGTTTTGTAAATTATAAACATTTAGTATTAGTTTTTAAAAGACAGCTCAAATTGGCAGTGATATAACTATGATTGTCCATTTAACAACTTTTAACGGTACCTTAAGATACAATGGGTGTAATATTTAATATTATCAATACATTTTTATGATACCAGGTATACACACTCCAAATAGGTTCAGGCGTCGCCAGAACTACCGTTACCTCTTTTCTAGCCATAGAAATACATAGATAATATTGGTTTTCATACAAAATGAAATAACCGTATAAACCTAAGAATGGGCAAATTCTTGGCAAGAAACATTCCAGGACGTTCCAAGGGACGTTGAAGGAAAGAAACGTTTCGAGCCCAAAGAAAACGTTTCCAATTCTTTGAGAGCCGCTGCCCCAGAGGTGTCACGTACGTAATTGCCTTGCTATCAGATTATTCGCCCACTACGTATTCTGTATGCCCAACTAGTTTCGGTTGAATGAGGTGCAACGCAAAACGCCTCACCGATGTACTTGTGATAACGGTAAGGACCCCGCAGATAGATAAACGAGAGAGATTATACACTGGTTTTGGCGATATCCATTCATGCTTGGAGGATGTTAGTGTAGGCTTTTAGTTTTTACGGGTTAGAAGGCAAATAGGTTAGATAGTAAAAAAACGAGTGTGCTTTAGACCCACACGACTGAAGTGGAACTTTTTTGAGAGAAAGAATATGTGTGCCGATCACAATTTTCGTAACGCTCTCGTCACGCATAGCCCAGCTTACTTCCCAAGTCGAGCGTGCGGAAAGATGTTTGACTTCAAAAATCTTCTTGGAATCCTGTCATCAGCGGGTGCAATCCCCGCCGTAGGTACGAAACAAAGTGATAACTTGCGCATCACGAAGACTTCGCTAAAGTCATAGCAGTCTATCCGTGACCACAAATCATATTACTTGTTCGAAATATGGAAGAAATAGATGGTATTGTGACCTTCTAAATAATTTTATAGCAAATAAGTTCCCGTAATATAAATGTGAAAATCGCGAAAGTCTAATAATGTTATTAAAACTAATAGTAGCTTTTACGTCTATCGCCTAAATAACACAACCAAATGCATGTTTAAATTTTTATTGTATTTGTATTGATCTGATTGTTTTATGCATAATATGTGAACACTTATCGTGTTCTAGTATGCCCAAACCATAGTATTCAAATTATTCTCTACTTGTTCTGTTAACTTTTCTTTTGTTTACTTTTCATATAACTACATCTTTACACATCTCATACTCGACTTCCCAAACTTACCAAAGCCTATAGTAACCAGACTGCTGACAAACATACTGAAATATTTCTTAATATACACACTAGTGGCCGTCCTCCTCACCATCTATACAGCATACATTTTAAATTTCAAGTCTCTTACTTCAAAGACATAGGACTTTATACAAACTTCCAAACCCTGTTTACTCAATTAGGACTGGAGTTTCATAAAATCCGTTGTTAGCGAATGTCTACACCCTAAAAGAACCTACCTGCCAAATGTCAAGTTCGTAGGTATGATAGTATCTGAGATTTCGTGATTAATCAGTGAGTGGTATTTCGCTTTTATATATAGGTATAGAATATAGATAAATTACACCCAAACACAGTACTAATAATCGTGTTCATCCCACAAAGATTGGCTAGCAATAAGGACCATTAACACCTTTTTTTTCTTTTTTTTTTACTAGTGGAAATCCCCTAGGGCCTTCACCCCACCGGGGTTTGCGGCGGGGCAGTGTGTCGGAATCGAACCGACTAAAACCACACGGTGTGCCACTCTGCGCCTGAGACAGGAGAGATCCGAGAACCACTTTCTTACGCCATCCGGACCTAGGAACATTAACACCTAGACTAAGGCCCGTCATATNGGGACGTTGAAGGAAAGAAACGTTTCGAGCCCAAAGAAAACGTTTCCAATTCTTTGAGAGCCGCTGCCCCAGAGGTGTCACGTACGTAATTGCCTTGCTATCAGATTATTCGCCCACTACGTATTCTGTATGCCCAACTAGTTTCGGTTGAATGAGGTGCAACGCAAAACGCCTCACCGATGTACTTGTGATAACGGTAAGGACCCCGCAGATAGATAAACGAGAGAGATTATACACTGGTTTTGGCGATATCCATTCATGCTTGGAGGATGTTAGTGTAGGCTTTTAGTTTTTACGGGTTAGAAGGCAAATGGGTTACATAGTAAAAAAACGAGTGTGCTTTTTTAGACCCACACGACTGAAGTGGAACTTTTTTAAGAGAAAGAATATGTGTGCCGATCACAATTTTCGTAACGCTCTCGTCACGCATACCCCAGCTTACTTCCCAAGTCAAGCGTGCGGAAAGATGTTTGACTTCAAAAATCTTCTTGGAATCCTGTCATCAGCGGGTGCAATCCCCGCCGTAGGTACGAAACAAAGTGATAACTTGCGCATCACGAAGACGTCGCTAAAGTCACAGCAGTCTATCCGTGACCACAAATCGTATTACTCGTTCGAAATATGGAAGAAATAGATGGTATTGTGACCTTCTAAATAATTTTATAGCAAATAAGTTCCCGTAATATAAATGTGAAAATCGCGAAAGTCTAATAACGTTATTAAAACTAATAGTAGCTTTTACGTCTATCGCCTAAATAACACAACCAAATGCATGTTTAAATTTTTATTGTATTTGTATTGATCTGATTGTTTTATGCATAATATGTGAACACTTATCGTGTTCTAGTATGCCCAAACCATAGTATTCAAATTATTCTCTACTTGTTCTGTTAACTTTTCTTTTGTTTACTTTTCATATAACTACATCTTTACACATCTCATACTCGACTTCCCAAACTTACCAAAGCCTATAGTAACCAGACTGCTGACAAACATACTGAAATATTTCTTAATATACACACTAGTGGCCGTCCTCCTCACCATCTATACAGCATACATTTTAAATTTCAAGTCTCTTACTTCAAAGACATAGGACTTTATACAAACTTCCAAACCCTGTTTACTCAATTAGGACTGGAGTTTCATAAAATCCGTTGTTAGCGAATGTCTACACCCTAAAAGAACCTACCTGCCAAATGTCAAGTTCGTAGGTATGATAGTATCTGAGATTTCGTGATTAATCAGTGAGTGGTATTTCGCTTTTATATATAGGTATAGAATATAGATAAATTACACCCAAACACAGTACTAATAATCGTGTTCATCCCACAAAGATTGGCTAGCAATAAGGACCATTAACACCTTTTTTTTCTTTTTTTTTTACTAGTGGAAATCCCCTAGGGCCTTCACCCCACCGGGGTTTGCGGCGGGGCAGTGTGTCGGAATCGAACCGACTAAAACCACACGGTGTGCCACTCTGCGCCTGAGACAGGAGAGATCCGAGAACCACTTTCTTACGCCATCCGGACCTAGGAACATTAACACCTAGACTAAGGCCCGTCATATACCATATCGGTTAACCCTAAATGGCGCTAGAACGTTGATGCAAAAAGACAATAAATGTGTGAGCATGTCCTCTGGAATGCAGTGCTAACACACCTTTAACATAAACCTCTGATGTTTAAATATCACTGGCAACATTTTATGACACCTGTGAAGAACAGTCACGTGCCGATGGCAGATAGTGCTCCGCACGTAAGAAGGCGCGGCCGCGGTCTCACTGCTAATAATTGCGATTTAGTTTATAACGCGACATGCTTTTGCCGTATTTAGATTGTGTATTATCAAAGCTCTTCTTATTAGGCACAGAAATCTTTTGGTGTAATCAGATTCCTGTATAGAATAATGAGGACCTGCAAATATTTCCCATCTCAATAAAATCATTTTTCTTATTTTCTGTTTTCTTCCCGTCTATTGTAGGATCAACGTTGTTTAATGTTTTAAAAAGGTTTTGGCTAGTTCCTTTTAGTAATAGGCGGTTTATCTGACGTCAATTTTCCTTGGAAACGATATCTTTCTTAGAATTAACAAATGAAAATAAACGATTGCTTCAAGGAAAATAGGAAGGAGACTTAAGATAAAGGATATCGCGAGTCTTGGATGGTGAATTGGGTCTAAAGAGTTTCTTCTCACATCCTACATTTAACACAATAAAGTAACTATTTCATCAGCAACTTTATTTTCTCTCTTAATCATTCATCATTTTCCTTCTCAAATAGAACTTTACCCATGAGACCGTTTCCGGATGCATTCGAAGATGTATAGTTGTATAAGTAAATGTGTAAAGATATATAGTTTAATACGGGTAAATTTTTATACCACCTTTATATATCATAGTTCGAACTTATAACAGGGTTTTGTCTTTGAGCAAAAAACATTTCAAGTGCCGACGTGTTGAACATAGGGATAGTACTTCAGATGCTACCACCTTAACCAGCGTCAGTAATCAATCTTTTATTCTTCTTTCTGTTGAGTTTGTAAATAACAATTAAAATATTATATATTGATAATCCGTACTGCAATTCGCTACCATCCATCCGTACTGCAATTCGCTACCATCCATCCGTACTGCACGTCCTCCTTTTTAACCGACTACAAAAAAGGAGGAGGATATCAATTCGACCGTATTGAAAGCTGATGCTTCCTGTGTGATCTTAGTTCAATTTAGTCCAGTTCTTGATATCAGTTTTTTTGTTGAAATTTTAGTTTTTTTTTATATATTATATCTCCTACTCCATTCAGAGGTTGCTTGGAAGAGATCGCTAATCGCGCCAAGGCTGCCATTTGTACAACTTTTCTTTTTCTTATGATTAGTGTTGATGTTTATTTTTCTTTGTTTATTTACGCTATTGAGTACAATAAATAGTACAGTGGTACAATAAATAGTTATCTATCAATCTAACCTGACATTAATATTGTATACCGTCAAGATTTCTACATAATATTTGATAAAATGTATAGTATAATACAAACAACAAAACATAAGAAGACTGTAATTTTAGTAAAACAAATGTATAAAAGTTTAATTTAAAGATTTATAACTAGCAACACCAAGAACAAAATAATTTGTCAGTTGGTTTTTTAATTCGTTTTTTTTCCCCCACTCAACATTAATCGATGATCCTATTTTCTACACCACAGATAAAAATATATTTATTTACGCAAACATTTCTATAAGCCATATTAATTCAGTAAGTTAAGACTGCGAGGCGTTGTGATAATCTACACGGAATGAGAATGTTAAGTATGTGTGTTCATTTGTTATTCCCGAGGTGTATGGACATAAATAATGAAAAAAAGAACATTTTTCGCTGCACTTGGCATTTGCAACTACAATCTACTCTACAGCAGAATATTATTCAAGTAAATGGACTACAAAAAAGCAATTGTTGTTTGCACTTATTTATATTAACATGTGTAGGGTGAATTTTACTTTGGGTTGATCTTTTGACCACGTGATCTGCCTCCTAAAGTGGCTATGTAGTGTTAGTATGATATAGGTACTTCTAAATATAAAAAGCCATACAGTATTTTTGAGTATATATTTTTTTTATCTAGATTTGGTGTGAAAGCTAAATTTACATGTTTTCAAATCAACATTAAAAATTACACAGCGTTTCCTAAGATACGGGAGAATCTGGAGATTCATCTCATTTCATCTCATTTCTTTTCTTTTTTAAACTATAGTGTTCTAATCGCACCTATTTTTTTTATTATTTCCTACTGTGAGAAGTGGACTGAAAGATGTCTGTGAATTGACGAATTAAGGTTACAGAGTGTCAACACCCCTATTCTTTTTTTTTTTTATATATCCAAGCCGCCAAAATGACTCTGCCCTGCCTGATGGAAAGCATGAGCAGAATCCAAGAGTGGTGGTCACCATCCTCAATGCGAAAAAGAACAATGCAGTATGGTGACCCACACTATGGCGGCCTGGGGGGAAAGGGGATAGGGGGCGTTGGATTGGGGTATGGGCCTCCGGTATCCTCACTCACTCGATGAAACACAGCGTAAGCGCTGTTTCACACCGGTTTTCTGTGAGGCCGTGGTATCACTCCGTTAGAGCCGGCCCATTCATGCCGAAGCGTGGCTCTCCCACGGTATAAATATATTCTGCCCAGGGTGGTCGTAAGAGGCGACTAAATAATTAAACAATTCTGGACAACATCAGTGCAATAATACAAAATTTTAACAAAAAAAAACCGACTTCAAGAACTCGACTAAATTGAAATTGATCCCCACGAGCACCAGCTTTCAAATAAAAAAGTATCATCGAAGTCGTTTGGCGTGATATTGAGTTATTCGTCAATTTGTTGCACACATACTTAATACAAATTTAAGACTTATATGATTTTCTCATTAATAAACTAAGAACTGGACCAAATTTAATGTGATTACACTGGTAGCACCAGCTTTCAAATAAAAAAATACTCGTCAAAATCGGTTTACCCAGTCGAAAGATCTGAGGTAACAAACACACACTGTAATTGATAATATCCTCCTTTTTTGCAGTCGGTTTTAAAGAAGGAACCTTGAAATAAATCCTACTTATCCATCTAGCCAGCCTGGTACAGGAAGCCAAAATCTCGTTTCTAAGAAGATCTAATTCCACCAGTGGATTGTTTAACCCTATAGATGTGATGACTATCAGAAGATGTTAAAAGTAGTGACTGCCACTTGGCTTTATAATAGTCAGACTAAAAAAAACATAAAAAATTGGCCATGCAACCCAAAATTCCGTCGACACCCTTAATTTATTTAAAGAAGGCAAAACAAACCTTTCCGTAACTCAGTTGTCAATTATAAATTCGGCGTGAACAGGTATTTACGGTATTTCAATTTCCACAGCAAAATAAATTGAAAAAATGCTCCTAACAAGCTAGAGTGGTCCATTATAATTAACTGTTACGGTTATTTGGCGGTGGTGTCTCCCTCTTTCGTGGGAGGAACATGTATTTTTGTTTCACACACTTCTGGATCAAGTGTTGCCACAAATCACCTGAGACAATGAAAGGACAGGCGTTGGTAGGACCGAGGATTCAAAAAGTTTGGGATAGTCTTTGAAATGATCAAGCTAAATTAAGTGGTTTAGAAGTACCACTAATTTTATTATATGTATTTTGTAAATTTACATTTAGATGTGGCCATATTTATTGAATTTATGTCGATTATCGCGGTATAAAGTGGCTAATGATATACCTCAAGAATTAAACTATTAAGCCAAATGTCATTGAAATCGGTATAGTAAAGTGGTTTGCTCGTGAAAGCTTAATAGATAGACAGACCATGCAATATGTATTAGAATGGAAGTACCTTTGCATCTAGTAGGATAGAACATACTAATTTAAAAAACTTCTTGAAAGGAGTAAGAAATAATCCAACTGACACACAATATTAGTGAACACTGATAAATAATGAAAACATTTCAAGGCAGTTCTAAGAACAAATTCTGATCTTGTTTTAACAATTAACCATCAGTATCCCAAACGAAAGACGCCCACTGCTGGACACAGGCTCTCCAAAGTTCTCCACCATAACCGATCCTGTGCTACCCATAATCAACTGAAAGAAAATATATTTGTAGACAGTTGTTTTATTAATGAGTCCTCATTATCTTTTATTTTTCTTTCTAACTAGACATATAACAGAAAAATGGTTTTACGAAAACGTAGCTATCATTTTGCATACTATTTCTGAGTGCATATTCATATATTCTTTCATATCCAAGCACTGTATCATCTAAGTACGCTCAAAGGCTTGCGATTTCCGCCGCAGCACAGCAATTAATCCTGTGGCTTCAGCAGTGCCACTAAGCCTGCCTCTATTTATCACCATTAAGGGATCAACATCAATCCAAAAAGAAACCTTTAAATACTTTCATGTCAGCTGCAAATAGTTTTAGTTTTGGGCGAGTGACAGATTCTCACGTATCTCATGAGATGACTGCACCTTGGTCTAGTGGCTTAAGTGGTTGCCACGTCGCTTCCTACTGTGTCAAGTGTTGTGGGTTCAAATTACACATGGTACATCATTTTGTGTAATTTACAAATTGTTGTACTGGGTCTGGGTTTTTTTTGTGTCGGTTTCATGTATGTTTATAAAGTCCCTCGCGACAGTGGTGTAGTGGTAGCGTATCTATACGGCTGCTGTGCTTGAAGTCTCGGATTCCCAAGTCGGATCAAATATTTGTATGATCTGCAAATAATTGCAACTGCAAGCAGTTGCGTAGAGATATTGCCTCCTTGACAGTCCTCTATCGCCTTTACCATAGAGAGTATTCAGAAGAGATCTTCCAACTGGTCCCCCCTCTCCCTTCCTCTACAGAACAACACGCGCCGGTCTTGGAAGTCACCGCTTTAAAGCGGAAGACATACGTTCTCGTACTCAACGCTTCGGTGCTTCCTTCCTGTGCCGAGCGGTCAAAACCTGGAACTCACTACCAGCGCACGTGTTTCCTACCCACTATGATCCCGGGTCCTTTGAGCGGGGCGTGAAAAAGCATCTCACCAGGCCGTCATAGTGTGGGTCACCATGCTGCATTGTTCTTTTTCGCATTGAGGATGGTGACCACCACTCTTGGATTCTGCTCATGCTTTTCATCAGGCAGGTCAGTCATTTTGGCAGCTTACCAATAAAAAAAAGAAAAAAAAATTTTTTCGAGTTTGAGTGTTTTCTATTCTGATTATTTCTATATTAAATGTATATATTACATGTATGTATTTACAAAAAAGTATCAATGTATTTACATCAGTTTTCTGGTACCCGTTAAACAAGCTCTGCTTAGCTTGAGACTAGATGGCGTTGGATGTTAAATGTCCGAAATATTTATTATTATTAATGTAGGGTTTGAACCCACAAACTTTGGCGAAGCGGGAAGCGACGTGGCAACTGCTTAAACCACTAGACCATCCGTGCAGTTTGCCCCTATTCCCTATTATACAAACAAGAAGTACACCCAACAACCCAATTTCATAGTTAAAGTATCTACCTGTTCTAAAAAGGTGTTCCAACATATTAATATCCTTGTGGATTAGGAACACAGAGTGTCACCGGCCCTATTTATCCCTTGGGTTAATAAGAGGCAACTAAGGGAGCATACAATGCCGAGCGATCAAAACATGGAACTCATTACCAACGTACATGTTTCCCTCCTATTAAGATGCCCGGTCCTTTAAGCGGGACGTGAAAAAATCATCTCAGTAGGCCCCCATAGCGTGCTCTGTCCACGATCAAATTGAGGATGGCGACCACCACTCTTGGATTCCACACATGCAGGTTTCATCTATGTTTCATATATCATGAAACAAAAAATCCTTAACAGGACAAAAGTACTACATATAGAATCAAAACTTAAAATACACCCTGTAGCGTCCTCTCTTTGGAGATGTACGTTACGTAGACTTGCACAGACGTCTACCCTCGCCGGCGGTTCTTGCTATAGTGTTTTGCTTACGAGGCTGTACGTCTATTATATATATATAT
>PKRV01001000.1:266612-405906 GCA_003709505.1 Hyphantria cunea
TGAACGAGTGAGTGAGTGCATGAATGAATAGCCTACTGATGCGACTAGAGAGATGCATACATTACAAATCCGATACCAACAAGTCTGGTCAGCGTCCTTTATAAGGAGAGGTCCAGTAGTGGGCTATTAAATTTAACTTCTAATAAAACCCTTAAGACTGCAACAACCCTATTAAAATGAACGGGGTTATCCATTACGAGTTAATCGCGATTAAAGCCTAACTAACTAGTAATGGACGAACACAATGTTTCGATTTGCAACTTAATTGATAAAATTATGGGAACACTATTATAGTCAATTTGTCGAACGATGTCGATTGATTCCGTTTTCATAATATATGACACAATTGCTTCATAACCACCAGCGATTATCGGCAATCAAATTTGAGCTTTAATTATGAAAGGTAATGACTTATTTTAAATGGCTGTCTCGATGGTCTAGCGGTTAACGTATCGACTGCCAATCAAGGGGTCTCGGAATCGACTCCCGAGTCGGGCCAAAAGTGTTGTAACTGCCCGTAGTATGGAAGTTTGTGGCGGTGTTTCACGCCCAAGCCTCGGTGAGCACGTAATGCCGTCGGTCCCCGTTATCATGAACATCTTTTGCAATAGCTGTTTGGAAGTTAGAGTCCTCAAATATACTGCTATACTATGCCATGCTATGCTAGCTATACAGCTAATTAAATCTTCACAGTTTGCCCTCCAGGTTGTGGAATTCGGATGCCAGTCGTAAATATAAGGTCAGGTAAAATGGGTTTAGCTGGTCTTCTCCAAATAGTTTTGGAAATAAAAAAGGCTAGGAAGATAATTATAGGTTTTGATAAAACTATCCGTGTGTTAACGTATTAAGAATACCGAGTATCACTCTATTTTGCATGGAATGTTGTTTATTTAATTGTGTACTGCCTTGGTGGCGCAGTGGTTAGTGTATGCGACTGCTGTGCTAGAGGTTTCGGGTTCGATTCCTGAGTTGGACAAAATGTTTGTATGATCTACAAATATTGGCAATTAATCGTTGCTTTTTTCACTTGTAACGCGCTCTCATACATAACAATATGTATCTATTTACCAAAAGAAGTACAATATATGTTGTCTAGTACCCATAGTAGAAGCTCAGCTTAGTTTAGGACTAGATGGCAGTGTTTTTTTGTTAAAGAATACGGGGCAAATGAGCAGACGTATCACCTGAGGCGGCACAAATACGTTACCAGCCTTTAGAGGATGGGGAGGTGGAGGGAGAGAAGTTTGGGTATGGGCCTCCGGTATCCTCACTCACTCAGTGAAACACAGCGCAAGTGCTGTTTCACACTGGTTTTCTGTGATACCTTTGTATGACTCCGGTAGAGCCGGCCCATGCGTGCCGAAGCGTGGCTCTCCTACGGTAAGAAACGTTGTGTGTTAAAATGTGCGAAAATATTTATTTATTATTTCTTTACTTATTAATTACACCTAAAATACGTTACAGGCAATTATTGATATTTTTACTGAACAAATTCTTTAAATTCTGAAACACAACACATCTGTCAATACGTGTCTGCACGTATTGACAGATGTGTGAGGCATCGGGTTCGATTCCTGATTCGGACTAAATGTTTGTATGATCTGCAAATATTTGTTTTTAGATTTTGGGTGTTTTCTATTTATAATATCTATATTCTTACAACAAAAGTATGAATCTATTTATATCAGTTGTCTAGTACTCGTAGTACAAGCTTTGATTAGTTTGGGACTAAAAGGCGTGGTGTGCTAGATGTTCGAAATATTTATCTATATTAGCAATAGGAGACACAAATTTTTGAGTGAGCCAGCTAGTGATAGTGAATATGCATAACATATTTACTTATTTCTAATATTTTCTTCTAGATTCTTTATTGTCTTTACAATATAATTAAAGGATATTTTTTTTATTTAGTGGTTATTTAAACTCAGAAAACATTAAATAAAAAGTGATAATTAAGGTAGGGAAATTTAAACTTACAAAACGCTTACTATTGGTCAAAACGAAATGTGACGACGATGGCCACGTCATCGAAATTATCGGAGTCGAAATTTAAACTGCGTTAGTAATGTTTTTGAGAAAAATTACCTTCTGCCATGACTTTTATAGCTAGGAAAACTGTTAATAAGTATTAAGTAACTGAAACACTGAATAGTTATCAAACACAAAATGACAATGACGTCATTAGCTGTGTCAAAAGAGCNAAACGCGCGCGCAAAATGGCGGAGTTTCAAAAGCTCAAATTTAGTCAGGTTTTAAATGTCACTTTGAAAATTAGTTTGACTATTTTCAAGCTTATTTATATATTTTTTTCTCTGATATAGAGACGTAAAATCCCTATTTATAATTCATGTAGGGAATTACATTATACAAACGAAAATCGCCACGTTCCGGAGTCGTGATGTGTCAGCGGAGAGCGCTCACGACAAACCAAGACACATCTCTCCCAATACTCATATTTGTACAACGTGAGATGAAGCACCGATTACCGTGGTCCTCGTGTCTGTGTTGCCCTATCCTACGTAAGAATAACAAGAATTTTTAGCTTGAGTTGTTATTGATCTAGCGGTTTCTGAGTCTGACTGCTAACCTGGAGTTCCTGGGTTCAATTTCCGATTTAGGACCAGTGTATGGTGTGCACGATCAATCGATTTCTTCTGTGTCTGGGGGTACTTTTTCTATATTTAACGTGTATAAAAATATGTTAATTATGTGCATCAAAATTCTTTTTTGTTTTGAGGTCAAACAATTGTTAGTGAGGTATGTGAAATAATAATAATATTTTAATAATAATATTTCGGTCATCTGACACACAACGCTATCTAGTTCCAAACTAATAAAAGCTTGTTGTTTTTTTGTAATTACAAACATATTATACATAGAAAACGCCCAAATTCCGAAACCAATTTATATTTACAGATCAAACAAACATTTGGTCCGAGCCGGTAATCGAATCCGAGGCCTCAAGCACAGCAGTCGCATACGCTACCACTGCACCACCGAGGCAATCAAATCCTACTAATATTAGTTATAACTCCTAATCCCTATACTATTATAAATGCGAATGTAAGTTTTTTTGTTACGCTTTCACGCAAAAACTACTTAACCGATCATCATGAAACTGTGTACATATACTCTTGAAGGCATTAGAAGTAACATAGGAAACGTTTTTTTTACGAAAGATAAGAAAATTGTTTGTCAAAAAATCGTCAAATTTAGCTACTTCAAAAGCATATTTTAAGATGTTGAAACTTCATTGTATGTAGTAATTTTTAAAAATAGTTGATCTCAGCCAAGCAATAAAATTTAGTTAACATATTGATTCATTTTTATTATACCCTTACCCTTTATCTCTCATAGTTATTTAATGGCTCCACTGCGGGCGAAGCCGCGGGTAAAAAGCTAGTAATATTATAAACGCAAAAGTTTGTAAGTACGGATGGATGTCTGTTACTCTTTCACGTAAAAAGTTCTGAATGGATTTTAATTAAACTTTACAATTATATAACTTGTACATCAGAATAACACATAGGCTACAAGTTACAAAGATACAATTCACATAATATCTTTGTACCGTGGGTAACACCCCGGAGCTCAGCTAGTCAATAATATTATAAGAACATTGAAGATATCTCACAGTTGAACCCAAGATTTCAAGATTAGTAAGATTTTAGGTAGTTAGGTTAAAAAATATCCTAAATACACGCACATTACAGTCAAATTACGTACAGACAGACACTTAAATTACAAATCGCGAATTACGAACTTATTTTTATTAAAGTATTTTCGATCTTATTAACAGAACGTGACTCCACAAAATGTTCAGACCACCTGTCTGGAACACATCCTACATTAGCCAAAACAGCATTGTTTAAACTCAAATTGTATTTGCCAAATCGTCCTACTAACAATACATTAATTTATTGCATCCCACTTTTTGTGGGACAATTGTGTCTGGCCAAGATGGCGGGGTCTGCATACAAACAAACTTTACTAAGAAACTAATCGTTCTGTAATTTAGATAGACATCCTGTGCAATTCTCAATATTCTTGTAGTCATGCATAATGGATGGCATTTTTGGAAATTTTCGAGATAACTAAACAATATGAAAGGTAATCTAATAGGTAATACCATCTATGAGTCAATTTGGTTGGTCGACCGTTAGTTAAGATCTATGAAACAATAGGTTCCATTTTTTTTGTGTAACTATAATTATTAAGCTCATTTGAGTTTTTACTGTAATGCCCTGCGCGATCGACTTAAACCAATTTTACGTGAGTGTCATTTTCTTATCACTTTATAACAAAAAGTTGCTTCTGTTTACATTTTAAATAATAATAATAATAATTTCTTTATTTCCCTTTTCACAACTACCGATACATGGATTATTAATTAATTCTTATCACAACACCAAAACAAGACACCAATACAGCAATTCTAAGAGGACTGGTGTCTGAATCAGAAGTGTGTCTGTAGCTCAGATCACCAGATCACTCAGATCAGAAACATTGTTTCACACAAGTCCAACCAGAGTACTAAGAGTAATCCTTTCACGTGCGCCGACGATGGGTGGCCCGATCTATTTCCGACAGTTGCCGAGAATTGCCGAGCGTTCCCGAGCTCGATTAGATCAAAAGATAAGCTTAATGAATGGCCCGGCGACCTCGATACTTGTTTCTGTATGTTAATGCGTGTTAAGATCTCTTATCGGATAGTATCGGTTCAGATCCTGTCTGTTACTTTCCTTAATCTGATGCAGCATCAATTGGGGGAAAAGAGTTTATGTATATTATTTGACTGCCTCGGTGGCACAGTGGTAACGTGTGCGACTGCTGTCCATGAGGTCTCGGGTTCGAATCCTGAGTCGGACTAAATGTTTGTATGATCTGCAAAGATTTGGTTCGGAGTTTGAATGTTTTCTATTTATAATATGTATGTATTTACAAAAAAAATGTATTTATGTATTCATATCAGTTGTCTAATACCCATAATACAAGCTCTGCCTAGTTTGGGACTAGGTGGCGTTGTGTGTTAGATGTCCGAAATATTTATTTATTTGTGACATTAAGAGTCGAATGCTGACTTTCTTTAATCGAGTTTCAGAGGTACGATAGGCAAAGTGCAAAATATGACAGCGCTGCAGCAGTTCGGAAAAAATTCCGTTGAAAAGTCAGTAAAATTTTATGTTAAATATTTTAAGCTTAAATATCACATTAATAGTAATTATGTCGTGGACATCCGTAAACTAAAATTAATTAAGGGTTTTTCACTAAAAAACAAGTATGTGGCTCTGATCAACTTTTATTTGGTAGAAACTGAGCTGAACATGTGCATATAGTTACAAATAAGATTTGAGATATCCAAAAATAGACTGTAAGTAAAAGAAATTAAAGTAAATATTCTTACAGTTTATTTATGGAATAGTGGTCAAATGATAAGAAGTATGCCTGATGGTAAGTGATTACCGCCGCCCATGGATACCCGCAACACCAGAGACGTCACAAATGTATTGCCAACCTTCGGGGAATGGGGCGGGGGGGAGGTGAAAGGTCACTCACTCAAACAGCGGCGGCCCTGTTTTACACCGGTTTTCTGTGAGGCCGTGATATCACTCTGATTAATGCCGAAGCATGGCTCTCCCTCGGTTAATTTTTAAGTGAAATTCATTTTAATGGGGTCAACTACAGAATTAGTACCATTATCTAATGTTATGTATCAAATAGTTACTTAGTCCAATATCTCCTGTGAAATTCGCTTCGTTTTTACATGTTTTGTTTGCCAAATATTAGCGCATTGAAATCCAGTACCATACACATGTGGGTATTTTATCTACCTACCTATGTCCATTTTACTGTTATGGTACAGAAAATGGAAACGAACCTCACAGTAAAACCATAACTAAGATATGAATAACATTTGATATTTCATCTACATCACTTTTTCTTGGTTTCCTCTCACAAAATTTCGTCCCATTTACCTAGGTAAGATATTAGGTACACATCAATAACAACTAAAAACAAAAACCATAATAAAATACTACACAGATTTCAATAGTTACCATTAATCTCAAACATAAAGTTAAGCCCTTTGAGCAATAACTTGCAATTAAATTAAAAAGCAATGCATGCACCGGCCGCAGTCAATACAAATCGTACTAAAACCACCGCCGCTGCATTAATTCAATCCGTCACAAGTACGCAAATAAATCGATCGCAACAGTGTCGAGTGTCGGAAAAAACCAAAAAGTAGATAATTTTTACTCAAATCAATCACTTGGAAAAAACGGTCGGTGTAAGCGTAATTCGCTAAAATTCCACCAAGAGATTTAGTATCGGGTCGCGTGCTAACTCGAGAGGGTATAATGAGGCCTTCTCATTGTCCTCGCTTAAAAAGACCAGATAAATAACCAAATGAGAATGGAAAAACGGCAAAAATGGCGAAATAAAGGCTTCAATTGGACAAAGGCGCCGAATGAGGATAATTCGTCGGGGATATGCACCAATTGTCACTCTTTTGCTTTATTTTTTGGCGGCGTCCTGACGTGGCTGTGGCGACGTGGCGATAAAATTGTCACGCTCCGCTGTCTACCGGCTGTGCATCCAATTTTATTGAGATTTTGTTTCGCTTAAGACGTTTTGTTTTGGTACTCAACTAATACCTTTAATGCAGTGTGACCTATCCTTGTGTTTCACAATAAATGTATAAAAATGCAAAAACTTCTAATTAACAATGTTTTTCTCTATACGTTCGGAAACCATTGATCGGATTATAATGAAGAAAATGATGAGGTTTCCTTTAAAAAAAATCTTGGTATTACAAGGCATGTCGATTGCAGCCAGTAAGCTTTTAAAAAGGTTTCCTCTATATTCATGTGACGTAATTTATCTACGACTGTGTATGTAATGCAGTTGTTGACTTGAGCATGCTATTAGTCTATTTAAAATACACATGCATACACACATATACCGCTACCACGTAGATTACCTAAGTCATAAACTAACACTATTCTTATAATAGATATATACTTTTGTTTAAGATGATTCCTTTAGGTGATCTAAAAAAAATGTTAGTTAACTAGATATTCTGAAAGCCTGTCTTTTTTCGTGTCTACACACTAGTATAAAACTGTGCATATATCCATAGCAGTAGTGGCTACCTAAAACTAGTTTTAGTAAAAAACCATTATCATGACTTTCTTGTTTAATTGCCTTTGTGACGAAGTGGTAGGGTAGGGCAACTGCTAGGCTTGAGGTCTCGGGTTTGATTTTCAGGTCAGATCAAATGTTTGTATGGTCTGCACATCCTTGTTTTGGAGTTTGAATGTTTTCTTGAATTTAAAAAAGAAGCTCACACAAGCATTGCTTAGCGTGGAACTAGATAGCTTTGTGTCGGATATCCGAAATATTTATTTATTTATTTATGCATTTAACGCATAAGTTCGTTCAATTGTATTCGTGTGAAGTGAATACAAATATTAGCAAGTATTCCGAGACATCTATCGGCATAAACCTACTCTCTTCCAAGATATTTTTAGCTAGAAAGTGTAAAAATAGCGCTAAAAGTGACCTTGTCTGTCTGATTATAATGTCAGCTTTCAAAACTAATTATTGATTTTATTGGTCTATAGACAACTAAGGAGAGACAGCTATGACCGATGATAGGCTATATCAAATCCACAAACTTATGTCTACATCAATTCCCTTAATCACATTCCATAAACAAATAATTGTATCAAAAATCGGCGTTTTATTTTACGAGAAGCAATCTAGTAGCCCACCCTCAGTGACCACAATCAGCCATGACCAATCGTAGTCTATGGTACATCTAATAGAACCAGCGTTTTGTATTCAACACTGTACCGCAATAAATGTCGAAATATTTGTCGCTGAACATTTGGCCAATTCAAATAAAACCGTGACTAAACGCCCCTAGGATCCCTAGAGACCGGTCAAGCGACTAGACAAAACAATTTCAACTTTACCATAACCAAATAGAGTATATTTTTATATTCTTTCATAGTAATCAATCATACTGGCTGTTAGAATGACCGTTCGAATTTCAAACTTACCTTTTCTGATAACGAGACATAATTTTGTATAACAACGTCTCCCAGACTATTCAAATTTCATACAATCAAATTCCATGTCTATTCCCTTAAAAATAAGGTTGAAAGTAGTTTTGTAATCGTATTGAAGAAATCCGTATGATAGAATTCGCAACGGCTAATATTGTAGGACGATATTGGCCAGGAGATAGTACGTATAAGATTTATTCGACACGAGCCCGTCATGGCGGCTTTCATATCAAAATTAAATATCTGGTTAGGGGGATATATTCGCGGAAGAATGTATTTTATTGTTGTGGTTATTGGTATTGACACTTGTTTAATTATAGATGTGATTGAGGAGATTCTGTTATTGATATAAGGTGCCTTTAATTTTATATGGATACTAGCTTACCCTGGCAATTTTGTATTTGTCAACATTTATCAAAAACGTGCAAAATCGGTTAGATAGTTTTGGAGTTCAGTTTGGAGCTACAACGTGACGCGAAAACTATTTATATTAGTAGATATTTTATTTTGTACATTTTTGTTTCACACTTCGTCGCAACAATTAGTATAGCTCTAAGCTGGTGATGGTAATACCAAGCAGAGAGTTTCGGAGGAGTTAAATAACACACGTTCTTCCAAATGCCGAAGATATTACACCTTATGACTGCCTTTTTTTATTTCTTTCTTAAGTCTACCTAACCGACAGTAATAGGATTGTTTTTATTATATATGTTTAAATACAATTATATTTCTCTAATTGTGGGCATTTAGTGCGGTTCTGTTTATTAATGGAGATATCATTAAGAAAGAGACAAAAAATGGCAGTCATAAGGACTGCCGATAGAAGTGAAAACTTTTAACTTAGAATGTTATTTGTAAAATTAATGTGTAAAATTAAGAATTTCATAATCGTTAAAGTTAAATTTAAATTATCAACATCAAACATTAGCATTTCGGTGAGGCGAACAAAAAGTGCTCATTGCGGCTAAAGAAGTTTTGTGACGTCAGCATATCAGTGACGCAGTGGCGCGAACTCATAAGATTTCACTTTAAAAACCCAGACTTCAATATAAAATGAAAAAAATGAGCAAATTAATGGATGTATGGTAAAATGTTATAGATGGATAATTGTTAGGAGAGTAGGGATATAGCTTCAAAGTCGATAAGGAAGAAATAAAATAGTGGTGTGGTATTGTTATGTGGCATTGTGTGAGGCATCGCTGATCGGCCGCAAGGCGCGGCTACACAGTCGTCACGGCGCGCGCGGAGCGACAATGCGACCATATTCACGCCCCACCGACGCGACCTAATGACGCACCGCGAACACTTCGCGTATTGTGCACTCACGGCAATTGTTGCAGTCGCATTGTGATAATAATATAGCTACTAGATCTACCACTAATTACATGCTAATAAAATGTATGGGTATTCCCACATACAACGCGAAAATTGAAACACACTGTGGCGACTTCCACATACAGCAATCACTCCGATTCACTGGGGACCTCACCGCGGCTACGCGCACCGCCTGCATTCCCGACTCACTGGGATCAGCGGACTTCAGCCCCGACTCACTGGAACTAGCGGCATTCAGTTCCGACTCATTGGAACTTGCGGCACTCAGTTCCGATTCACTGGAACTACTCATTCCTGGCATTGGCAAGCTCCGCAACAGAGCACAGACAGCTGACTCATCCAGATATCGACCTCCGGTCTTGGAGGGGAGTTACGTGGCGACTTCCACATACAGCGGCAACAGAAATATACTACTGCGCCATCTACCGAAGATACACTGAACTACGGAGTAACGAAGGAAACGAAACTACCAATCCTGAATCGCGCAATAAAAGTTCTCGCACTGATTAGCATATACACAACTTCCCAACATCGACTGTTGGGCAGGGCCCGCCAGGTATGATCAGCTCGCCTCATCGGAGGATCCTTCATTTGTGTTGGAGGGACATCACACCCGTGCCTCCAGAAATGCATCATAAGTAAAGAACCTGTTACTGCTATTAATGTCGTGGCTAATTAATAGAACAGACTACTTCGTGATGCACTCGAACTTCTCATAATGTAGGTACATCAAAATATCACCCACACATCAAAATTTGTCCGTCCGCTCCCAAATTATGCACTACTTCATGAAATAGGCATTTTTGACTGCTCATATGACTTAGTGATTTAAGCGGTCACCATACCATAGTCAAGTGTTGAGGGTCAAACCCACTTAGGATAAGACTTTGTGTGGTTAACAAATTGTTGTTCAGAGTCTGGGTATCATATCTTTGTGTATGTTTCATGTATGTTAGTAAAGTCTCCCTGTACTCATTTTGTTACGGCGCCCATTTTGGACTAACAATAATACCGGTTATAAATAATTGCATTGTCATCAGAACTAAAGGGACATTTCAAATTTCAGCTCAATCGGAAATCGGGAAGGGGTTCAAATTTAACTTGCGATTAGAATACCTAGTATAGTCCTCCGAAGTAACTGGACTTTGTGTGCATATTGGCTAGGTCTGAAAATAGGCCAACATCTATTTTTCATACCCCTAAATGATTCCTAACACGCCCTAACCCCGATCTAACTTTCTTTACATTTTTCGCCAAAATATTTTATATAATTATGGCAAAACAACGTTTGCCGGGTCAGCTAGTAAATATTTTATATAGTATGGATGTAACGCAATAAATATTAAGCTACAAAATACAAGAGCATAATTAATACATCAATATTCACAATTTAAATGAGGATCATTTCCTAATATGTATTTATTCATGAGAATCTAATTTGCAAATCGGAATATGAACGTAAACTGCATGTGTGTGTGTGTATATTCAACAAATGGTATGCTTCAGAATTTATTCAAGTTATAAAGACCAGAAGAGTAGAAAGGTCACCTAATTGTAAGAGATTGTGGTTTTTGACTATTCCGTTAGAATTTAAGAAGAGGAAGGGTTTACCGTAATTTTATCGATCATCAATAGATTGTTTGTTTGTTTGTTATACCGGGCCATATCCGCACTTAGCCTCTTGATTGGGCCGTTGTACGTGAATTTGTCATCTTCCTACTCCAACCATCCTAGGTCATCCCAGAAGCTCAGCAGACTTTTCAGGTCACTACATGCTCCCGGGCGTGATGTTGATTGGAGGATGTACGCCCGTTGATCCGCCATACTTCTACATTCTGTGAGAACATACTGCGGTGTCTTTTCTGCCTCCATGAATCCCCTGCACAGAGGCCTGTCTATTGTGCCTACAGTGAATAGGTGCTTGATAAGTGGACAATACCCCGTCAGGATGCCTATGACCTTCCTGAGATTGTCCCTTTTTAGATTATCAATAGATATAACAGCCTACTGCTGAACAAGAAAGAAAGAAGGTTTTGGTTTACTCGCTGGTCAGACCAGTAAATATAAGGCTTTTTTTCAAGTTTTGCCCCTATATTCAGGGTGTACGTCACGACACCAATAGGATGAATAGAGGTACAGATGCTCAGTATTCTTAACTCATCCCCACATTGAGAGTTAGGCTTAGCTTAATAACCAGACGTCCTTAGAAATTTGGCATGCGAAGTTAATAAAAGTGATTTGTCGTCTATATTTCTTAGAACACTTAATTTCCTGCTCTAACAATGAATTGTGGTAATTTCCGACCTAAAACCCCGAAGACACCGTCCACAATCAAAACATATAATTTTCTAAAACGAAGTATTAAAGGCGTAAACACCCATTTCCTAGGGACTAATGACGTCACGGCACAGTGGGCGTCAATTTTACTGGTCGTGAAACACTTAGAGAGCACAGTGTGTGCACAGTGTGGTGGAACGCAGGAAACGCAGGAATATTTATTAGCGTTTGATTTATGCATCGTCAATATAAGGCGCGGTCTATACGCTCCGCTTGTTTCGTGGACACACGGCTGGTTGGGTGATGTGAAAGAGGTATTTTTAAAGATTAATATTCCGGTTTAGCCAAGGCTTTCCATTTTTTTTTATTTGTTATAGTGGGCAAACGAGCGGACAGCTCGCCTGATGGTAAGCGATTACCGCCGCCTTTAGACACCCGCAACGCCAGAGGCGTCACAACTGCATTGCCGGCCTTAAGGGGATAGGGATTTGGCTGGGGAATGGGTTGCGGTGTGGGCCTCCTGTTTCACATCACTCACGTCGAGCCGGCACATTTATGCTGAAGCGTGGCTCTCCCACAGTAATATACATATACAAAAAATACATAGTGAACTTTGTATTTATAAACAAAAAAGTATGTTTATCAACAGTCTGGTTACCATAAAACCAAATCTGCTTAGTTACTTTAAAAATGTCTATCCATCCATCCATTATGACTCACAATAAAATTGCTATTTTAAGATTTCTATAAGAAATCCACGAAATTCTGAGCAATAACAATACTGTTGATGATTTAACGAAACCTTTTGTCTAAACAGATATAGTGTACAACAAGAAGCATTAAATAAACCTACCTATAATCTTGTAGAAATTAAAATAATATCAATAATAATAATTCTTTATTGTAACAAAAAAAGATTACAAAACACTGTATACTCCTGACTCCCAAAATGGCGTTAGCTGTGTGTTGGGAGTCAGCTACTTTCAAAAACAAAAAGAACAGTTGTTACAATATAATGGTAAACACATTAAGTTTGTTTATTTAGATTTGTATGGGTGTGAGTGTACGTGTGTAAGGGGTGTGTTTGCTAAGTATTTGAGGCTATGAGTCATAATGTGTATGTAGCAAGTGTGTATGGTACTACTCAAGCTTACATTACTTCACTATTAGTAGAAGGGTTTCAACACCATCAAATGCCAGTTCCTCAAGCCACAATTTAATAATTTGTTTAATTTTATAAATGGTTAAGTTTTTACTTCTATAACTTAAACTTAATTTATCATACAGTCTTGGTGCAAGGTTGTGTGATGTTATGAGATGTTAATTGACGCGACTCTTTACTTTTGGTATTGCGAACTTCATAACCAACCAACCAAAACTGAAATAACACTCCTTACACAGAACCTAAGTGCAAATGTAAGATTATCCATTTATTTTTAAAGTTTGGTTTTCCAATTACTGCTTGATTGATCGTCATGAAATCCACAAATTCATGACAAACATATGTTTTGGGAATAATTTAAGTTCCCGACTTACAGATTCATGATTGACAAGTAGAAATTTCTGTCGGGAACTAAAATTTTTTTTTATAATTATATCTTTCCACAGATAAAATATAAAAATTATAGTTCAAGAGTTGTCTATGGTCGCCCGTGTGTAGTCTGTTTTCACGCGTGACCGCTGCTATTAAT
Source organism: Hyphantria cunea (assembly GCA_003709505.1). Lineage (NCBI taxonomy): Eukaryota > Metazoa > Arthropoda > Insecta > Lepidoptera > Erebidae > Hyphantria > Hyphantria cunea. The sequence continues at coordinate 279,988 of PKRV01001000.1, forward strand.
ATTCAAATTGGTGCGATCTGTCGCCATCCGCGCACAATGTGAACCAGACATTATTTATTCCTATCATATGGGACCAAATGGTGTACCTACAATAATAAAATAAAGAAATATAACATTTATAAAGGTTACCATCGTGTTTGTTTATGGTGCAGTTAAGAAGGGAATTAGAAACTTCAGCATCTTTAGAATAATTCACCAACAACCCATAACGTCCCACTGCTGGGCTAGGGTCTCCTCTCAGGAGAGAGTTAAGGCCATACGTCCCCACGCTGGCCAAGTGCGGGTTGGAGACTGGCAAGAATGCATTGTGGCTACGTATCTTGCCGTTGGATGTTTTCAAACCGCCCGAAGGCCTCCAACTAAGCTTCACGACTGTTATCGTATGATAACAACCGAGACCGACTGCCTAACGTGACCTCCGAATCACGGAGACGCTTATGGTAACATGCCACCGGCGGTCACCCTTCCAGGTACTGACCGCGCTTTCGTTGCTTACCCTTGGTAATTGTTTCTAATCACCGAGTGCAACTGGGGTATGAGCGCCTATAGAATAATTATCTCTATCAAATAGCGCGATTTTTTTATCTATATAATTATTATAAGGTTGAAAAGTTTGTTTGTTTGATTAAATGCGGTAATCTCAGGAAGTTAGTGGTCCGATTTGAAATAGGTCATCAGGGTCATGGGTCAAAGGACGTCCACAGCTATCGCATTCGTTCGTGAGTTTCGTATTTTATCTCGCTCCCCGTCTTTTCGAAGGTACCAGGAGCAAAGTTTGTTCCAGTCATCTGGAAGCGCTTATTACATTCAGTTCTTCTTTATCGTCATCACCTCTACGGCGGAGATCATGTCGTCTTTCTAGTCTAGCATTTACGCAGTCATAAGACTACCAATAGAAGTGGATTATCAATGAAAACTGTTTCAAAAACGGGGGAATTTCTTTTGAGATCCCATCGTCATTCTAGATATCGATTTATCGTCCCCGAAACCCATTGAATAATATTTTTTTATGAAAATCGTTCGAACTATTGCCAAGAGTAAGATTTTAATTATATAATTAATATAAAAACAAACAACTTGATCCGCTCTTTTCATAATATTAGTTAAATTTAATGACATTATAGTGTTTTATCTGTATCGCCATTAACTCTGACACAATAGCGTTTGTCAATTCCCATTTAACGCTGACAGGAGAGAACGTTTTATAACCTATAATTGTACACTCTTTATTGCATTGCTAGGGACACAAAATGCCGTGGAGTCGCCGTAACATCGTTTATCTTTTATTATGCAATTTAGGGAGTCATAGTGGGGCAATTGTTTTATTACCTTATTCATTTTATTATAAAGAAGGAGGGTTATGTTTTTCGAGTGTATGTATGTATGTATGTATGTTTCTTTGGCACGCCTTAGAGCCTAAACGGCTTGTCAAAATTTTATATGAGTGGTGTCAATAGATTAGTCGTAAGAGTGACACTGGACATATCAAATTGGTTAAATTTTTTAATATGATTCCGTACTAATCGGCGTATGAATTTAAAAACACATTAGAGTATGCTTCATGATTAAAATAATCTTAAAATATTTTTATCTTATTATAGACTGAATGCAAAATGCAACAGACCGGCACTGTGGTGTGAGAGAAGCTTATGTCCAGCATACGATGAAGAATGGGCTGATGGCGTGCTGGGCTTGCCAAAGTGTCTCTTCTCTGCCTGGTGGAAACTAAAAGCAGTATTCAAAAGTGGCGGTCACCATACTCATTGTGAATGCAGACAATGCAACAGCGCAGCATGGTGAACTACACCATGGCAGCCTAGTGAGATGTATCACATCATTAGGCATCCGGTCTCGCACTCACCAACGAAACACGACAGCACGCTGCTGGCATTTTACGTTGATCTTCTGTGCGAGGAGTGAATTAAAGGAGGCCTATGTCAGAAGACAACCTGACCTGTTTGCCGATAATGCTACCTGATCAGATATCATTTAATTATCATCAATTTAAAAAAAGAAAGTTTTGTTTTTTTTTTCTGTGCGAGGGTAGTACGGCCCTGGTCGTACTGAGATCAGCGTGGCTCTTCTATATATTTGAATATACAAGCATACATATCTATGAATTTGACATAAAGTTATATTTTAATGTTTTTTTTTTCATGTTAAATGTTGTTTAATGTTTAATTTTTTCAACTGCCTCGGTGGCGGAGTGGTAGCGTATGCGACTGCTGTGCATGAGGTCTCGTTTCGATTTCTTAGTCGCACCAAATGTTTGTTTGATCTGCAAATATTTTTTTCAGAGTGAAGGTGTTTTCAAAGTATATGTGTACAAAAAAAAAGTATATATGTATTAATATCAGTTGCCATTACCGATAGTACAAGCTCTGCTTAGTTTGGAACCAGATGGCGTTGTGTGTTAAAATATCCGAAAAAAAATCAATATAGTTCACGCTATGGTCCTATCTGTCTCAATTTACCCTTATTTTTTGTTGCGGATGTGTCCTCGGATACCACCTCCTGGTGGCGTGTCGGACTCGAATGTTAGCTGTGTGTTGGGAGTCAGCTACTTTCAAAAACAAAAAGTTGTTACAATATAATGGTTAACACATTAAAACCGGACGCCATCATGGCTAGCAGGAGCCGGGGAACCAGGTGCACCTTAGGAAGGAAAACCCTGGAAGTCCCAATTTGTCCCAACATTAACGCACCATCATCAACACATTTAATAAAGTCGTAACTTATCGCTATCTATACATGGAAGATATATAAGAAAAACTGTTAATATTTTGAATGTTTGTCTGTTTGTATGTTTGTGCACGCTAATTCAGAAACGGGTTATCCAATTTGAATGCGGTTTTCTCAAATACGTTGCAGTTTGTTCCACTTAATTAAAGTTCCGAAGCTTATTACTATTATAACTATTATTAAAGATCTAATAAAATATAAACCAGCAATTAACAAATATAAAGTCGAAACTTATAAAGCCATTTCAACTGAAACAAATTATAAATAGGATATTTTTTCACCAATTACAACACAATTTTCACGTAAAATATTCAAAAACAAATCTTTATACGCAGTACTTACTTCTAAAAACCAAATAATAAAAACGACAAAAAAATCAAGTTCGGTCTTAAATACTTGTTTTATTCTGTTTTTTAGTATTTGTTGTTATAGCGGCAGCAAAACAACATCACCTGTGAAAATAAAAATATTAAATATTAAACTGTATAACTATGACGCTTCATGAAATTTAGCTGTAAGCTCCCCAAATAAAATATAATAAAAAAAAAAAAATGAGATACAGCCTGGTGACAACCGGACAGGCATACGGACGGAAAGCGAAGTCTTAGTAATAGGATCCCGTTTAACCCTATGAGTGCGGGACCCTTAAAAAGAATGTTATATTATTGTAACATTTTCAAAAAATAATCATACAGCCGTTTCCAATAGCATTGCTGTGAATCGTCATAACGGGTTGTATATAAATTATATAATGTAACAAAACCATGTGAAAATATCAGATAAAAGGATTGATTGTGAAGTAATTTGCCATGTTAGCGCAATGAATAATTGAATTTACACAGAAATTGTATTTAACACGTTATTATGAGCTGCAAATGGATATTAGGGCTGCTGCATCATGTGCATCGCCATTTTTGTAAGGGTACAAAATATTTACAATAAAAAATCGCCTTCAAGAACTGCACTAAACTGAGGTGGGTCCACACGGGAGACACCAGCTTCCAAACAAAAAAGACTAATTGAAATCGGTGAGCGTGATATTGAGTTACTTATCTATTTGTTGCGCATATACTTCATGCAAATTGAAGACTTATATGGTTTTCTCTTGGATAACATTGTCAGGATTGAACAAAATTGAAATGAACGACAGGATAAATGACGGGAAGCACCGGCTTTCAAATAAAAATCATCAAAACCTATCCACCCACTCGAAAGTTCTGAGGTAACAAACATAAAAAAATACAGTCATATTCATAACCTCATCTTTTCTTGAGGAAGTCGATTAAAAATGCAGCTTTATGGTTCTCAAGGTATGGTAGTCAGTTGATGCACTCTCTAAGACTTTTCTCCAAAATAACAACCTATAATGACCCACTGCTGGCTCTCCTCTCAGGAGAGGGCTTTAGGCCATACCTCCCCACGCTGGCTGATTGTGGGTTGGGTCTAAATAACATAGCTGCCATCAAAAATATAACTTGGAAAAAGAACCAAGTCTTTCAAGTCAGTTCTTCTACCGTAAAACGTTAAGAGGTCCATATAATACCATTCGGTTAACTTATTCAGTCCCGATTTAAGGCACCTTCTGACTTCAGTTAATATGTAATTAAATAACCTAACAACATCTTAACTCTTTTAATATTAAAAAAGTCTTTTATTTTTAAATAAATAGAATGACTTGGCCATGATTTTGTAATCATAAATACCACGAAAATTTGTCCTAAGGGCTTCTCAGAAACATAAAGTACAGAAGACATCTATTTACTCAGAATTTTCCTTCAAAATAATTGAATTCAATTTATTTCATAAAATATCAATATTACAGTTTATACTAAATTACTTATATCTATGCTAACAACAATAAAAAAACAAACAAACTATAAACACACTATCAGCATTACAAAACTTGAATAGAAAAAGAATAAAATTTGTAAACAGAAAGCAAGCTTAATTCTACTTAGGAACTATCTTAGTCTTGCCATAAATATAAAACAACAGAATATATAATACAAAGAAAAACAACATATTTTAACGTAAAATTTAGTACTATTACAGTGTGTTAGTTTAATACATTAATATAAAACTGTGGTAATAACATACTTTCGATTGCCAGTACTCTAAATACATTCTTGAAAATAAACTTAAAAATAATGGAGGGGAGTGATGTGGCGACTTCCACATACAGCGGGAACGAAAACATATGACAACGTGAGGAACTCTATATATAAATAATAAGGATAAAACCCTGTCCTCCACAGAACCATTAAAAGTATATCGGCAAAGCCTATTCGAAGGAACGTTGAGGCCAGTCATCAATAGCTTTGAACCACCAACCCTGCATTCTCCGTCACATGTATCGAATATCAACTAAGATTTTTATTAATTCGTTGTGAGAGTGCTGAGAGTGCTATCGCCGTAATATTATTGTGTATTGTCACGATATTATTGTCATGTAGTTGGTAAAAAATGAACGCCATCCCAGAGTTGCAAGATAACTCACATGATTTTTTTTAGAAAATATACTAAAAGACACGTTTGCTGTTTCGTATAAAAGAATTTATTCGAAAGATGAACTCACCAATTCATGAACAATCCATAACGTCCCCACGCTGGCCAAGTGCGGGTTGGGGACTGGCAAGAATACGTTGTGGCTACGTAAATCTTGCCGTTGGATGTTTTTAAGCCGCCCGAAGGCCTCCAACTAAGCTTCACGACTGTTATCGTAAGATAACAACCGGGACCGATTGCTTAACGTGACCTGCGAATCACGGAGACGCTCATGGTAACATGCCACTAGCGGTCACCCATCCAGATACTGACCGCGCCGTCGTTGCTTACCCTCGGCTACTGATTCTAATCACCAAGTGCGACTGGGCTATGACCGCATCAGATGAACTCTCCCATTATAATCCCGGGTTCTTAAAAAGCATCTCACAGCCACCATGCTGCATTGTCTGTAATAATGAGGATCCTATTCGTGCTTTTCATCAGATTGAGTAGAGTCATTTCCAGCTATTTATATACATAAAAACAAGATAGTCAATATGTAGGTAATACAGGTTTCTATCAAAAAAGAAAGTTATTAAGAAATAAAAAAATGGGTACTCACAGGAAGCTCAGGTCTACCGAATATTATGTAATTATCTGATAGTTTAGCTCTGAATTTTCAAGCCGCAGAAATAAAGAAGGAAAGATAATTTATTCTAACATACATGGGACAACACATGGTTATATATAGAATTAAGGGAACGCAGCGTAAGTAGTTACAATGCCTTGTGCTATGCCAGAAAAGTCGCCTATTTCAACATATTGCTGTACACTGAGTGACTGTATGCCACTAGTATAACTATAGGACCCACGCCTGGTGTCATCTGTCCGTGTCTGAAGGTGAGAAACCGATGTTTCCCGCTTATGACATCTAGAATATTCTATAGTAAAATTAATACATTTCTTTGAAATAATACATAATTTGCACACACCCGTAAGTGGTGCAGTTAGCGGCGATAAGCGTCGAGGTAATTACAGATCGGACACCACGGGGTACACACCATGACCGCTGTTGCCACATATCGTCACATAAGTGTACGGTGTGACAATGGAATTGCACGGTTTGTTATTTCTTTACCTTATTTCCATATAAAAACGTAATTTTAATCTTTTATGACACTTTTTAAACTATATCGTAATTTCTAAGGATTTAACCACTTAAAATAACTATAGATAGAAAACTTATACATGTGTCTAATAAGTTAAGCCCCGGGTTATATAATAGCCATTCTATCACTAACAGCCGACTGAGTTCAGGCTACTACCCATCTGCAAAGTTTGGACATCTTATGAAAAAAGTTGAAACACCAAATTGTGGAACTCACGGAGTGTTTGATAATGTCCTACACTTGCTAGTTAATTGTGTTAAATATTGAAACCAAAGAAAAAACCAAAGGCCTACGATGTAGGACCGTATTTATTCCATAATTATTTTTATAACGGCACTAAAACATTTAAAATAAAAAAAGTAAAAACTGAAACACTTCTACGACAAAAAGAGACGCTGAAAAATTACAAAGAAAAAAACATTAAAAAGAATATTACAAAACATACTGGAAAATATAACACAACTTTTCATTTCTATTACAAATTTTAAACAAACAAACATTGAAATATATTGCTCAATTGAGTAGTCTAAAACACAAGTTCGTATTTAGTACATTATTCATACAAAGTTTTAGTTTTGACACATGATAAAAAGTAACTGATTTGACTAAGGTGTGCCAATAGGCGACACATGTCTTCCCACGATGTCTTCGTTGCAAGTTGACAATAATTTCGTTACGATACTATAATACACAATTATCAGTATATAGAGATAAACATATTCAAGTTTGAAAAGCCTTAGACACGCGTTGTTAAAGTATTATGGTACGTTTCTATTTGTTTTTGTTTATGGTATCAAACCCAAACAAAAATAAATATATGGACATGGGCAGTTCTAAAACCATCACAAAGTATACCAACGACATATTGTTAAAAATTTAAAGCACTTACATTTCTTATTTGAACATTCAAAACGTTCGATCCGTTCCAATTGACCGCGCACTTCGCGACAAAATATTACCTCGCCACCTCCGTCAGTCGTGGGAATCGATTACGAATCGATACGAGTTGTAAATCGAATAATAGTTATCGATATACTGATAAGGAGTTTTATGGTGGCTTTCACGTTTGAATTTAGAACTCAGCATTTTATTTAATTGATCTGCAAAATCAATAACATTTTTATACAAATTAAGATGTTAAAATTATAATAAAAGAAATTTGTACCGAACGGGCATGTGGGCAGAAACCCTAAATTACTTTCAAAGTCATTTCATCACAGAATTATGTGTAACAATATTAGGTAAACTTTTTAACTGTGGCAGTTATTGACGTTATTCAATCATCTTTTATAAAAGTCTCAACTCTTTGTAACGGTTTCGTTGTGATTCGCAGCATAACTTTATAGTACATTTTTTTGAAATTAGAACAAAGTAACAATTTGATTTCATCATTTTTTTTATTATTGTTTTCGAATTTCGCAAAAACTTTTTAAGCAAATAGAAACCATAGAAACTAAATACTTAACTCGTTATAATTTATTGAAAATGTGAAATATTTGTTTCATATTTTCACAGCAGTTGCTAATAACTAACATTCTTAAAATGTAATAGAATTCATTTTAAATGTCTCACAAAAACCTCATGAGCTACCCTTTGACCGATCGCTTGTACCAAAATCTCCTTATTATTGGTATGTCAGGCAATCTCCTTTGGATGCTGTGCACCACGTGATCGAGCTCATAAGCCCCGTAACGAAAGGTCATCTCGGAGGGTACATTTAAAACAATGATAAGAGCCGTTACTACCGGCCTACCAATCAATATTAGGGATCAAACGTATTTGCTTTTATGTTCATAGAGCTGCAAAATCACCTTTTTTGCAAAAATCTCTTATAACTTTTTAATGGTCATTGCTATTAAAGCTAAAAATCAATAAACTATATTACGTCAAGTATAATACTTTCGTGTATCATAAACAAAAATTTTCTTGCTGTCGGCTGTAGATTTTAGACATCAATTAGGTACTTACCTAAATGTCGATAGCTTAAATGTGTTTTTTATGGTATAAAAAGTAACTTCTGTGACCAGTTCCATGACTTATCTCTGGAAAAAATTATAGCATGATTGAATTACTAACACTTAATCAAACTTTCCATTCAGTATAGGGGTTATCCATTAAAATAAATAAAGTTGTAGTGTCGGTCTGCAATTTCAAATTAACAACGTTTCGCTACATACATATGAAAGTATTCCCAGAACCCGGATACTAAGCGACAGGTAGGTATTATCCTCTCTAGTTGGTCCTCTCCGCCCCTATAAGAAATCGGTCTGTCTCAAGAGATAAATATGTAATCTTAATATAATTGCCTCGCACTGGCGGACTTGGGGTCAAACAAACCCTTGTTCATTTCCCGCCCTTATTGACTCTTTCGGTTCGCTACTCGCCGCATGTGTCCGCGACACATGGTGTTGCTATTCTATTCCGCTATAAATTGTACAAAAACTTGGCGTATTTGTATTTTTTTTATTGTCTTTCAGACAAATTATTTAGAAAAAAATAAAAAAAAATTTTTTTTTAGTATCCGCGTTGCAGCCAATGGAGAATGGTGTGATGCTTTTTATAATATTATATAAATAAAATAGTATGTGAAAACAGTCAGGTTGTGTGCGTAGGCGAAGATAAGATGTTTGTATAATCAACTACTATTACTGCATCGGTGGCCCAGTAACGCATGCGACTGCTGTTCTTGAGGTCTCGAGTTCCATTCCCGGGTTGGATCAAATGTTTGTGTGATCTGCAAATATTGGTTTCAAAGATTGGGTTTTTTGTATGTATAATATATATGTATTCACAAACAGCTTTTTCATGTATGTATTACAAAAAAGATCCCGTGCCTCGGAGAGCACGTAAAGTTATCGATCCTGCGCCTGATCTCTCCCCGATCGTGTCGGTTAACCGTCCCATCGGATTATGAGAGAGAGAGAGAACAGAGAGTGCACCTGTGTTTGCGCACACACTTGTGCACTATAATATCTCCTGCGTAGTTGGTTGGCCTCCGTTGAAACTTGCCGCCGTGGCCGTATTTGGCTAGGCACTTTACAAACAAAAAGTATCTATATATTTATATCAGTGGTCTAGTACCCATAACACAATATACGCTTATGTAATTTATACTCTCGATTGTCGGCACTTGGTGGAACGTGTAGCAATACATACTAGGTTTAAAGTTACTTGTACATATTCCACTATTTTTTGTTAGATAGATAAAAACAGACTTTCGTTAAATCTTTATTAATCGAACCGACTATAATCTTGAATAATAGTATGGTAGAATCAATGCAATGCTGGCAACCCATGGCGCTAATGTCATGTGGTGTGTGTGACACGATGCAAGTGATGGAGCGAGTAGCTTGGAGTTGACCATGCGATTGTTCAGTTTAAATGACATCTATTAATACAGAACAGGAAAATAGACATTCTAGATAGAGATAGATCTTTTTTACATTCACTTTCGTTGTCTGTTTAATTAAATATTTTTTAACTGGGTACTCAACGGCTTTAATACAGTCACAGCAATAGACAGAGGAATTCAAAAGGAAGATTTAAATAATAAAAATAAATATTTCGGACATCTAACACACTTCGGACATCTAACACACAACGCCATCTAGCCCCAAACTAAGCAGAGCTTGTAATATGGATACTAGACAACTGATATGAATATATAAATACTTTCTTTTTTGTAAATACATAGTATACATAAAAAACACCCACACTCCGAAACAAATATTTGCAGATCATACAAACATTCCGCCCGAACAAGGATTCGAACCCGAGAATTCATGGACAGCAGTCGCGTACGCTACCACTGCGCCACCGAGGCAGTCTATGTGTAACATATGCATTTTATAGTGTAGGAAATTCGAGAATTTTAAAAAAGACTTCAATATTTATGTCCGAAATATTCCGAATCAATGAATTAATAAACATTTTGACTGCCTCTGTAGTGCAGTGGTAGCGAATGCGACTGCTGAGCAAGAGGTCTCGGGTTCGATTCCTGAGTCAGGCTAAATGTTTGTATGATCTGCAAATATTTGTTTCGGAGTTTGGGTGTTTTCTATGTATAATATGTATGTATTTACAAAAAAAAAGTATATAAGTATTAATATCAGTTGTCTAGTACTCATAGTACAAGCTCTGCTTAGTTTGGGACTGGATGGCGTTGTGTGTTAAAATGTCTGAACATATTTATTTATTTATTTATTTTATTTTATTTTAACTAGATGCTATATTGATTTTAGTAGGTACTAAAGTACGCACCGATCAGGCTTTAATTTTGACACGTTTTAAAGTACCTACGTCGTTAAGATCGATGTAATCTAAGTATTTTTTGCAATTATAATGTCCCAAAGCTGACAAAGTACAGCTATTTTTTAATAAATTTTCTTAAAATAATAAAAGAAATAGTTCTTTTATATAAAACTTTAGTCAGTACATAAAAATAAGTGGCTTGGAACAAACGATGGCGACCAGTTCTCGTGTTAGTGACAGACGTAAGCGATTGACTCTGTTCCGCGTGTGTTTGGCGATGCATATTGCCCTAATTGATACATATATATTTAGCTACTAACCATAATTGCTGTAAATACGTATAAGGTACTTGCTATCTCTGTGATTAAACAACAGTTTTATTTATTTTTTCGTTTTAAAAGACAACTCCCGCATTAGGAATATAAATTCCTGTGTCGCGGGGATCTTTACAAACATACATGAAACGGACACAAAGTACACCCAGACATAGAATAACAATTTGTGGATCACTCAAAGTGTTGTCCCATGTAGGATTTGAACCCACATCACTTGGCGCAGTAGGAAGCGGTGTGGTGACCACTGAAACCACTAGACCAACCGTGTACACAGTATTTCGTATATGCTCTAAATTATTCTAAGTTTTTGCGTCTAACAAAATTTAAAAGTTAAACAAATAAATAAAATTACATACACGCAGATTATTGATTCGCATATTAGTGTTAAGGACTTTACAAATATACAAGAAACCTACTAACATTCGGAAAAATATAAAAATCAACTAACGTATATGTACTAAAACTTAGGATATTCCAAAAAAGGACCAAGAATTGAAATGACTTCTAATATATTTTTTTTTTACTTTAACTCAGATTTATGGGATATACCTGACATCTGTCAACGTTATGGTGACGTTTCAATACATCAAACAAAGTGTCAATTCTAATCACGCGCCAACAGCTTGTTTTCGTCAGATTAGAAAAATAAAACAAGGCGATCGACTTCTGGTTTTAAAAAGACGGTCCCCATTTTATTTTATCCATATTTTTTATCTAAATAATATTGGTAGAAATATATGATATTTTTTTGCTAGTTAAGAAGGAAAAGAAATAGAACATTTTAAGAATAGAAGATTTCTTTTCACGACACCTATAGATACGAAGTGTTTAATAATTGATTAAGTGGTTCTAAGGGGCCGGCAGAGGCACAGCTGCCCCGAAAATGTTAGCACACCATTAATGTAATGGCCATACTCATCTATTTGTAGCACTTTACCAGGTACTGGTTACATGTTCCTTTTTTTGGGAGAAAAATGCTGTGGCGCTAATTTTAGTACAATAAAGTGACAGTTGTTTTAAACTATATTAAATTTTAAATATGGAAATGTTGTTACCTCAATGTCACTTCACGTCAAAAAAAATCTTACTATTTCTGTGATTTTGAAATCAGAACAAAAATATCGAATCACAGAAGTATTTAAAAAATACGATCTTATTCATTTAAAAAGGACGTATAAACCATATCTCGGAAAGACCATCGGACTACGGCTGTTGGGGATACCACTAGAAAAACGAGGTTGCCAGGGAAATGAAAAAAATCGAAGTGAAAAGAGAGAAAAGAATGGCGCATTCTACTGTTCGAGGCACAAACACACTTTGGGTAGCTGAGCCTGCTAAGTAAATTCTTTAAAAATAAACAGCTTTTTCTAAAAAGTCATCAGAAGAAATGTACCTGTAATAATATAGATAAAGATAATCCCTTTTTTCTAAATATTGCACTTATGAATTTGAAATATAAAATATTTAGTGTGTAATAAAAATTACATACATTACTAACCAATCCGAGTATGGAAAGTTAAATGAATTTGTATTTTAAACGTTACACATTCTCCATTCTACGTAAAAACTTAACAGGTTAAAATATTCAAAAGACTACCATTTTAAAATTCAAATTTAAACTTTGTACAGACGCCATGACCTTTATGATTGTAATGGTAAGAAAAACGACTCAATTTACCATGTAAGCCTTGTGTGATCAGCAGTGACCAGGTGTTGTGACGCCATTAATATCAATTGAACATTGATGGTTTGCATCCAACACAACTTGCCCTCCCGCACCCCTCCGTCACCAAACAACTTCGGTCAAACAGGAGGATCCTTTCCCAAGTATGAAGTTCAAGGTACTTTGGTCGTGAAATATTTTATGAGTCGTCCGGCACTGCTCGAAGAGTAATGCGATTTTGATACTAATGCCCTTCCGTACAAATGCTGTCGATTTCATATTAAATGGGAAGCGATATATTTTGCACTGACGTGGAGTCGGAATTATTGCCACAGAATTACATATGCCGGGCTCGTTGAATACCAATTATAATGTAGTTACATGTAAATGCGGACTTTATGTCAATAACTACCTATAAGTAATACCAGCAGCAGAATATTTAGATACCAGCATTAATCAGATTTTTTTTTAAATGTGATGTTCTAATCATTTAAGAATGGAATTTCAAAAATCGATTTTTTAAAATTTAGAATAGACTCATCCTCTATGGAAAGAATCTGTTTAAAAAGTAATTAATTTAATGGTAACTGCCCAGCAACAGTCACTTTAACTTATAGTTATTTGTGTATAAGATTTTGATCTCAAGCTGTTGCTTCTCGAGCAGATAATAAGTTCAACCATCAAAATAAATAGTGTTTACAATCTACCATAGATGTATAAACTTAATAAGGGTATTTTTTTTCTTTATTGGTGCGAGAATTACACAATACTGTCAACCGACATCCATCTACAATCCGTCAGTATAAGTTTTATATCTTCTTTCCATAGCCTTCTTGATAATTGCCAAGGCTAAATATCAAAGCTCGCCTAGATGTTCATTTCTACAAATCTGCCCACTGCTTCGAGATAGGCATGAGAATATACATGTATTATTTAAAAAAACTTAATAGGTCCCCAAATTTCTAATCATCTCGTCTGAAACAAATACCTTTCCAGTTAGGGATTTCCTACAAGAGTATTTTCGAAAATGAACACGTATGAAATACGTATGGAAGATAAAGATTTTAGCGAAAAATCGTGTATTGATCATTTAGAAAATTGGTCAGTATCAAGTTGGACCCCTTTTATTAAGCTAAGTGACACGCATCGATGTGCCGTGACTGCCCGCTATAATAGCGCCGTGACGGACAGACGCCATTGTCACGGATACACACTCAACGGAGTTAAAATGACCATGATTAGAGACATTTCAGGGACATAAGTCACAAAACATGCATTAACTCAACAATCTTTAACACTACAATTGTGGACATAGACAATAGGCTTCTTTTTTGGAAAGGAGGTTTTGAGGTCTATAATTGTGTTACTGTAGACACTCCTCTATCCACCACGTGTATTGAATGACATAGGAAAAGTTTGTCATCAGTCATTCTTTGCTTCTCTGCTGAGAGAAGCAGATAAGTAAGAGAAAACAATTGGCAGAAAAAGATATTGATTATACAACTTTTTTTTTTTATATTTAAGCTGCCAAAATGACTCTGCCCTGCCTGATGGAAAGCATGAGCGGAATCCAAGAGTGGTGGTCACCATCTTCAATGCGAAAAAGAACAATGCAGTATGGTGACCCACACTATGGCGGCCTGGGGGGAAAAGGGATGGTGAGGGGGATAGGGGGCGTTGGATTGGGGTATGGGCCTCCGGTATCCTCACTCACTCGATGAAACACAGCGTAAGCGCTGTTTCACACCGGTTTTCTGTGAGGCCGTGGTATCACTCCGGTCGAGCCGGCCCATTCATGCCGAAGCGTGGCTCTCCCACGGTAGAAATTCTATAAGCTATTCGATATACAGTCAAAATCTTGTCTAGAAAGTGAGATCCCTGTTTATATTAATTAAGTATGTATATACTTACTTAATTAATAACTTAATTAATAATAAAAAACCAAGAACATGCCAAACAGCCATGGAGAGGAGCATGCTAAACATTAAGAAATCAGACAGATTAAGAAACGTACGAAAATTGAAGACGTAACCATAGGAATAAGAAAACTTAAGTGGAGATGGGCAGGACATACATTAAGGGGCGATGCGAAATGGAGTAAAAACATCATTCTGGTATCCAAGAAACACAAAAAGAAACCGAGGAAGATAGTACCGAAGATGACAAGACTAAATTAAAGCAACAGCAGGCAAAGAATGGACTAGAACAGCCCTAAGAAGATCAAATGAAAGAAGTTGGAGGAGGCCTTTGCAAACGGACGATGTTGTCGATGTCATTGTTTCACTTTAGATTCAACAGTAATTTTTAACTAGGAGCAAAACAATGTAAAATGTTGTAAATAATGTTGTCTGAATAAAGGCTTATATATATATACTTGCACCAATAACGTTTTTACGTTTGTTTATGTAAGTAAAAGTATTTAGGATTTTAAAAACATCAACATAAGGTTTATAACCTACTGTGTGGCAATGCATCTCCTGTATAACATTTAAACAGCGATTTAAATATTTCATTTTAAAGAATAACCTTATTTATCTTTGAATGATAGTCACCCTCACCTCTCTCATTCCAAATGGCATCAGTTAGACCACCTTACGACCACCGTGATATTGTTTGGCGCCTCTCGACTCATTTAATTGTTCACCATGCATTGTCCAATACAATTGTGTACAATAATATAGTGGGCGCAATAACCATTCGATACCCATTCGGTTAATGTCCGAATTCTATCGATTATCGTATAATTTATATCGATTTCTATTTGAACTGTAGCCATTGTTTGTAAATACATACGTACGATTTTAATCTGTGTCCTTTACAAAGAGTGAGCACAAACAATAATAAATGGTGGTCTATGAACCGATAAATAGGTACTTCAAACACTAAATTCACAATTTTTAGTGATATTAGTAATTTAATAATTAGACTATCATTATTATAGAATATCAACTAGTTAAAAAAACAAAAAAAAATCCCCTTCCCCAAAGGCCTCTGGTGTTGCGGGTGTCCATGGACGGAGGTAATCCCTTACCTTTACCATGTGAGGTTGCGCTATAGTTGAGCGCGTCATTTTATCCCGGCTGAAAATTGTAACAATAATGGTTTTCCCTAACACAAAACAGCTCTGAACGTCAGCTGATAGCGATGGAGCTAAAGGAAACAGCATGAAGCTTATTTACGGCTACCAATGACCAACAAGATTTATGTACACAAAAAAATATTCGGACATTTTACACACAACGCCATCTAGTCCCGAACTAAGTAGAGCTTGTGTTATGGGTACGTGACAACTGATATAAATATTTATTATTATTTTTTTGTAAATACATACACATATTATACATAGAAAACTTAAAAATACGAATGGCTACAGACATGGTGTGTAAAGTTTACGAAGAAAAAGAATAAATTTCCAAGTTTAGAAAGTCTAGTCTGATATTTTTTGTTTAATGTACTTAGTTACACGCATTGAAGCTACCTACCTTCAAGCATAAAACATAGATTCCTGTCGAGAATATTCTTTCTGCGAAAAGAAAATAAAGTGATATAGATTAAAGAGAACAAAAAAAAACAAAGTTTATTAATTGAGGCTATAAACAACACATGATGAACTTTCCCGAAACAAACTGATAATTCGGAAGTTTGGGAGTTCGCGTGTGTGCACGCGTAATGGCGATGTGATTATCTACCGGCAGGGGGCGCTGTTCATTTGACGTTTGAGCCTCATCTTTTTCAGTTTACCCGTTTATCGATTGTCGATGTTTATTTTTAATTATTATGATTTAAAATTTTCTTTATGTCTTAATTTATTTAAATAAATAATAATTATTGTTAGTGATCATTTTAACAGTACCTTTCTCTTTTTGGGTATGAACAAACTTCGTTAGGGATGACAAGCACACTAAAAAGCTACAAGCTTCTTTTACTTTAAGTTACAATCAAATTTAATACTTGCAGATTTTTAAGGTTTCTTTCCTTGCATTACCGATAACTCACTTTAAAGTGGTTACGATCGGGGAACGCCAGTTCAAATCTACCACGGTAAAAGTGAAACTTTTTTTCTAAATAAATCTAATGAAGCAAATAAATAACAACATTTACATTAAACACTGACAAAAACAAACAAATTAGCATGGGCACTGGCACACTGTCTGACTGGCCACTGGACACTGGCCGACCGTCACGCGTCATGCGTCACGCGACATGCGATACACAGACCAAAAATTTGAGACGATGTAATAAAAGTTTCACTTTAAAAACTTTAAACTCACTTTCTTCTCTCCTAATTAAAATTACTTTGGGTGTACTTTTCAAGAACATTGATAAATCGATATCTACTTTAAAAGTTAACGTTCACAGCCCTATAAATTTGAAAAGAAGCTTTAATCATTCAAAATAGAAAAAGTTAGTGAAAAATGAAAAATATCGTGTCACCACCTAACGAGCTGTGTCTGTCAGTGTCACTTTGTTTTTTTTTTAAATAAGGCAAACGCATCGGCTATTATGTCTAATGTGAGGGAGGATGTTTTCGTGCACGAAACTGTTTTAGCAGGAGTTTTAAAACAGGTTTGTGGATACTGAGCAAAGAGATTAAAAATATATGATACATGTATGATTCAATTTTACATTGAAAGAAGTGTGACCTTATCTGCTAAACAGTGTATTACAAGAGTCAAATTTTACGTAAGTATTTCGGACCGAAATACTGTAGTACAAGTACAGTAGTAAAAACGATTAAGTATATTTTTTAATGAATGGGCCTGCCAGACTGACTCTACTCTGCGTGTTTGAAAGCATAGGTAGAATCCAAGGGTGGTGGTACCATACTCTTTGGGAATGCAGAAAATGCAGAAATAAAGCCCACGGCCACAATGGTGACCCACAGCATGGCGGTTTAGTGATGTTTCTACATCATTGGGCCTCATACTCACCAACGAAACGCAAAAGTACGTACGTGCGAGAGTAGTACCGCCCAGGCCGAGCAAACTCAACCGTAAAACGCCATAAAATATAAAATTTAATGTTTAAAGGGACATTTTTTTATGAGTAAATAAGAAGTAAGTTAGAAAGTGCGTACATGTATGATTATATACAATTTTATTCAGCAAACAAATGTCTGATAGATCAATTTTTAGATTCATTTTGTCAGTTTCCAAAAAGCCTTAATTAATTTCCCAAATTTCTTACATTTTCTTCCCTTTTCCTTTCTCTTTTTTCACAAACACACCTCTATCATAAACCGCTACGTGTATTTTTGGGGTTGTTTTTGCGATTGTGTACTTGTATTGCCTAACTCTCCTATACATGAGAAAAAATATTCACATTCATATGGAGTATGGTGCTCTTCAACTTACTTCGTTAGCTCAAGTTCGTTTTATAATTAGTTAGCAATAATTTGAGCAATGTGGAAGGGAAGACACGCGCTGGACGTAGGAAAAAATCGTGGCTACGTTATATCCGGGAGTGGACCGGTATCACCTCCGTGGAAAAATTGTTCCGCCTGGCCAATGACAAGGAGTATAGGAAGATGACATCCAACCTTCAGGATTGAAGACTCAAAGAAGAAGTAATAATTTTAGTGACTTTCTTTCTAAGATTCAACCAGATCAACCGTTACCAAGTAACTGGTTGATTTTCAGACGCAAAAAGCCAGTCAGTATAAAATTTGTTGACTGGCAACCCTGTTGCGTGTCAAATTAAATTATGTAAACAAAATAATTTTAAAGGCATAGCTAACTAAAAGTAAATATACCTACTTACGTTAAACACTGTGCTACTTGAACGGTCCTAGATAAAAAAGCCACTCAAATTCCAAGTGTAAATAAATTAACTCACAATGAATTGGACAATTTCTTAAACAATTTCTCTTATAATTACCCTTCATATATCCAATTTGAGCATAATAGCCAACTAATACTAAAAAATTCCACGTCGTTTACTATTGAAATATCATCAAGACTATTACCACGTCGTCATGTTAATAAAACACTCAAACGGACACGTTTACACCGAAGAAGTAACTTTTTTCGAGCCAATGATGCGTTGAGTTCGCATGCGATGGGGTGACCAAATAAAAATAACTATAACAGTAATAAAGGAAATGTTATCTGTAAGGATTGGTATCACCGACCTACAGGGTCGAGAGCAGGTGCAACCACCTCACTAAGGCGTTTGTTTGATTGTTAGCGGGTAAAACTATGCACTGAATAAAAGTATGTAATTACAAAAAATATGAATTAATATAATCTTGTGTTTCTGGAAGAAACTAGTTGTGTGCTCATCATTATCATCATCAGCCTATCGCAGTCTATTGCTGGACATAGGCCTCTCCAATTGCACGTCACTTAGTTCGATCCATGGCTTCTCGCATCCAGCTCCTGCCAGCCGTCTTGCCGTTGTGTGGTCTGTGGTCTTGATATACCAAGATCAGTCAGTTATAACTGATGCAACGGTTCAAAATAGCATCTGCCATGTTAGCGGAATCAATAAATTTAAATTAATTCGTATATTTGTTTACGCAATTAATAATTTCATATAGATTAATGCACTTAATTATTTTTTCCACAAATAATTTCATATAGATTAATGCACTTAATTATTTTTCCACTATTTCTAATACTGAACGCAAACATTGTAGCAACAAAGTATTAAATATAACCGAACCGTATGTCTAGTGTCTCCCTGCATATTTCTCCATCACTGGGAAAGAATGCTTTGGGCATTAAGTCCGCATAGTTATAACTTTTGTACAAATTAAGTTATTATTAAATTACACGGACAATAGTAACGATCTTTGCTGCCTTTGGCTTATGGTTTAAACATTTTTAAAAACACTATTTAACTGTTCCGCTCCTAAAACACTCGAAAATTAACGTTTTCTTTCACATATAGAAACATGTTGAGGTTGGAATTTTACTCAATTTATCGTAAACTATATTACAACTCATTGAATTCCGGATCTTCTCCTCTGTCAATATGACAGACGCTCTCAGTATGACAGACGCCTTACCACATCAGCGTACAACATATTTCGAGCCTCGATAGCATAGTTCCATTACATTAGCACTACTAGGAACTCTGTTCGTTGCATTGTGGTCGCTCTACAACTTTTTGCCACTTCTTTTCCCGCGGTATATTATACCCGTTCTGGGCGATAACTGTTAAATCTTTTAAATAGTTTTTTAGTGAGAACGTCATTAAAAAAATAGGGATTACGTTTTAAGATCACACTGTCGCTACAACTCGATTTGAAATACCAGATAAATAAGTCTACGTAACACATAAGTAGTATGTGTGTACCAGTGTACCTACATCTGTATTATGGGTAATTTGTAAAATACGCAATTCTATACAAGCCATGCAAAGTACAGAATATCTATAACTTTTCATGTATCATTATTAGTACCTGGATGGCCGATGTTTATATGATATGATATAATATATACAAGAATTGCTTGTTTAAGAGTATAGTATAGATTATTTGTTTCAGAATTAGGGTATTTTCCATGTTTAATTTATATATTTTTACAATAAATATCAATATTCAGTCAATCTAACTTTAATAGTGCAAACTCAGTTTAGTATGAAACTTGATGACGCTATGTTTAAAACGTCAAATGTTACAAAAAGACGAACATCAGCAGGTTAAAGAAATCATTCTTGTGAGCCTACGGCTACTAATTTATACTGTGACTGTTTTCTTAATTAAATAATTAAAAAGACGTTTATCTCCTAACTCATCTGATAAAAAGTGAAGATATAGACGAAGGCAGTTCACGCTTATCTTAGAGAAATCCGTTTACTATCATCATGAACATTGTAAAACCATAATTGCATGGAAAATCTACCCAAGAAGTTCTTAACACCAAACTTCATAAATTCGAAAACACACCGTAGCTGTAAAAGGATAAGGTCGATTTTCAGTTTTCCAGCAGGAAAAAGGTGTGCATCCTTCTATATCTAGTAGTCTGATTGAGGAGTGGTGAGAGTTCGATTAGTTGGGAAAGAATTCTTCACACTCGTCAAAGGAAAAATATTCCTTTCCCACCAACACCTTCCCATCTTACAAACTTTTGCCTTAACATTAAAGTGAGAAACCCATCTGGTTTCTAAAGAGCCCGAGAACTCGCCTAGAGTAGGTTTAAAAATTTCATCACAACAACATGGAAATTCTATCAACATCATCATCAGCCTAATGTAGTCGACTGCTGGACATATTTTCAAAGACAATTCAATCATCAAATTGAAATTTTGTCCACAGTTGAATTCACGACAACTTCCATAATGAGCACATCATCACTTAAAAACGTACGCGTTGGACTTCTACCAACAGACAGTCTACAAGTTGTTTTCTTGCTTAGAAATCGACCGTAGCTTTTTCTATAAACCTTACCAATAGTGGTGAGAGAGGCACGCTTCGGCAGCATTGGGCCAGCTCGACCGTTGTGATACTACGATGTTACAGAAAACCAGTAGGAAACACGCAAACAGCGCTTGCGCTGTGTTTCACCGAGTGAGTGACCCATTCCCCGACCCATCCACCTCCCCATCCCTCAAAGATCGGCAAAGCACTTGTAACGCCTTTGGTGTTGCGGGTGTTCAAGGGCGGCGGTAATCGCTTACCATCACGCGTTACGTATGCTCGTTTGCCTACTATTCCACAAAGAAAGCTAATATTATAAATACGAAAGTGTTTCCGTCTGCCTGTTACCCTTTCACGCCTAAGCTGCTGCACCGATTTCAATCTAATTTGGTATGGATATAATTTGATTCTTGAGGAAGGACATAGGGTACTCTTTACCGCAATAATCAACATACACGCTAAAGGATCTACGTGCAAAGTCTAGTTGTAACATAATATCCGTGTTATGGTTGTCTGGAAGAAATCGCCGAGAGCGATAAAACCGCCAATTGTTATACATACTTTGTGACTGTTCCTATTGTACCGTTTCTTACTATGTGTATACAATAAAGACAAATAAATAAATAAATAATTTACAGGGAATCAGCTTTGTGCGTCCTTAAGTAGCCCGTGTCAAGTAACCATGTCGCGACAGTCGGCCTCCCCTCCGAACGACCGCCTCTGTCCCCGACACATGCTGTGAGCAATAACCGTTGGGGTTCAACGAATATCTGTAATTCTACTTCTTACACTACACATGCAGGTGACACATCGGTAATTGTATTAAAAACAGATATAATTATACACTTGAAACAGTTTTAATTCCTACACATGCCACAAACATAGTACGACTCATCTATTTTTTATTTTTTTATAAAGACATCTCTATATTAGTAATATACATCCTGTGTTGCGTAAGGCTTTATGTAATACATGAAACGGATACAAAGAACACCCAGACTCGGTACAACAATTTGTGCATTACAGAAAATGTTGTTCCCATGTGGGATTTGAATCACTAACCCAGCAGTGTAGTAAGTCATCACCATGGTGTGTTTATGACTAAAAGAGAGGCATTTTTTGTCCTGTCACCTGTGCAACAAATGCTTGTGAAGCATACATTTCATACCACTGCCATTGCACATCCACAATCCAGGGGGTCACAATTTTTTCCATTTAGGGAATAACAAAGTTTACCTTTTCAGCTATTTTAGTAACTTTATATATTTAATTCTGTATGTATATTTTTTTTTATATAAATATTTATTTGTATATTTTACTATGTATCTTTTGAAGTATAATTGTTATCTTAGATTTATTGTTCGTAACTTCCCTCCACAAGACAAGTGCACATGCCACGTCCTTTACTAAACCATCCAGAGGTTCACGGTAGAAAATGCCATTAGGCATTAAGTCCGCCTCATGCAAATTTAATACGGGAAGTATTAATAAAAATAAGAAAGGGTACCTACACGAAAATATTTTTGATTATATTGAATTTATGTACCTAATACTATCAGTAATATACGATTATGTAGTTTTGGAGTTCAAATCGCTAATATAATTTGCCTATTTATTAGAAAGATCAGTAAGGAATACAAAGGAGACGGAAACGAAGAACTGAGCGTACATTAATGAGTCTTCTTTTTTGTCAGACCTCCATTCCTCAGTTACGCTTTTGCATTTACTTCGAACCGGCAACATTCTTCACGCCTTCTTTTAATTACATTGTGGTCGTCCTTGAGAGCGGTCTTCTCTTCAATTAATAAGTTTAAAACACTATCGTCTGCCTGCATGCAAAATTTACTACTTCATTGGTCTAGCGTTTGACGTATCCGAATCCCGGGTCGGGCCAAGTGTTATTGACTTTTTCTGATTATGGAAATACTTAATAACAGCTCGGAGTTTGGAAGTTGGGAGAACCCCCGTATCTCAGAGAGCACCTAAAGCTGTCGGTCTTGCGCCTAATCTCTCCCCGATCGTGTTGGTTAACCGTCCCTTCTTTGGGAACAGAGAGTGCACCTGTGTTTACACACACACTTGTGCACTATAATATCTCCCGCGTAGTTGGCTGGTTCCTGTTTAGACTGGCCGCCGTGGCCGTAATTGAGGAAGAGAGGAGAACATGAATACTATCATCAGTACAAAAACAGACGCGTTGTTAAATCGAAAAGCAAAAAAGTTTTCGTTATTTGCAAAAAAAAACATATGTGACAAAGAAGTTACTGATTACTAACGTGATGCGTGTGCCTAACAACAAAGAAATTAGTCAAGTTTACGGTACAGTAACGATCGGACTTGGGGTAGTTTAGTCGATTTATAACGCACGGCCGCGCAAACTGAATCGAGTGATTGGTGAACTGAATAACAACAGACGAGCGCGGTCACACACAGCCAATCCTGTGATCGAATACTGCTAATGTCAGTAGGAATTTGAAAAAAGAACATTAAGGGACAACGGCAAGATTAGCGATTTAACTAACATTATGAATTTTATCACGTGTCATATATCTATTTTGCATACAGCGCCCTACTGCACCAGTTTTAACTGTGTAATTAATTTATAAATATGTAATAGAAAAAGACAAGACGTGTCGTGCATAAGTTTATAAAGTATGTAGTTACGAAATCTCGGAATCGCATCGCGATTGTGAATATTAACTTTAGTTAAACAGTCGGAAACCTACAGACCATACTACATAAACCTGTTAAACTAAAATAACTACATATCATTCTAATTCGACAAATATAACTAACAAAATTCCTGCAGACCACAACAACTCAAATAAGCTATAAAAAGTAATCTGTATCAGTTTAATAGCGCTTTTAATTCCCAACACACTAGATTAACGATCAAATTAACAAAGTCGATATATCGTCTTCCAAATTACATAAAACGCAAACAAATGGAGACAGTGATATGTTTACTTTAAGATATCAATCTTGAGGGCCCATTGGCCGTCGAATCCGCGTGAACCCTCACTGATAATGTTTGGAAGTATAAATGAGCTGGATACCAAAAGTTTTGCCATCAAATTAACTAGAAATAACAAAGTACTGTAATAGTCCTACCTAAAGTTCGTATTACAAGGGCAGAAGGTACATTTTAAGTGTATTATTTGTAAGGTTACAGTCGGCAGTAGTATCGATGGATGTGACATACGCTGATAAAAGCGCGCCTCAGATAGTGAGGCAGTAAAGCATGTCAATAATTGGGGGGGACGCGCCAGTTTTTGGTCGCGAGAATTCTATACGTTCCTAATTGTTGACTTGGTTTATTTTTATTAATTAATTGCGCTTTTATTTTACATTTGCAAAGACTTATTACTTATTTTTAGTTCTGTCCTTGTAAGCATCTTCATCTTCCTGCCTGAAATTTGGAATCGGTTTTCGAATTACCAGTCCCTTAATCGACGCGAACCTTGAAAACGCATTCACTCATCCCACCTCTCTCTGTATTCCATATCACTAATACTCTATCGAAATATTAAAATATGAATCTATTTCTGAAATCTTACCATTAGAATCAAACTACCCTCGTACCTTTATATACATATAATAATTTCATTATTTCATTTGAAAAGCCTTTCCAAAATAAAGCCACGATATCAACACCAGCAGGTATGATTCACTAATGATTCTCTTACAAACAAATTGCCTAACAAAATTAGAAAGGCTAAACAACTTTCGGTATCACAATCTGAACGTCCTACGAGCTAGAGGCGAGGGGAGCAACTTCTGCGTCTTCACACTGTAATTTATGACATCTACCAATTTGTAGGAATCGTATTAAAACGCGGACGTAAACTGTTGAATGGCCCGAAAAATGGGGTGACAGGGTGCCATCCCTAACACAACCATTCAGTTTAACATTGTTTATGCGTTTATTATTTTATTGCTCTTCTGATTTACATCTCATCTTTTCATCAGACTTTATACATCCGAATATATAACTATTTCGGAACGTTTCATGTACTATAAGAAATAGTCATCTCAGATATATCTACTAAGGTTAATTTACTTATGCTTTCCATCAGACAGCGTATAGCCATTTTGGTAGCTTGAACATAAAAAAAATAACAATCAAATCGATTAGGGGATCTCGCGCACTAGGTTGCCTCGTTCAATACATATAGCTGACCAAATTAACTAAAGAACTAGTCATGATCGCCTAGTGAGCGATGTCTCGTATTCGACAACTGCTAAACAAGAGAGCAAAGCTTAAACAGGAGATTAAACGGCAGGCAGGGAAGGTTAACTTGGTTGCAAATATACATTTGTGGCAATTTAGAAAGAGTTAATCGTAAATAAAACTTATAATATTACTTAAACTAAACAAAAGAAACTTGACATATTCACTAATTGCGCTGCTCAAACAGCGTAGTGTCAGGTTATAAACCAAATTTTAACGCACCATAACCTCCGTTGACAACTCACTCGTGTAATGGCGCCGAAATTTTGGCGGGACAAGTTTGCCGCGCAACAGTAACACTCGATACAGCCAGACATTTTGACTAATACCGAAAGCGTTAATGGCGGGTGAACAATAAAATACTTTTGTGCATTTTTATTAACGTTCCAACAAATATATATAAACAAGTTGAAGGGTAATGTGAATCAATATGGTTTTTCAAGACCAGTATCTCCAAAGTTTTATTTACCTATTTGTGTGCTTAGTTACTCTGATTACTTTGTCAAAGTATTTTATCAATTTACATTTTCACAATGCTAACGTGTACTACCACCACTGACTAATTTTATATTTACATATATTGTTTTTATACAAAATCTACTACCTTTTGCATGCGGCTTCATCCGTGTGTACGTCGTTTATCACGGTAAAACAAGCTAAAATTAAAAACCTCTATGCAGGCACTTAATGAAGTAATTTTACGCCAAAAATGCCTTATATTATTTTGGAAAAGAGCTAATATACTGCTGTACCGATACTATCCTAACATAACTAAGAAACACCGCAAGGAAATTGGCTTTCAAGTGAAAAAAAACCCCATCGAAATCGGTCAATCCGTATGAGAGATACGATGCCACAGACACACACACACAGATGTCGACGTCAAACTTATAACACCCCTTTTTTCCCGTCGGGGGTTAAATATACGATATGGTCTTGTATCCTATGTCCTTCCCTAAAAGTTAAAATAATTCCATGCCAAATTTAATTAAAGGTATTTCGGTTTAATCGTGAACAAGAGTAGCAGATAGACAAAGTAACTTTCGGATGCTCTTCAAGCCGATTACGGTCACGGCGACCAGTCTCAACGGAGACCAGCCAATTACGCAGGAGATACTATAGAGCACAAGTGTGTGCGCAAACACAGGTACACTCTCTGTTCCCTCACTCTCAAAATCTGATGGGACGGTTAACCGACACGATCAGGGAGAGATCAGGCGCAGGACCAACAGTTTTCACGAGGGTTCAGACCCCTACTTCCAAACTTCGAGTTGTTATTAAATATTTATACAATCAAATAAAGTCAATGACACTTTTGGCCCGATCCGGGATTTGAACCCGAGACCGATTTCCGAGGAGAGATCTATGACCAGCTGTGTTAAAGACTGTTATTGTAATGACGTGATATAGATAAATTATAAGGGTTTTCAATTTGAACCAACAATATGTGAATGCAACATAAAGAAGTAGTTGCCTGCTATTGTGGCAACTCTAGGATACGGAGTTCAGTTTCCGCAGTGACACTCATGTATAAATATCAATAAAAAAGTAAAGCGTTGGAACGCCTCTTCAACAATTCTTCATCACATGCCTTGTGATTCTAAACATTTTTAAAGAATTTCTGTTGAAGTTTCGAGATCAACGACTTTCATTTCACAAAGTACCTTGAACTTTTTTGAACTTTTTCTTGAAAAATATTTACTTCTCCCTCAAAAAAATAAAATAAATACTAGACTAATGGTCTGATAATCATTTCCCGGGCTTATATTTTCTTTTGCAAAAGAAGTCCAACCTCGTAGTTAAATATGAATTCTTGCAAGCACTTTTATTACTTTATTTTTAGCAAATTGTAGTTTTCAAACCTTCGAAAGTGATATTCTCATCCTTGTCTCGGGAATATACTGCTCTGGAAAACTCTTGCCCTAATTTATTATTTACCGTGGGAGAGCCACGCTTCGGCATGCATGGGCTGGCCCAACCGGAGTGATACCACGGCCTCAGAGAAAACCGATGTGAAACTGCGCCTGCGCTGTGTTTCACCGAGTGAATGAGGATACCAGAGGTCCATAATCCAACCCTTCCCCTCATCCCCCTCCCCATCGCCCAAGGCCGGCAACACACACGGCGGTAATGGCTTACCATCAGGCGATACGTCTGCTCGTTTACCCCATATTCCACAAAAAAACATATCTTGCCACTACAGTGGTGGCATAATCCTCTGAGAAAACCGAGTAATTCTTAATTTTACAGCCATTTTTATATGCGTGTATTTTTTTAAACTACAGAAATACATTTGAATGCATACTGCATAAAATCAGATCCGAAAAATGTTTTACACTGAATTATAGACAAGCTATACATTCTTCTTAGGTAATTATAAAAAAGCTTTTAATAGCTTGTCACTCACTGACCATAGTGTATTTCCTTTAAACTAAGACACATATGTTTTATTTAATATCAAAATATATGAAAGATTTTAAATAAAATGTGTTGGTTGGGTTGGGCAGTAGCATTTTCCATGATGTCATACATATTCAATTTGCCGGAACCACCTAAATAAGCAGGTGGATGCTGAAAATCAAGAGCAAGCATAAGCGGAGGAAAAGACTAAAGCGCAGAAGATATCGAAATAATTACATAATATTAATTATTATTAATTAACCAAATGTTTCTCTACGCTGATATGCAGGTGCGTCTACCTTTTAAAAATGTGATATTATTCTTAAAAAGATGTAGTTTCTATCAAAAATTGGGAGATCGTTTTTTGTTTTTGCGAAAGACGGTCCCCATTTCATGTCATCTACATTTTTTATCATTAATTCCATCACGACGAAGACTTGAAGACTCGAAAACTTAGAATTGAAAACTTGAAATACTTGACATTGGCAGAAATAGCTGATCCGGCTGATTGCCATATCATCAAAAGAAGAAGAAGTTCATATGTCCTCAACATTTGTTGACATTAATGTTACCAAAAAAAACAATCATTCAAAACTCTTTTTTCAGATAAAATAATCGCCTCACAGCTCATGATAATCAAGAAGATGTATATAAAAAGTGGATTGCACAATACATTTAAAGTGAAGGACATTGTCGTGTCGTCGTGTGAATGTTTGACATTGAAAATATTATTAAAATGTTTGTGTGATCTTTATCTTGTCTTTTATCTCCTAGAACGCATTTCTTCTTATATTACGACTGTGTATTTAAGACGTAATAATTATTTTTACGGGAATTACATAATTACGTACCTGTGACTTGGCCTGACGTTTCGACCAGGTTACACTCAGCAGCCAGGTCACAGGCTGACCGTCGTCGACTCCGCGAAGTAAAAAGTTCTTCATCCATCCGCCCATTTTCGATATTAGTGATAAATTTATTTTGCCATGTACCGTCCGATACCACAGTAACAATGTCCCTAATCTGTAAGCAAACCACTGTGTTCCTAAACTGGTGTTTATCCGACTGCGCAGAAAAGCGAGAGGGTATGTTTTTTAACACTAGATAATTATAAACCATCTTCCCTATTGAAAGTTTTATGTTTTTTAATCTCAATCGCTTTATGTATAACTCTTGAATAAAAGTGACGTTCGGCAGAGAGGATTTCCGTTTGGTGAAATTCAATCCACTGGTTGATGTCGGCATCGAGTGCATGTTTTGCAATCGCCGATTTGCTCGTCTTTCGGTTCTTCACAGCAGCGATATGTTTTTGGCTCTTTGAGCAATAGTCCGCTTCGTTTGGCCAAAGTAGGAACTTCCGCAGTTGCAGTCTATTTCATAAACACCCGGAGTTTGTAGTAGCAATATACCCTTCGGTGTGCCAACGATGTTGTAAGCTGTCGGAACGGAGTATTTCTTGAACACGGACTCGATCTTATTTGTAACTCCCTTGATATAAGGCATATAGACTGGTTGCCTGTTCACATCTGGATACTTGCGTCTTATTTTCGGTTGGAAGCAACCATTCACTTGATATTCGTTACCTTTAAGTACCTCCTGAACATGTCAAGTGAATGGAGGACGGAAGCAACCGATATAAGATGCAAGTTTCCAGTGGCCAGTGCAATCTGGTCGAAACGTAAGGCAAATCAGAGTTAAGTAATACCTTTAAATAAGGGATTGCGTAAATTCCCGTGAAAATAATTATTATGTCATGAAACGCAAAAGTTTAAAAGTTAGTACGTATTAAAGGATTTTTTCATTTCTGTTAACTCTGTGATTTCTGTCATTTCTGTCTCACTTCATCTCGTGATGTAAACATATATATTTACAACACGAGATTAAGTGAAAGTAAGTAAATAAGTGAAAAATTTCGTAAAAATTACATTATAACGTAATTTTTGAAACGTATTTTTTTTTTATCTGGCTCAATTTTTATGTTTCAAATCATAAATTTGTGTCAATATGGAACGCTAGTCTTATCTGTTAGAACAAAATCTGTCAAATTGACAAGACAAGTGACAGTCTGAAGTGAGTTGTGGTTCTTCAGCTGGTAGTAATAAATGTTGTTTTGAATCTTTTGAAAAGCTTTAGTATTAAATAGTCCATTCTTTGACCACTGAAGGTAAACTAAGCAAGATTGTATGCAAATTTCGACTGAACATGCTGTGAATAACAATTAAACAAGTGAAAATAGAGAGAATTTTGAAAGCGCGGGAACGTCAATTGTTTCAGCTTATTCAAAAGTATTCAATTGACTAAATAACAAGTTCGTCTTCATTATAAAATAAACAAATCCAATTTTTTAAATGAATTCTCCGTACGAAATATCTGATGATGATGAAAGTTTCACTGATCCTCAGTGTTCTAAAGAAGAGATTAATGATTATGAACCATTATTAATCAGTAGCGATGAAGAGCCCTCAATCTCCTGTATTACGAAGGCTTCCTGTGACGTAACAATCGATGATGAACTGCCAGAAGTAGCGCTTATTCAGAAAAAGAATGCTATCATCAATCTGTTTCCTAAGAAATGTGAGAATAAGGAAAACAGTGGACAGAAGAAAAATCCAGGTGTAAAAGTATTGTTTCCTCCAATTAGTCAAGCAACTGATGTGAAGACAAGTCCTCCACCTGTAAACACACATAAAACTAAATGGATTGGAGGTGTTAATGTATCTTTTCCTGTCATTCCATATGGCAGCCAAATAGCATTAGTGTCTAAGGTTATTATAATTGATATTATATTATTATATATTTGTTAAGTGATAGCCACTTAACTGATAATCATGAAATTTTATATGAATAGCAGCCAGGGATAATAAAATGAACATAGGGTATTGTCATTTGCCAAAAAAACAATAATTTATCAAAATATTAAACTAAGAACTACCAACAGAATTAAAAACATTAAACAATAAACAAATAGTTATTTTTAGGAAATTCTAATTAAATTCAAACTAAGTGACATTTATGAATTTTAAATTGAAGCTACAAATAAAAATCATAGATTGACACAAACAGATGTTTTAAATGTATAAAGTTCTAACAAAAAAAGGAATCAGTGATACCATTGAAAGCTTGAACTTAATCAGAAATAAATCAAGGTGTACATCTACTTATATTCAGTTGCAAAATCTACATCAACAGCCTATCGCAGCCCACTGCTGGACATAGGCCTCTCCGATTTCACGCCACAGTTAAAAATAAATCGTGACTGGATTATTAAGAGGCTAGAGTTGCAGTTGAATAAACTAAATTAATAGTATTGGCTAAAGCATAGGTGACTAGGCCGACCAGTCACCTCAAGCACTTGCACCCATGTATACATGTATATATCATGACTACACGGTTGGCCTAGTGGTTTCAGTGGTCGCCACGCCACTTCCTACTGCGCCAAGTGTTGTGGGTTCAAATCCTACATGGGACAACACTTTGTGTGATCCATAAATTGTTGTTCTAAGTCTGGGTGTACTTTGTGTCTGTTTCATGTATGTTTGTAAAGATCCCCGCGACACAGGAATGTATATTCCTAATACGGGAGTTGTCTTTTTAAAAAGAAAAAAAAAAGGTATATAAGTATATAAATATAATATAGATGTAAGTGTTAACAATTCACAACTCAAACAATTTACTCACCATCTGTACATGCCTATGGTACTTTTCACTTCATAAATCACACACTAAAGCCTGATTCATACTATCACTCCTCGTGAAAATAGAATCCTCTTATCCCACTTATTTTTTTGTACAGTAATTGACTGATGAAAGCAATGTATATTGTAGATCATCCAAGGCATCAAGGAATCAAAGAACTGCATCTTGGAAAGTCCAACAGGTTCTGGCAAAACACTGGCGCTCTTGTGCGGTGTGCTAGCTTGGCAACAGTCTGAGTACAGTAAGTGTTTAACCTTTTTTTTGAAGATTTCATTATTTAAATAGTTATAGTAATATATTTAAGAATTAAATTCACTTGTCCTTATTCCACTATCTTACTTTATTATTTTTGTACCTGACTAGTTTCGCTTCATAGTGTCATCAAGGTTTATTGATTAACCATTGATTTGAGAAGTTCCATCGAGTGTCGACAATCAAGACTATGAATTAGTCATGATAATAATTTCTTAAAATACAATTTATTAGCCATTAGTCTTTTAAATGAATTATCCCAAACTACACATTTCACAAATGACTGTTTGATTCCAAACTGGACAAAGCAGTTAGTAACCAGACTACAGATAAAATATTCTAAAATTCATATGTTTTAAGGATTAGATATACACAGACGCTGAACGAATGATCATGCACATTTCACAAATATTTGTCCTTGGTGGAATTCGAATCTTTGACCTACAGTTGTCATAATCAATTACTACTAGACCAACACACCTATTGAAATTTAAGAGTATTTGATATTTTTTTATGGACATCGTTTTAAGTAAAGTGTTTGTTAATGTTTTGCACAAATCTAACTGTACTTTAGACTAATGCCTAGTCTCACTGAGAGAATCTGAGTAATAAGTATACGTAGTTACAGCTATGTACTATAACAAAGTATTTAAAGACATTATTGATAATACAGAACAGTACCTACTTAATAGTTATCACATATACGGACCTGAGTCACAATAAGGTTACTGTGACCTCTAAGCTAAATATTATGTTATATTAAACATCAAGTATCACATAGTAAATGCGAAGACCCTCCTCTGTATAATTAAGTATATCTTTTTAATTTAATCAAGTTTATTATTTTACAATTTATTAATACGAGAATTATGTAAACAAAGTAAGGAATTAAGCTCACTTAAAGTTTTTGTGTTTAAAAAAATAAATAAGAAGCTATGGTCAAATCTAGACCAGAAATCCTCTCGGATACCACCGATTGGTGGATATCTCGGACTCGAACCAACTAATAACCGCACACCGTCTCTGGTGGGAAGCCAGAGAACTAGGTGCACCCTCGAAAGGAAATCCCTGGAACCCCTGGTTACTAGGCGATCCCTAATACTATTAATATAAGTATACATCATAATAAATTTATCCTAAAGTATATATTTTATTTTGTAAACTTGTATTACTATTTTTATTACTTCAAATAAAAAGAGGATGTATATAAGACTGCGTGAAAAGTTTTATAAAATTTTAATAGCCTCTTTCATCCAGGCCATTATTACAAGTTTATTGACACCTCGTTCATTAAAATTGATTCAGTCATTTAAGTACTATAGTGAAATATACAAACATACATAGACTGCCAAATCTATTACCCTTTCTTTTGTCTTAGCTGTAGTGTAATGAAACCGGTAACTTTCTTGTATTCCTACTCACAATTTAGCAAATAAGTATTCTCGATAGTACTTATTCATCTCTTTCATCCCTTTGTTTACTGAAACGACGAAGAACACCAAATATTTCTGTTTGAAAGCCAAAAAGCGACAATTGATCACAAGTGTTCGCGTGTCCCGGCGCCTTGTAGGCTCGGTACACATAAATCATAGAACTCTGTCGCACCACAATCGCCAACAGCCTAACACGAAAATTGCGCTTCACCAATACCAAATGCATTTATTGCATGCGATCGCCTTTTTTCCTTAAAAATAAATGAGTAATTGATATTTGTTAGGTTTTATAATAAATATTAAAATTCTTTTGAAAACTATCTTTGTAAAGGACTCCCAAAAGAGAAGATGCACAATACGGCTGTATTTTTTAATGTTTGTAACCTCGATATTCCTTTATTTGAGAACTGATTTAAATTGAGTGGAGACTGCGTCGGGGAAAAAAATGTGTAAGACGTCCACAGACCTAGTGGAGTGATGATACGCTAGACGGCTGGCAAGTGCTGGATTCGAGACGATGCTGTGATAGGCTGTTGATAATGATGATAAGCCTCTCAATATTATTTATAGGATCTTCAATTTGGAACTAGATTGTACAGCAGAACAGGTTCTATAACCAGAAGTCACATATTCATTATACAGAGTATTCTCTACACGAGTGCAACTTACAAACTGCTGGTTTAACTTTTAAAACCTAATCAAAAGTCACAAATATTCACTTACAAACTTCTCCACAACGTACGATCAAAATGCCATTTTAATGCAGTTTTACACCGAAACTTGTGCACACTCGAAATTTTCCGTTACACTAAAATATTACACCACGAATATGACAAACTTTATAAGTTACCGCTTCAACTACTTTTCAAGGAGCTTAAGCAGACACAACTCATCGCTCACCAACTCCAACTTAACTCAAACCTACATACCTGCCTAAAACAAGGTACTTTTAATCAGAAAAATATTAGAAGATTATGATGGCTTGAAAAAACTTCGAAATATTAGGAAGTAACCGGTAGTAAGCCCCTGTATCGAGTCACTATATTAGCCATAAGCGCTGGCTTCACTTTGCCTAAACCTCCTGGCTGTTAAAAATCTTCGGTGATCGGATTAGCAAACTATTGACTAGAAACGTAACTGTTTTTATTAGTCCATTCGAATAGGTGCATACAAGGTCGTTGCCGGTTCCAAGACTCGCGCCGACGAATGTGCTCGAAACAACCGCGCGACAATCTATATTCGACGCTATGTATATCGACGTAAGATTCATTGTTTTGTGGTTCAAGAAATCAACGAGAACTTTCGCGATGTACAGGCGACTCGAGTGTTGTTCTGGAACAATCTTTCTTCGTAAAAATAATATGCATAAAAAACACCCAAACTCCGAAACAAACAACCAGATTATAGAAATATTTGTTCCGACCCGGGAATTGAATTTGAGCTCTCAAGAACAGCAGTCTTATACGCTATTACTGCACCGCCGAGTCAGTCCGTAAGCTGTTAGAATTTTTTGTATGGAGTCTAAACATAACCAAATTGGGTTTGCAATACATTGTTGCCTACAACTGCGCGGTTTTCGCCATCAATATAGAAGTACGTGGTGCTATAAAGAAAATTTGGATTACATAATACAATTTTACAGACTTATGTTCATTACGTAAAGCAGTATTGCGTAAAGTATTGAGAAGTATTTATAAAGGGGCTGTTTTACAAATGTTTATTATTTATTCTTTGTTTTTGATTTGGTTGACTCATTGTTTCTTTGTACTTGAGTTTATTACCTTACCGTTTCTAGGAGACGAATTGCGTAACCTGAATGTTGCAATATCTGATACGAATATAAGAAAATATAGAACGGAAACAGGACTTGATACATTATCACAGTAATATTAGTTTGATAGATACTGTATTTGGGCGAATTCTAGAAGTAAGTTCTGGCCCAAATTTTCAAACTCGTGAGAGAGAAGAGCGAAACAGAACTTAAGAGTGAAGTATTTGCTACCCTATCTTATGATCGGTAATGTAGCCATAACTCACACTTATATAAAGTCACGCCTATTTCCCAGGGGGGTAGGCAGAGACAATTGATTTTCACTTACTACGGTCCTGACACACCTCTTTTGCTTTATCCACATTCATCAATGACTACATACATACTCATCGGTTTCTGATGCTATTCACATGACATTTGTCTTTACTAAATGTAGTGTCTGATTATAAAAGTAAGCACCAGTAATCCCTTGACACCGGGGGAATATTGATTCCGAAAATAAAACGATATTTAATTGTTGTTATTTCTCTGAAAAGAGTTATTTCGTGAAAAGAAACGAAAGATTGAGATAGAAGGCTGTGGAACTTGATTACTTAATAAAAGATGGCCGTCAAAGCATTCATCAGCAGCCCTATGCGGGATATATGCATCCTCAGAAATAAAGTTTTAGCCTCCTATACCACATTGGCAAGGCGAGTAGGTACTACAGATACCAACCCGTCTGGTGCGATGGTCTACTGTTTTTCTTCTCTTTGAATTGCTGTTGTGCGCAATGTTCTCCTTTAGTCGCCTCTTAACAGTTCCACGGGTTGAATGGCGGTGGTGACATTCCGCATTCTAAATCCGTTAACACCGGTAATTAAATTAAATACAGTTTCCATTGTAAAGAAATATTCTGGCTTACAAAAATCTGTCTTTAAATTCTGTTTGGCTATAGTGAGGTGTCAAATGTTATCGTTATCATAGTATGCAGCTAGCCTCGCATGTTTTTTCTCAACTTATTCCAGTTTTTGCACAAAAATGATAAGGAACATATTTTAATCGTCGAGTAAGTAAATATCCCTATAAATTGCATTCTGTTATCATCTCAATAGCCTATTATTGATCGTGGCTATTGCACACTCGCCGTATTAACATGTGCTAAGGTGGCCGATAGAGAAATTGTTTTCGCACCATAGCTATCATTATTTTTAATAATTCATAAGCATTGGTACAAGTCAATAGACGCGAGCAGAGGTAAAAAACAATAAAATTAAGTTGCTTTTAACACCTTTTTTGAATGCTTCAATTAACACTACACAAGAGTTTAACTGAACAGGTGTTTTGTCATACATCGCCAGTGTTTTGGTGTTTTGATAGAAATTACCTTCGGTAGATACCACGACTGTAGAATGTCTGTCCGTGTAGAATCTTACATAATAAGTATATAACATAAACTCAAGAACACTTTTTGGCCCGACCCGGCATTTGAACCCGAGACCTCTTGATTGACAGTCGCATACTTCAACCGCAAGGCCAGAATCTTACATAGGCTGCTGATTAGTGTACCAGTTTACCGCCTACCGGTATGCTTATTCCTTTTGTACCTACCATAAAACACACACTCATACATATATATGTATCGTGTTTCGAGGATATCCTCAAAGGGATAAAACATAGACTATACTTAATTTTAATTTTAATTCAATAAAGGGCAGGCAATAAATTGTTGTCAACCCATTTTAAGAAAATATATAGCTAAATTGAAGTAAAGGGACAAGTAGTAATAAAAATTATGCCGTAGTAAGAAAGGAATATTACGATATATTTTTAAAATAATACGTTTTACGCTAAAAGTAGTTAGATACGTATACCTCATATTTTGATAATATACTTGGAGTAACACAAATATCAGACAACTACGACAAAACTAGAAAAGTTTGAAAGAAGTTCACGTTGACGGTGAGAAACGGCCGACCGCGCCATATGGTTTTGGCGGGAGACAGCCGCCACCATTTTTGGTCACGAAATTTCGCGCCCAATTTTCTTTGTGTCAGCTGTTTTGACGACTCAATCGCGAGCTCTGTCTGGAACACGGAAGGTTAAAGGAAAGTTTTGACAGCAACCTAAATTCGCCTACTCGCTGTACTGTGACAACGAAATGAGTTATGTCGTAAAGCTTTTAAACTAAATCTGCAGTTGCTGCATTTGTGAAGTTGAAATATGGCCTACTAATACCACTAGGCTTACCGCAATATGCTTTGCTGTCATCAGTGCAGCTTGCGACAAACATGGAACTAAAAGTAATGGTAGCTTGTAAGGTGTTAGTCTTGTGAAGAAACGGTTGATATTTTGAAGCAACTTGTTTGAAGCAGATTGAAGGCAACTGTACTATTGTATATTTTAAGCAGATAAAGTTATGAAATAAAAGAAACTTAAGAGCATTGTTGGTTTTTATTTTACTTAAAGTTTTAACTTAAAGGATTTAATTAATACTAACTCATATAACAAAAAAAAATTACATTGCTTGATTTGAAACTTATATATCTTCGATTAATACATTTGAACAGATTTGAGATTTGTGCACCCTACTATTGGTACCCTTATTAATGTCACCAAATTATCCGTATAAAGGTTGTCTGTAAGAGATCGCCATGAGCGATAAGACCGCCAATTGTCACATTTATATGTTGTAATTCCTTTTTTTTTTTTTTCAATGTCATAAGTGTGTACAATAAAGATAAATAAATAAAATAAATAAATAAATAGTGATTAAAATTATCATCATCAACTGCCTTTAAAAGTCTATAACTTTCCTTGGAAAAGAGGTTTGGCCTACTATCCAAATATCCTGACATCAATAAGAAGTTTTCTTTTTGTACGAAATTTCTTGCTCGTCTCAATGTATCTGTTTAATAGCAACACTAGCTAAGTGCGGTCCAGCGTGTATGCTATTTCAGGACCTATTTTCAGCTTTACATGTTTTCGTGAGTTATCTTTGTTTGTGGTCTACATCATTTGTAGTGGTAGATGACTGTGGTACTTTCCACAAAAATAGTCTTATTCTAACATTTTGGATCAAGTTTTTCGTAATTCATTAGCGAAACCTCCTTAGTTTGGTGAAGAAAAATAGGTATTATTTAAGTCTAGATGTTCGTTCGTGTACGGTGTAGATGTTCAAAGACATAAGAGCAGATTATAACAAATTGAATTTTAGGTAAAATTTATATAGCCTGTGTTACTCGGGTCGTTATTACGAATCTGTTGACACCTCATTCATTAAAATCAATTCTGTTGTGTAGATGCCAAGGTGGAACGTAAAGTGTATTCGTTAAAATAGTGTTGGTACACCCAATTGAGTGCACGCAATTGTCGTTATTGTAGTAAAATACGAATAAATTAATTCATACTAGTTAGATGCTTGCCTAGGTAGTAAATAAAAATTACATGAAAAATAAGAACATCTTATCTTTCTAGCGTTTATTAAAACATTTTCAATTTACTCGTTAAAACAGTCCACAATCATTCAGTTCACAATATACACACAATATTCACAATATTTTACTTGGGTATACACCGCAGTCGGCTTTTTCGATTTTGATTTGAATAAAAGCCGCACGTTGGACGGCGGCGCGATCAAAGCGACCGTATCGAAGCGAATGGACTATACATAGTCTACCTATGTAGGTAGACTGTCAAAATGATTACCCTTCCTTGTGGCTTCGACGTAGGCGAATTTAAACAAATTAGGTCATTAGACTATTTAAACTAGAGCCCTTGTTACTGTGTATTTATTTCAGACAGTTATCATATCCATAATAATAGATTACGCATAACCTTATCTCTGCTAATAGGCACATGATAAAACTACTCAATCGGCTCTTTTCATGTTAATATCAGATACGGCATTTAGGCTTGATGAATATAGTCGTCATGTCATGCGTACCTACTAAACAGCCAAACATAAAAAACAGAAAAGAGAACTAAAAAAAAGAACTTTCTAGCCTTTATTATTCCCAAGATTATATGGGGTTGGCTACTAGCTCAACCGGTTTTACCTGATTATCAGTTTTTCAGGGCGCTGTTGGCATCGGTTCAAAGAACTTTATTTCTCATTAAGACAATCGTTACTTACATGAGAACAATATTGAACAAAATAACATATTTTACATCAACTCGATGCAGGTGCAGTAAAAATAATTGAAATAATACTAACAATAAAATAATACTAATACGATAAGGAGCGAGCTCTCTGCATTCCTGTGACCTTTGCAATCCTGAGTGGGAATTAAAAATAGTCAGTATATTTGAGGGCACTTACTTCCTAATAGTGATTGCCATTGATGTGCAAGACAACCGGGACTGACGGCTTAACGTGCTCTCTGAGGCACGGTCGGGAAACACCGCCAATCTTCCATAATCCGGATTGTTATTAAGAATTTATTTTAATAGAACAATACTTTGAGACCCGTGATTAGCAGTCAAATACGCTAACTGCTAGAAAGTCGAGGCAGTTCTAATACGGAAGTTACTAAAATATCTAAAACAATAATGCATGCTTTATTTCTATTGTTTTTGTTTGTAACACAAATCACATCTATACGTTAATCTTAAATACTGGTTCACTTTGTACCTCATCCATCACGCCGATGTTTACAGTACCCACGAAACTCACAGTACCACCCACCCCTATCGCATTCTCTCGACGACACCTAAAAAGCTATCTTAATACAGAACGCATCAATTACCTCCGCTTCGTGACACGACACCGCCCTCAGACATGTCTTTGAATTGCTCCTTACCCCTCAACGATGACTGCCTACTGATTTTATTTTTTACCGCATTTTTTGTTTCCGCGTTACTGGCAAC
This sequence comes from Hyphantria cunea, assembly GCA_003709505.1. Classification (NCBI taxonomy): domain Eukaryota; kingdom Metazoa; phylum Arthropoda; class Insecta; order Lepidoptera; family Erebidae; genus Hyphantria; species Hyphantria cunea. The sequence goes on from PKRV01001000.1 coordinate 319,625, forward strand.
CCTTTTGGCAAATTGAATTTTGAACCCACAACGCGTACGCGACCGTTGTTATGCGTTTAGGTACCAACATTTTCAAGCTGCTGTGATGCTGAAAAAAGGATGTAATTGACTTCATGCATGGCGCAGTGGTATAAGCGGAGACCTTACCGATTCCTACTGCTCTGTGTTAGGTTCGATCCCGACACGTGACTACCACTTACCTCACACTCACTGACCACGATTCGTGTGATGCACAAATTGTTGTTCTCACGCTAGATGTTCTTTGTTTGCATTTCAAATCACAAAGGAATCACATGCATAAAGCAGTAATTTTCAATAAAGCACATTCTGTTTCAGGAACCCGAACTAAGTTGCCAAAGACATTATAATATACATATATTTAAACAAAGTACTTGATTTGTTTGTGCTTCACTAATAAAACTCGAGGATTCTTTCTTTAACCATACCTTGTATAAACGCGGAAATAACATTTTTAAATACATGGTACAGTGTTTTAAACTATAGCGCATTGATTTAGGAAGGTCGTAGGGTTTATAACATCACACTTCCATTTTTGAGAACTCAATCTTAACAATGAAATATGAAAAGTATACTATCATATTAATGCAATAATTCTGAAGACGATATTAGCAAACATCGTATATGATTTGTAGAAGACAGCAATAGGCTAAAAGAAAAAAATAAGACAAGCTTTGGCCTTGGCTTTGTCCGCATATATATTGGGTTTTGTTTTAAGCAATAGCCTATGTTACTCGCTTGTTGTGTATCTTTCTATTAGTAAAAGAAGTATTGATATCGGTTAAGTGGTTTAGGCGCTAAGGCATAATAGAATCACATTAACATTTAGGTCCAGGATTGCATAGGCACGCCGTTATTGCGACGGTAAATGCCTATATGGAGGAGCCACGGAGCATGACCGCGGGAGGTTTAGAACTCTACTGGTTCGCCAAGCCCAAGAACGGGCCCTGTGCCGCAGGCGATTCTGTTCTTCATAAGCCTGGGGGTGACAGGTAAGGCCATCCCTCACCCTAGCAGAAGCAGGCCAGGGTTAAGGCCCAAGCACTTATTTTTGAGCGGAAAAGGAATATGAGTGTTTCTGCATATCTAAAAACCGTAGGTGGCCCGAAGTACGTCTGGGTTCCAGGGATTGCCTTTCGAGAGTGCACCTGGTTTCCCGGCTTCTAGTACCCGAGTCCGACATTGCCACCAGCAGGTGGTATATGGTGGGATTTTCGGAAAAAAGGTGTAGGTATAACTTCGAAAGATTCACTTGAACAAAATGTCGCGAAGTCGCGAATATATCTTTACTTAATCTTGATCTTAATGCTTCGTGCGATCGTTGACAGAGCTCGTTCTATTCCTGCACAGTTCTTGAAGTCTCAAACATAAATTGAATACCGCGGTTACTCTAAGTCTTTATGTCAATTAACATAATCTGATAGAATACATTCACAAATTATGTCGACTTAAAAATGGCAATTATATATGTAAGTATTAGAAAAACCGCATCATTAACGCATTATATATAACAGAGAGTAGCGAAGCGTCTCCATGTGCTGACGGATTGTAAGAGGACAAAGAGAGCTAGCTACGGAAAATAACATCAATGCACTTGAACCAAATCTTATAGCTATTTATATTTATACCGTGGGAGAGCCACGCTTCGGCATGAATGGGCCGGCTCGACCGGAGTGATACCACGGCCTCACAGAAAACCGATGTGAAACAGCGCTTACGCTGTGTTTCATCGAGTGAGTGAGGATACCGGAGGCCCATACCCCAATCCAACGCCCCCTAACCCGCTCACCATCCCCCTTCCCCCCAGGCCGCCATTGTGTGGGTCACCATGCTGCATTGTTCTTTTTCGCATTGAGTATGGTGACCACCACTCTTGGATTCTACTCATGCTTTCCATCAGGCAGGGCAGAGTCATTTTGGCATCTTAAATATAAAAAAAAAAGAAAAAAAAAGCTACTAGACCAAAACCTCCTTTCTAAGGTAAATCATGAACAGTCTTTTAACAGTGGACTGTTAACAAGTGTTCATGATTGATACCTTACAAAATTCACTTAACACAAAAGAAAATTAAAAGAAAAAAATTGAATGATAGGCATATACATGTGTCATCAATATAGGTAAGACAACAAAGACAAACTAAATGATAGCTTGGGTAAGAAATGGTAACTGGAAATACCATTACCAGAGCCCAACTGTCCCCCTGCCTCTGAAGTGATCATTATGCGACACCAATCACCGTCAGGTGACCGCTTGTTCGTTTATCCCCCTAAAAATATATACCATAATTATTATTAATTTTAAACGGATTGAATTTTTTATATAATATATTAAATATAAAGTTATGATTAAATAACTTCTTACCTTTTGCTTTCAATTCCAATACTGATTAATTTGCTTGCGTAATAAGTTGTAATGTATATCACAGGACATGCTTAGACCTATCATGTTCACAAAACTTATTTACATGAATGACTGGACAAGTGTTTTTTGTACAGATAAAATCTTTGTGAAAGAAAAGATAAATGAATATTTACGGTTTTGTTTGAATACTGGAAAAATCAATAGCAGTGACCCATCGGTGTGTTCATGGGTCACTGCTATTCGTTATACACTCGGAAAGTCCCAGAAAAAATTAAACAGTCTTGGAACTCGAAATTAATCAGAAGAGAAACTCGAGGAGTTGGAAATACAATAAGTCCACTTCGCTCGTTAGCAAAGAGAGAGACAAAATGAAGTCAAAATAGGCAGACACCTTTTTAAACCGGCAAGCCCCACGGAAAAAATATTATGGGTCCTAAGTAACTATATTGGATTTCTATAGTATGTATGGCAGAATCGCCTAAACGCACTGAATTGACACAAGATCCACATAGCTTACCGCTCCAGATATTATTTGTAAGGTATTTAGCATTATGTTACGTTCATTGTACCAAAGACACTCCTAGATGACATGTTGAGCCGACTGTTCGCAGTAGAATCAGGTGTTGAGTATTGACATAATGGTGAATCGACTAATTTAAATAAGTGTATTTTGCTCTTAAAATTACCGTGTCCTGTAAGAAATTGAGCTACACAATGATCCACCTCAAGCCATGTCCTCGACAACCGTTTGCAAAAAGATGGAAAGAACTGATAGAGGTGGCGTCCCTTAGATGATTCATCCCATTGTCGTTTCCATTCATTAATTGGGTCATTATTGGACTGCTGTTGAAACAATCTTATGATTAGTACTAGTAGTGTTCATCAACAACAGCTCCACGTCTTGAACCTCGAGATCGAACCGGAAGAACACCCGCCAACACCGATAAAGCATCAGTGCTAACAGTCTTATATGCCTTGCACAAGAGAATCAAAGTAAGTCTCTGGTCTTGTATCAGTTTGCGCTGGACAACGCCTGCAGTCGTCCTATCGGCGAATAGAACCAAAATAAATAGCTCCATATGTGGTCTTTAGTATATTAAATGACAGGCCCCATGTCGCAGTTTATATCCTCTTTAGTGCAAAGAAACTCTTTTTAGACCTTTCATTAATTGTTCTAATATGTTCGATAAATGAAAGGTTTCTTTCTAAAACCAATCGGACATTTTTTTTCGGACATCTGACACACAACGCCATCTAGTCCCAAGCTAAGCAGAGCTTGTGCTATGGGTACAAGACAACTGATATAACTACATATATACTTTTTTTGTAAATACATACATATCATACCTAGAAAACATCGAAACTCCGAAACAAATATTTGTAGATACATACAAACATTTTGTCCGACCCGGGAATCAAACCCGAGACGTAGTATGGTGACCACTACACTTGGATTCTGCTCGTGCTTTCCATCAAGCAGAGTCACTTTAAAAGGCCTCTATATTACAAAAGAAAACATATTAAAAATAAGGTTACTAAATAGTACAGGGTAATTTCAATCCTATAAGTTGTTCTGAGGCTAACCTGAGAACATAAATCTCGTCTATAATATACTAGTGCTCACCAGTGATCAAAATTCGGCCATTATTCTTTTTCTTTCAGCCCTTCTTCATATAAACTTTAATCGTGCCAAATTTCTTACTAGGTTCGTAAAAAGGGTAGTAAAGTTTTTGCTTCACGTAGTTTCTTTAAACTAGAGCAATCTGGTTATTTATATGTATATTATATAAATAACCAGATTGTTGTTGTTGTGTGACACTTATCAATAACTTGTAAAGGTTAATGTTCTAATAAGTCGCATGTAAAATCGCGTGGGTTGAACCCTATCAACCCGGAGTTTATCACAACCAGCATCGGTTACCTCCCGCGACGCGTTAATTCCCTGCAAGAGTTGCCACCGATGTCGTGGCATCGTGAACCGTATTTACGGCGCCCCCGGCCGATTATTGCCGCTACGTAGCTCTTCGACGGTTCATTTGCATAGAAAATACTCGGTCCTGTTGATTATCATTCACCGCGATTTGTATGTTTCCGGCGGCTCTATACTTCGATAGGGGTGATCGGTTTCTTCTCATTGCTATATTGATTGAATGCCAGAGTTTGTTGTATATATTACTACCGTTTACCTGCGGCTTCGACCGCTTGTATGTCGGTTATCGAAGGAAAGAGTTGCCTATGTTCTGAGCCGGATATAAAAATTTGTTATAGAAAAATTACACCTACCCAAAATGTGTATTTGTATGGGAACCCAACCTGAATCTGGTAGTCGAGATCAATAACAAATAGACCAAGTAAGTTATTGTAATTTAAATAATTTGCATAACATATTAATTCAGCTCTTTACACACGAAGGACGTATAATGTCTTGAAGCATTAATTATAGCCTCTTATTGGAGGTGCAATACAAAGTAACTATTTTAAAAGTAATGCTTTAAAGCAAAAGCGTGCAACACACGCACTGGACCGAGGTTTTCCCACAATTTCAAGACAAGAAAGAACTATGTCTAGTGCAAAACACACGAGCTCGTAAGATCCCATTACTATAATGCCGGCGTTGGCCCGTATGCTAATGGTGGATGTCGTAACACAGCATTTTTCCAACCCAAGCCATATCATGTCCTGCCGATAAATAAAGTGATGAGCAACGCGCGATATTAAGGTGCACCGATTATTATTACAAGATTAAAATGGCCAAATCAATCCAATTTTTAGTATTGTGTTAATTTTATGTTGATCTTAAACTAGGTAATCCTAGTTAGTTAGTACTACTTGGAACTTAATTTATTTTGTTTTAAATAGTTGAATATCAGATTGCACTTACATACTTAGCGAGATAAACAGTTATCTAATACTATGTCCGTCTTCTAGCTCCATCGTTGGAACATCACCCTATCAATGGTATTATAAATTAAGATACAATACTAAACTTTTATACATACTTTAGCCTGATGTATACCTTCACACGCCAGACATACATATCAATAAACATTTCAAGTTAAATAATATCTTAAAAAACCATACACTTATAGGATATTTTATCCTATTTAGAGTGTTATTTATTGGTGCTTGTTAATTTTGTAAAGAAATACAACATAATATCTTTAATTATCCGAATACAGCGAAGCCAAAGGAAGAGTAATATTTAGGCAGTATGTATATTTGTATGTTCTACCTTTACAACTAACTACTGAACAGACTTTGATGATTAAAGTGTAATAGGATAGGAATATAAATTTTATCAAAAGCATAACGTATTGGTTTTATAATCTTTTAAATTTTTTTGGTTGTACGTATACGTGTGTGTGTGTGTTATGATTTAATAATTTCATTAAGTGGCTATCACTTTCAATCTTTAAATAACTTACGTAATGTAACAAGAAAAACAATAATATTATTTAAAACTGTAAAAATGCATCAAACCCCGCACCTTCATCAGTCGTATGACTGAGGTATAGTTTTATCGCTCACGGAAGTCAGCCAGTGCCGTGACAATAAAAGGGGTAGGCAAATTTTGAATATTTAAACGAGTCATTTACTTTGTGAACCGTAGTATAAAAATCGTACGATTACGAACCGATTGTAACTTGGATAATATTTTACGTGGCATCCGTTATAAATTCACTTCGACTCCCTTCTCGATTTATCGGTAGCTGTAAAACGTAATCTTTGCAATTCGATCTGTGTATGTGTATATGTATATGTGTATACTATATCTACTGTGTGTGTAGTTACGTATATCACATACAAAGTAGCTCCTAGAAAATAAAATTTGATATTGTAAACTAAAAAAAGTGACAAGACATTGGTGCTAATTGTTGGCGGTGTTGTTGTTCGAAAAGTCTCTAAACTAAAACTCACTAAAAATTATTTTTGTCCTGCCAAACATAACTCATAATGACAAATATTCACTAAAATTAGATATGTCACACTAAAAATATGTGTTATCCAAATACATACAACATTTTGGAAATTCGTTTCAACAAATTAAGAGATTAGAAGATAATATAATATAAATTTTAGTTTAGTGAAACAACAAAAGAATTAGTACCGTTAAAGCTAAACACGTTACATATTTTATCAATGTTCAACTGTACGTCACGTTGCTTTACCTTAATTATATTTTTATAAAGATAAGGATAGTTATTGTCTTGTATCTATTAGCACAGATTCCTTAACACTGTTTCACGCTATTATCACATAACAACTAAGCATCCTCGGTGGCCTAGTGGTAGCGTATGCGACTGCTGTTACTGAGGTCTCGGGTTCGATTCCCGGGTCGGATCAAATGTTTGTATGATCTGGAAATATTTGTTTCGGAGTTTGGGTGTTTTCTATGTATGATATGTATGTATTTACAAAAAAAAGTATATAAGTATTATATCAGTCGTCTAGTACCCATAATACAAGCTCTGCTTAGTTTGGGACTAGATGGCGTTGTGTTAGATGTCGGATATATTTATTTATTTATCTAGGACTTTATCCATAGAGATAACAAACAACTTGAAGTCATACATGTCATTGACCGTTATCTTTACAGCTTGCTTATATGCTAATACCTAATACGTATAATTTTTAACATAACACTCGCACTAGGAAAATGCAGAAAGCATTACGGAGATTTAAAGATTAATGAAATGGACACAAATAACAACAACAAAGAGTCAGAACGGCAATTTGTGGCACACGAAGTTAAACCACGTGTGGTCTCGAAGTCACAACAGTCAGTGCAGTAGAAGACAGCGAGGTGACTGCTTCAACGCCTAGGTCATTCCTACCACTAAAATTTATTTGTTGAATTGTTCAGTGTACAAACATTGACTACACGGTTGGCCTGGTGGTTTCAGTGGTCGCCACACCGCTTCCTACTGCGCCAAGCGTTGTGGCTTCAAATCCTACATGGGGCAACACTTTGTGTGATCCATAAATTGTTGTTCTAAGTCTGGGTGTACTTTGTATCCGTTTCATGTATGTTTGTAAAGATCCCCGCGACACAGGAATTCATATTCCTAATGCGGGAGATGAAAAAAAAAATGATTCCGTGGTCGGTTTGTCTTGTCACTAACTAGACTCTAGTGCTAAGCACAATCATATATACTCATAACCTGATCACAATACTGATCAGAAAAAAAAAGTATGTTATGTACACTCTACAGACGTAAACGTTAATAGAAAACTAACAGATGTAGTAGAATGATGTCTCGTGCTCAAAACAAAATATTAGCTAACATAACATACATGGCGGCGGCTTAAAAACATCCAACGGCAAGATTTACGTAGCCACAACGTATTCTTGCGAGTCCCCAACCCGCACTTGGCCAGCGTGGGGACGTATGGCCTTAACCCTCTCCTGAGAGGAGACCCGAGCCCAGCAGTGGGACATTATGGGTTGTTGTTTGTTTTTTGTTTTTTAACATACATGATGATGCTGCAGAGAACCAAGATCATTTACATATCACAAAGGATTAGTAAGCTGAAGTGGCAGTGGGCTGGCCCTATTGGCTGCAACTGATGCAAACCGAACCGAACCGGAACTGATTACCGTTGGGGTAAACGAGTTCTTAAATGGAGACCTCGTCTCGGTAAACGTAGTGTGGGACGTCCATAGGCCAGGTGCAGTGATGATCTGCGCAATACGAAAATCGAACCAAGTGGCGTCAAATTTGAGAGGCCTATGTCCAGCAGTGGACAGCGATAAGCTGATGATGATGATGATGATAACATACATGAGAATAGAGGCATTATCGATTGTAGTGCAATTGCAACTTGGCTAAGGGGCTGATTAAGAGCTCTCTTTAGTCTTATGTGGCTGTGTGTAAAACATGTCTATTTAATATTATTCAAATTTAGAAAGACATCCCGTTAACACATGTTCTATGCAAATAAATATATGTTATCTTTATAATTGTGATATTCTTATGATTATTAAACTTTCACACAAACTAGGTCAGAATGCAGATACTGCATTATCTTATTTACGCTCGCTATCACGAAATAACGAGTATAAACTTTACGTAAATAAAATCCCCGTTTCTGAACCACCAACGCTGCTGAATACACAATTATCACATAATTTACGTATTTGAATAAATTCGATAACCAATAATCGCGTGTTGCCACTCATTATACAAACGCCGATGAACGTTAAATATGTTTTAAAGTCACAATTTCTGTGTTTTTTAGCCACGGAGTGTAGCGTGATTGAGAGTCGAGTGAATTTTTACAGACTAATACAGTTTATCGTTTCAAATCATGAATGTTAATTTGTTTTTATTATCATTGCGATTGTTTATAGGTTTTGATAAAATGTGGAATATTTTTTTTTTATCAAGTCGTATTTCAAAGGCTTTGACAATGTTTATTTCGCAGAAAAAACAGTCACACTTCTGCCGTATCAAAGTAAAGCTTTAATTTATTACATCAACATATAGTTCTTTTCCTCTGGTTTTCAACCTGGACTGCTTTACAGTTTACACTGATATAATAGTTTTTATAAAGAGGTTTAGGAAATAGGCCTCTCCAACTTCAATACTATGTCCAGCAGTGGACTGCGATAGGCCATCATTTCCAAGTAAACTTGATTTTAAAATTTTATACTAAGTACACAGTAATGTTTTCTGTTATGCCTGCATAACTTCATCACACATCAAAAGACGTTGGATGTGTGTGGAAAAACAAGGCTTATATGTTTTTAGTTCCATATATAAACAAATAGAGATCCTCGGACTTCATTATATCAGGTAGAAGTTGCGAGAAATAATCTTACATCTTCACAGTCGTATAACGAACGAGGGAGTAAAATTTTATTGAAAAAATAAACAAGGTCGATATAATTAGTCATGGCAAGCTTTAGTTATTGTTTCAAACTATTAACTAGGTAAACCTGTCATGGAGTAATTCAGTTTCAGTTCCATAACTTTCTAACAAAGTCAAGTTAATAAACTTTCCGAACGAGTTTAAAATCAAACTAATGTTGTTTTCGAACGTGATTGTATATCTATTGGATCCGTTTACAACTCATTAAAGTTATGTACCGAAGGCGATCGTTCCGTGAGCGGTGGCGCTTTTATCGCTAATCGTTCATTTCACGAATCTCTTTATTTTTTTAGGGTTACTTGTTTCATAAATCTTTTTAATCCTGTTCAAGACAACACTTGATTATACCCAACAAGATTAAATAACGCTTGGGATCTGTACCTATTGGTACACAACTAATTAATTTTTCCGCTTCTCCATTCGTCTTGGAATTGTATATTTTTGAACATTGATATCACAGCCTCAATATTCGTAAGTTCCTTTTGACGTAAGACAGTAAACCACCTGATCGCAAGTCCGGAGATACAGCACCAAAAAGTTAATAGGTATACTTCATAGAAATTGATCTGCTGAGTACATAATTGTACTAACCATGTGTTCAGGCAGTTGTGATTCCGAGGTTACCTTTTAAATAAGGTATAGTAGAACGAGGTTCTTTGAAGAACTTATATTTCTGTTTTCTAACAGGTAGTATACACACCCATAGAGCAACACAGACCATTGGCGGACACTGCTTCATACACACACCATTAAGTATTTGCAATTTTTAAGAATCATAATAACTGAAAAATATTTATATGATAATGGTGTCTACTAGCCGTTTTCACCAACGTCCTCTGAATTTAAGAGGCCACATGGAGAGAGTTTGGTAACCCTTAGTGATAATAATAGTTTTGTTTTCACCAACCTGTAGGGGATACCTAAGTGCTTAGGTGTCTCTTAAGATTTAGGGGCTCAAATTTTGACCGCCCAAATAACCCTTAACAAGGTGATAAAGAAACTTGACGCACATTTTGATTAAAATCATTTAATTTGGAGGACTTTTTGGGATGTTGGGTGATAAATAATTCTAGTTTATTCAATCAGATCGAGAACACAAAGATGAGTGACCGTGACCCACCAACTTTATTTACAAAATATAGCGATAAGTTTTCTGTTAAGAGATTTAGGTTAACCAAGAAGAGTGTTGTATAACAAATATTTTAATATATAAACGATAGATAATATGTAATAAAGTCAAATTATTTGTACATCTTGGCCCAATAATGCAGAAGCTTCTCAATAGGCCGCTATAGTGTGGTGGTGTGTCTGCATGCGTAAAGAGTATTGTGACTCTCTAGGAAATATCTTATTCTTTCCATCATTCAAGGTAGAGTCACTTTGGGAGGCAGATACATGAAAAAATATTTACAATCCACCACAACTCACAGAACCCAACAAGAAATTGAACAGCCGCGGACATATTTTTAAAGCGTTTTCTTTCTCGAATCGCATTCGGAATGGTAATTTTACAGTTTCGAACACGTCAATCTATTAATGTGATGGCTTGGCATTAGTCCTTTCGTGACTTGGCTTAAACACAGAATTAGTATTGTCTGTCCTTTTAAAAAATGTCCTCCTATAACGAGTTAATGTAAATTTTACTTGTTTTGCGGGGTACCTCTGTGATAGTTGATTTATATCGGGGGTGACTTTTATTAGTATTTGTGTTATTTATACATCCGATTTCTATAGTTAGAGGTTATAAACGTTCTTTGTTCTGATTCGATTTTTAAATTTGTTGTTTTTGCTAGCTTTTGAGAGATTTGTTCAGGCAATTCTTATGAACGACTGGTTCGATTTTGACGGGGCTTTTAATGTTATAAGGAGTAACTTACACCTCATTTATTATAGAAATTAAAAAACGTGAAAAAAAAACTATTATAATGCACAATATCTGATTCAAAAACAAAAAAACTGCAACTATTCAAATATAAAATTGAATAAGTTTATTTACATGACTTCTAACCGAATAAAATAATGTATTAAATAAATTAATTTGTACGTTATTTGATGGGATTGGCATAAATGAACTTGTTCGAGTCTTTCTGTTTCACAATGACAATATGGACATACTAACGCCATCTAGTGTCAAGTAGCGATACTAAACATGGCTGAGGATTCGTTAAATATATTTCTAAATATAGCTCTATTAGGATTATATATAATGTGATCGAATATATGTAATATCTTAAGAAAACTGCTATAGTTTCTTTACATATTTTAATAATTTGTAATACTTTGTAATAATTATAGTTTTGGGTACGAAAATATCTACTACGCACAATACCAACCAATAAGACTTGATCGCAATAAATATATACGATTACATACATCTCTGGAACGGCTAACCCGATTTTGATGAGACTTTCGCTGACCTAAGCTGACGATGTAGCCTAAGTTACTTTATATGTCAGTTATCTAGCTGATGTTTTAAAAAAACTTGCTGCTTTTTACCAACTAAGTTTATTGTTTTTACGCATTAGTACGAATTTTGGAAACTGGTAGTTATGGATTGACCTAAGGGCAGGCAGTGGATTTTGGTGTTTTCACCTAATTCACTTTGACAACAGAGTACATCTGGCGTCTGTTTGTGTCGATCTATGATTTTTATCTGTAACTTCAATTTACCGTTCATAAATGCCACTTCTTGCCTTAATTGAATAAGTGATTTTGAATTTGGTTACATTGTTTTAGAAAAAAAAATAAGTTCCTCAAAAACTAAACTCAAACCAATGGAATAATGTACTAAATCTGATTCAAAAATAACAAAACCAGCTGGTAACACCGCAGTGCGTAGCTTTAGTAATAAACATTACTTCCTAAACTTCATGCGGTCCGAACCGTTTTCAAAATGCTTCGTCACACTTCTGACAATAAAATTAAATATGTTTAAAAATATTTTTTTGGTAGAGAGGTATATATCTACTGGTAATAATTTGGTATTTGTCCATAATACTTGAAAGTACCTAGATGGCCGAGCGTTTTTCTGTATTTTTTTTCTAGTAAATTTTCTAAAGATGAATCCTTGATAGATCGAATAATCGCCACCAAAACTTCAATTTTTTCCCTTGCTGCGATTCACATATGTAATAACATAACACACACATAATAGGATAACACCTCCTGGTGGCATGTCGGACTTCAACTGACTAAAACAGCACGCCGTAAGCACGGGTCCTAAGAGCCAGAGAACCAGAAAGGAACCTTAGATAGGAAAACCCTTGAACCCTGACGTACCTAGGCCCTAGACCTACGATTTATAGATGGCGTTCTACAGTGTGGAAATAATGTGTGTATTATACATAAAAACCTCTGTCTTGAAATACCAAAAAAATATAAATATTATTTGCTAAAAATTGCATTAATATCCTTTGAGTAGTTAAAAATATCTAAGCGAACGGACAACGGAAGCGACCTTATTTTATACTATGTTAAGATCTGTGTGATGTTCTTGTTCGTTCGTTTTCGATGATCTTACATATCTTAATATTAAGATATTTAATAAATGCAGAAAAAGCTAAAAGAAATATTCAAAACTCTTTCTATTTAAAATGTAAAAGTTAAATGTGGAAACGGTAAGTTACCTTACTACGTTAAATCAGTAGTTCGGTTATCTATATCAATATATAAAGCTGAAGAGTTTGTTTCTTTGCTTGTTTGAACGCGCTAATCTCAGGAACTAATAGTCCGATTTGAAAAATTCATAGCCCATTCATCGAAGAAGGCTATAGGTTATATGTCATCACGCTAAGCCCCATAGGAAAGGGCTTTATATATAACCTATAGCCTTCCTCGATAAATGATGACCTATGTGGTATAGTAGACAAAAACCTCCTTAGTACCATGTTATTAATCAGTCTATGACCTTCGGTGGACTGTTAAAAGCTGATTGACGATATCTTAAATTATCTATCATCAGGATTTATTTTTATGTAAGGAGACAAAGGAACTGACGTATCACCTGATGGTAAGCGATTACCGCCGCCCTTGGATACCCGCAACACCGTAACAAGTGCGTTGCCGGCCTTTTAAGAAGGAGTACCCTATTTTATTAAAGGTTTGAAGGTTGTATTTGTTGTGCGACGCAGAAAGTTTCTGGAAAAGCGCACAGTCGTTGGAACAAGGTGTGAAAAAACTAGCGATCAAAAAATATAAATAAAATCGGATAATTCTTATAATGTTTGGTTAGGGACTTAGGACGTAAGGCAACGGAACATATAAGTTGATTACACTGCCATCTTTTAGTTACACGTAGTACTAATACAAAACTGCACAACCCTAGGGTTATAAAATTGTAGTAAACGCCATCTGTGTTTAATTATGTAAACTATACAGTAGTAGTACTCATGCATGAATAACGTGTCCGAAGGAAGAAAATAAAAGGCCTAATGCCTTCGATTTTAAGTACTGGGTACTGCAATTTAAAAGTTAAAATATTTACTTAAAACTATCTGCGTCTACATTTTGTTGCTTTTGAATCAGAAATTATTCGCTATTTTTTGGTTTTATTTTAGTTTTGTTTTTTTTTTTCAAGTATAATTAGCCTTAGCTACTCTTTATAATATCAGCTGTCTGCCAGTTGAAGTCCCGTCAGAAACGGTCCAGCTCGGTTATAGTTTTTTTAAATTTATTTATTATTTTAATAGTTCTGGTTTTAAATAACATTATCAACCTTGATTGAATGAATTGCATCGCAAACTGATGTAATGAAACATTGATGAATGAAGGTATCGCGAATAGAAATAGGTAGTCGAACCTGCAACGATTGTTTCAGGACCCTATTGAGGTCATTGAGGAAGGGTATTATCGATGAACAGAACATTGATTAACTAATAGGTAGTTGCAGAATACTTCATTATCCTCATCTCAGCCGTAGTTTTAACAGTGCTGTACTGGACATAGACCTCTCCTCGAAAAGGAGGTTTTCGTCTACTATAACACGCTTACCAGATATAGTTATACCGGTTTGCATCAAGTTTTTCTTCACTTTGCAGCCCTGTTGTTCAGTTTGCTCCCTCAGTCTCCACTTCACGTGTGGAGTAAATGGCAGAGGAGAGACCCCGTAGTCCAAATCTTTCTCCACACGTACTAATAGTTTGTCGGTGAACTAAAATTTGTGGAACCGATTTCGGACGAAGTGTGTTTACAGCGTATAGAATATCGACAAAGTTATTTCGCCATTCGATTCTAAGCTCCAATACCTATGGCCTGTTATATTTGTGAAGAAATAATCGATTGGCTATTTAGACCAAACATTTTCTGTAATCTATACTTTTGATTGTCATCACTTAGTTGTACTAGTTAGTTGAATACGTTAGTTTTGGAACAAGACTTACCTGTGCCTATTTGTTGTGACGTTAAAAAAATGTATGGGCCCGCCAAAGTGACTATTCTGCCGGATGGAAAGCATAGGCAGAATCCAAAAGTGGTGGTCACCATACTCATTGCAAATGTAGACAACAATGCAGCATGGTGACGACTAAAACACGACAGCACGAACGCTGTCATTTTATGTTGATCTTCTATGCGAGGGTAATACCGCCCCGGTCGAGCCGGTACGCTAGTGTTGAAATCAGCGTGGGTCTACTAACTTCTAATTACATTGTTTAACATTACTTTGGTAAAGCCATAGGCCGTCAGCTGAATGGTTTGAACTTTAAATAATAGAATAAAAGTACAAGTGAGTGTTGGTACAGTATTTTTTATACACATAGAGTAAGACAGCGGAGACTCGAAAAGGGGGAGGGGTTACTAAAATCCCGAAATGTCACAAGAGGGGTTGTAATAAGATATCACGTGTGTTTTTTTTTCGTCAAATGTTGATATTCAATAAAGCACAGTGCCAACAACTGACTTGCAAGATGCTTATACAGTTGATAGTGTTGAAGAAAGTCTCATCAATGTACATTGTCCTCATCGTCAACAGCCTATCGCAGTCCACTGCTGGACATAGGCCTCTCCAATTTCACGGAACTTGGTTCGATTTTCGGCTTCTCGCATCCAGCTCCTTGTCCACGGACCACAGATATGCAAGGGGGTCCAAAACTAATGCCAATAAACAATGTGTTTACTAAGTGTGTTAAAACTTTTCTTATCTTAAAAAGGCGTTGTTACAATCTAGAAATTTTTAAGTTATACTTTTCAAAGAATTAAACAGAGAAACATCAATTCAAAGTAACATCTACGTCTACAATTCAACGGTTTCAATAATAACACGCACCCTTATCAAATAAAAAAGTAAAAGTCCTTTGTTGGCACACAATTGGCAATTTGGCATATCAATGGCGCCAGGCCATGTATTAATTACAAAGCGGACCGACAACCCTGCTTAACGTTCCTTTAAAATGCGCACACCCCTGATAAACTTCCTGATGATACACAGGAATATGAATCTTATCTTTGCAGCACAAAATTTAAACTTGAATCAAGCTCTTCATCAAATTTACATGTCAAAAGACATGTAGCACCACTCAAATTTTGACTGTATTTCATAAAGCTTAAAGTTCATTATAGCGTGACTGTATTAAATCGCTAGGGGTGTGAATTAAGATATTATAATAGGGACAAAAAGGGGGAATGTGACACGTAAAGCGCTTAGTGTCAACCTCATATGTCTTTGAAGTTTCATATGAAATAGAATGGGTAGGACCGTGTGGACTATTTATTTAGTACAGACGACAGAGGGCGTTGTATATTGTGATCCACATCACGGGGACAATGACATTTACGAGTGCTTTGGGACTGTATAAATAATCCCCATTGTAGTTTTTGAAAACATGTGCTTATGTAATATCTAATGTTGAAGTGTTGAGTACTATGTACATACATCTGCATAACGTTGTTGGCGTGAGAAAAAAGTGATTAATTTAAAAAGTTTTTTTTAAACTACAAACTTTTATTACTTGTTAAGGAATACGATAACTTTAAGACCTTTTATTTGATACCCAAATTGGTATGTTCAGAAATATGTACGCCGCCATTTTGTTACGGCGCCCATTTTGTATTAATATTAATACCGATTAAAAATAATTGCATTGTCATTGCAAAGGTATATTTCAAATTTCAGCTCGATCGGAAAGCGAGAAGTGGATCAAATTTAACTTGCAAGATTTGATTACAGACAAACATCGTGACAAGTGATACTAAGTAAAAGCTTGTAAAAAATGTGAATCGAAATGAATTCAGATTTTTATATCATGTAAAATTCCTTAAGTTATCTATTAAAAGAATACTTGTAGGTTCAGTTTATTAAACAAGTGTTTAAGAAACCCGTAATTCGACTATGTAAAAATTTTTTGTATAATTTATGTTGCTTATGTAACCGGTCTAACGGGCTATTATTACAAATCTATTGATACCTCATTCAGTTCAGTACTTTAGGCGCTACGGGGAACATCCAAACATACATTGACTACTAAAACTATTACCCTTTAATAGTAGTATATAGTTAACTATCTCACTCGTAATGCAATAATCAAAATTAAAAGAACCACTTCATAAAGGTCATGAGGTTATCTTTTTATCATGAAAATTAAATCCATTGAATTACGCACCAAGCGTCAGTAAAAATTTTGCAATAAATTTTTCTTAACATCTTTAACAATCTTTGTCATTTGCTAATTTAGATTTGATCTGTTTTGATTTATTATTTTGATTGGTATGTATTATATTCTGAATGCGATGAACTTAAGAATTCTTTCTTAAGTTCATCGCATTCAGACAAACAAACACGACAGAAAACTTTATTTTATAGTAAGCAGTGATACCTTTGAAGAGTAGACAATACTTGTAGCTAAACACCTTATAAATAGTGTATCAATTTAGTACCAGTAAGTTGTGAACTATATTTAATAACTCACTAACTTTGGTTGACTGTTAGAGCCTTAGGCGTTAAGTCCGCCAATGCACAAATGTGCATGATGTATAAAATAAATAAATAAATAATAAAAAGCGACGTCAATATTATGTTAAAATTGTTAGGATATTTACTTATTTCATCTATATATTTAACTTTTATGGATACGGAGGCAAACGAGCAGACATGTCGCCTGATGGTAAGCGATTACCGCCGCCCATAAACACTCGCATCACCAGAGATGTAACGAGTGCATTGCCGGCATTTGGGAGATGGGGAAGGGGTTGGGGTATACACCTCCTGTGTCCTAACTCACTCAGCAACATTGCGTTATAATTATTACCTCTGTAAAGAAAACAACAAAGAGTAGAATAATAGAACAACAGGAATTCCACCTGGAAAGTATGTATGTTGAACTAGTATGAAAGGAATTTGTTAGTAATAGGCTCCAAACACATATTGGAGGTGCTAATATAAAAAAAATGGTAAAACACGGCGCAGGCGTTGCTTCACACCACATTTTCTGTGAAGCTGTGGTATCAACTGGCTCGCCTACGCTAAAAAAACTTTTTCTATTACATTAGTAGATTAAATACTACTCTCTCTCTATGTGGTGACAGATTTAGAATATGGAGTGTCCACCCTTAGTGCAGGGAGCAAACAAAATCACATACGCAGGGCAATATTACCGCATAGAAAAGAAAACTCGAAAACTCGATACAAACTCTACTACCCTACCTACTCGCCCGCGCCAGGGGTACTGTAGTCTAAAACATACCTTTCTGGGCAGAGGCCTATGTCCAGCAATTTACTGTTAAAGACTATTGGTGTATATAAAGGTGACAATGATGATGTATAATATGTATGTATTTACAAAAGGAGGTATAAATATGTATATCAGTTGGCAAGTACCTATAACACAAGGTCTGCTTACTTTGGGACTAAATGGCGTTGTGTGTTAAAATGTCCGAAAATATTTATTTATTTATTTTTACAATAAATTCACCCAATCAGTTGAGATGAACAATATACGGCCGCTTTCAAAAAACCCTAATAAAACCCAATATAAATCTATCTCGAGTCAAACTAGAAATAATCTATACATTTATTTCAGTTGTTTTCCATATGACCGATTCAATACTTTCATTGATATGCAGGATCCTTTTTTTTTCATTTTTTGACCAGTTTTGGCTTTTAAAAAGAGAACAAATACTCTTCTTGAGGTAGGTAACCTATCTAGTTTTATTTTAACAAGAGGTAGGTAATGGTCCCCTGCTGCTGTAATCGTCAGTATCAAAATCCTCTTTCACGTTATCATGCTTATATTTATAGCCTCGCATCATCATAAAAATGAATGTTTGTCTGTATGTTCTTTATAGAATCGTAAACTATACATTTGATCATGTCAAGATCTTCAGCAAAGTGTTCTACATGAACCCACAAAGGTTTCTGAGTTAGTACAACCTTACCCCGCGGCGTTGCCTGCGGTTGATGTTGTACTGCATGAATTACAAAATGTTTGTATACGCATAACTTTTGATGCACCAAATTAGATAATTAATTTTTTAAGTGTTCGATATTGTCAAGACAAGGTTTGTAAATAAATATAAAAGAAAATCGGAGTGGTTATATTTTTTTAGTCGGATTAGTCGTATACACTGCAGTCCTGCGGGAATTTAACACGGGCTTACTAAAATAAGTTTTCCGGTAATTCAGAAACTTTTAACAAAAACGATCATGGCGGTGCTAAGTTCGGGTCAGCTAGTTATAAATAAAGAAATAAAATCGTTTTTTCTCACATTCATAGGAACACTCATTGCTTAATATAATGTGAAAGAGTGAGTCACAAGTAATTATAGTACCCTATGCTGTGTCAAAAAAGGAACCTATCTAAACATATTGCCACAGCCTAAGGCACCGAACGACGGTATATTTTTGAATTAAAATTTTATACTAAACCCATACATAAGTACCCCTTGAAACTAGACGTCATTCCATTGATTGCAAGTCCTCTGTCCCCTCCGAGTGTGAGTGACATCGAGTGCTGTGAAGTGAATCAATTTCCTACTCCCTCATCGTATAAGGCTACTTGACGCACTCTTAGATTCACTCACGTATGTACCTACGAAGAAAAGTACTTCGAATACGACTCTGATTGATGTTGTACACTTTAGAACAAAAACCGTACATATTCACGGGTTCCGTCTCCTATAAGTTCATTATATACAGTCGTATATAGATATCTATCTAATACCTAAAACTAATATTTCTTTTCTTGTATATACGCGCACACCTAATGATACTGCAGCCACCATATTCCCCAGATCTGGCCCTCTGTGACTTTTTGTTGTTCCCGAAACTGAAGAGGAAAGGACAACGCTACGCCACGATTGACGAGATAAAGACGGCATCGAAGGAGGAGCTGAACAAGATAGAAAATAATGATTTTCTGAAGTGCTTCGAAGATTGGAAAAAAGTTGGCACAAGTGTATAATATCCCAGGGAGATTACTTTGAAGGGGACAAAATAGATATTCACGAATAAATAAATAGTTTTTGAAAATACACAACATTCGCGATACTTTTTGAGCAGAGTAGTATATTTATTCATATTATGAATCTCGGAAACGGCTCCAACGATTTTAATCAAATTTAGTATGCAGGGGATTTAGGGGACGGTAAATAGATCTAGCTGAAATTCGTTTTTAGAATATTTCCAAAAAAATATACCGAGCAAAGATAGGGTATCAAGATTTTGCTCACGATGAACTACGTAGCTATCGAACCGATTTTCACGTTTTAAAATGCATATTTACCTAGTGTTTTTCTAAGATATGATAGTTAACATCACGCTTAGACGAAGTTACATACGTCTTACTGCTTAAAAACTGCTATAGTCAGCAAAAGATTAATTATTAGCCTCTGTCCACCCCTACGGGGATATATACGTAAACATAAAGAGAAACGTGAATCATCGTATGTCAAAAGCAACTTAATCCCGTAAATATTACATTAGAAGGATTGTGAAATCTAACAAGTAGTGAATTGTCACAAAGCCGACGCGAACACAATAGTCGCACAACTTGTAGTATTTTTTCGAAATGTAATAAACTTTAATCCGAAAATCTCCCCGGGCAAGTGGATGTTGTTGGCCAATTATTTGTGGGTAAGACGCTCCTTCAACGACAAGCTTAGAACAGGATCGCTGGAGTAGCATTACATAGGTGAAAATAGGAAATTTGAAAAGTTTTACTTTTTCTATATAATAAGTATATTTAAAACAAACTCTGCAGATATATTATAAGCCAAATCTCCTTTCAAAGAAGAGGCCTATGTCCAGGAGTGGACAAAA
Source organism: Hyphantria cunea (assembly GCA_003709505.1). Lineage (NCBI taxonomy): Eukaryota > Metazoa > Arthropoda > Insecta > Lepidoptera > Erebidae > Hyphantria > Hyphantria cunea. The sequence continues at coordinate 340,125 of PKRV01001000.1, forward strand.
CTGGAGTGAAAACTTTTGTACTATTTTTCAGTGATTTTTAAACATAACATCGCAGTTGGGTTGGGCTCGGCTACTAATTCAACCGGTTTTATCTGAATATCAGTTTTTCTGTGGAGCGACTTGCATCGGGCCATCACCACTCTAAATGCGAATTGCATTCGAAGGTTATATTAGTTGACACTATGTTTGAGGTCACAGATTTCCCAATACTATATTTTATTTTATTAATTACCATAGATGTTTATGACAACCGTGAACGATAGCTTAACTTGCTATCCGAGAAACGGGCATGAAACACTACTCCGGGGGTTATTGGGAATTGCTTGTGAAGAAAATGATTCTTTAAGTTTAAAGTTTGTCAAGCAGTCGTAGTTAACATAATATATGATATACATCTGAAATCACTTACCGTCTTAAGGCCAACTATAGCATATTGTTGAAATAAAACATCGCTGGCTGCCTCGATTTCCTACTTTATATATGATCTAAGCATATTTTTCTCTCTGTTCCAAAACTACGTCGAGTCTTTTGGAAAACTTTTAAAAAAATGTATTGCTATTGCACTTTCTGAAGATACTTTTATTATTACCCAACTACGGCAAAGCCAAAGGAGGGTTATTTAACTAAAAGATTAAGAAATTGACGAATTAATAAACTAGTACCTTTCTTTAATTTATAATATTTTTATGTTTACAGTTTCTTTTAGTAAATATCTGTAATAACCAATCATTGGGGTAATCAGAGAAGACTAGAATTACATTCATTTTGCTTATATTTTGTATTAAATCAAGCAGAACAAATAAAATCACAATAAATACCAGTACGGCCAAATAAGCATTTCAGACACACTACAACAAATACATAAATATACGTATTATACATACAATTAAACATAAAATAGTCGATCAGAACCAACGTTCTTAAAGAAAAGTGTAGGTGGCCATTCGGATTCTTTGAGAGGAAGATCCTACAATAACAAAAGATCAGCCAACAAACTCAGTAAATAAGTAATAGCAGTTGTTATAAAAAAAACATTGTTATGGGAACTTAAACTTGGTGTTGCGATAGTTAAAATTAAACCAATTGTAAAATTAAAACCATAAATAAACTACAGAAAACTGATCCACGTCTTTCTATGTGCCGAGTCGCGAGAAACAACAAAAATGTCTTCTTACTTTCCTAACAATTCCTTAGTTCAATCGCTCATTCATTGTTATCGGGGACTGCACAATTAAATGCATTGGCAAAAAAATGGCAAATGATATCGGCACAAGTTGTAGTGTTACTTGATACGCTCTTATTATTGCGTTCAACGCAGTTGTATTAATCCACAAATACCCTTTGCTATTAAGTTGGCCTTTGTTCCGAAGTCATAGAGTTTATTTTAGCATAAATTTGTAACCTTTTACATTAATATACAGTTTTAGATCCTCGTCACAGATAGTATTTTGACATTTTCATCCCATTTTGGTGCATTGTCACCGCCGGAGGCTAATCGTTCGGAAACGACAATGCGGCGTTGTTCAATTGAATGTTTTGTTGTGTAATGTGTTTAAATATCAGTTCCACAAACTTATTGCTTTTATGTTTTGTTGTTAAATAATTTCAGTTTAATATGTCTTAGGTTAAATAAAGTTATTATTTATCACCCTCAAACTTTCTACTTTCATAATATATTATAAATACGTGGGAAATTATATCATCTTTAAACACCTTAAACAGTCCACTGTTGGGCATAGACATAGCCCCGTATTCTTAATCCGTCACCACACGATTATCACAAATTCTGATATACCAGCAGTAAAGTTTTATTTAAATTGCTTATTCAGAAGTAGTAAGTAATGTTTTATTTTATTTTTATTTTAATACCATGTAGTTGATAATTTAATTAAGAGTAATTTCTCATTTTTTTGTGTCTACTACTACCAACTGCCTCGTTGCCTAGCGGTCAGCGGAAGCGACTGCAGATTAAGCGGTCTCGGGTTCGTTTCCCGGGTCTTGTAAGAAAAAACAAGAAATTCTTAAAGGCAGCCCAGAGTATGGAAGATGGCGGACTTTCCCGCCCGTGCCTCGGAGAGCACGTTAAGCCGTCGGTCCCGGTTGTTATGAACATCTATGACAATGGTTATTGGGAAGTCAGTGCACTCAAATATACTGACAACCAATTAAACCTTCGAATTCAGTTCATCAGGGTTGTGGTGGTCCGATGCTAATCGCTCCGTGTAAAAACTGATATTCAGGTAAAACCGGTTGAACTAGTAGCCGATTCAAATTAATTTTGGGAATAATAAAAGATAGGGAGATGATGAGTGTCCACTTATGGACGTATGGCCTTAACCCTCTCCTGAGAGGAGACGCGAGCCCAGCAGTGGGACATTATGGGTTGTTGATTGATTGAGTGTCCACTACCACTATAATATCACTTACTTTACAGAGTGTTATGTTAATTAGGTTTTTAATAATCTTGCCATGCTTGCATTATTCAAAATTTGGAGTGCGAAATTGTTTTCTGCCAAATGTGTCGAGCGAGAAAAGAGATTCATAATGTATCTTACATAAGTTTGTTTTTCATTACCATGTGTTGTATTATTCAACGTTTTATACACAACTTTGATATAAATATTAGACTGTTTTCTCTATAATAATATCAATTGATAAAGGAAGATAAGATGGGAAAAAGAAGAATAAGATATTAGACCAAAAAAAATTCCAACGACAATAATAATTTTTGGACATTTACTCACTCACTCACAGTACCAATACTGGTACACGATACTTTCGGTCCCATAATTCTATCGATCTCTAAAAGGTCCGCTTGCACTAAAGTGATGTTTCTCAACAAGATATACACAACTAAACGTTAGATATTTAAGTTGTTTAATCTTTAACTCGCGTTTAGTTTTACCCTATCCAGGTGCAGACAAATCAATACAGAAAAGTTGCTGGAATACAAATAAATAATAATCGTTATAATAACCCCAATGAAAAGGCGCCAGCATAACAATAAGACTCGTTGAAATATCCTCAATCCAAAAATAAGATTTAATAACGTTTTGTTAGAACCCAATGCTCTTTTAACAAACCTCTCTGTCGATGTTATTTGTCCCGATCGCCATTTTATCCAGAACTTCTTTACACTGCGCCTGTCTTCGTCGTTTGAACTTAGTGGAGGTTTATTAGGTTCTTTTAGAAGTTCAATATATGCTGGTACAATGTTAACAGCGTCTTCCGTTTACTAAGTTCGTTTTTGTTATTAAAAATCTTTGAACACAATTGCACGAGATTCGGGTGCTTTGCTGTTCGATGTATTGTTTGGAGTTGAAATGATCTGTTTGGGTTTTGTTGTTCAGTTTTTACAAGACTACTATATATTTTAACCCTTTGTCTAGTTTTATTTTGGATGTACTTTTATAACTATAGTAATTACTACTAGGCTTATATATTTTTGTGCCAAGAATGTCATCATCATCATCATCATCAGCCTATCGCAGTCCACTGCTGGACATAGGCCTCTCCAATTTCACGCCACTTAGTTCGATCTATGGCTTCTCGCATCCAGCTCCTGCCAGCCGTCCTGCGCAAATCATCGCTCCACCTGGCTTGTGGACGTCCTACACTACGTTTGCCGAGACGCGGTCTCTACTCAAGAACTTGTTTACCCAGAATGTCATTTGTCAGCATATTTAGGCATAAATCTTGGTTAGCGTCAGTTCTATTTCCAAATTTTAACTTTACTTGTCACTTGAGCATAATTTTTTGTGCGGAATTCCCCCTGGACACTACTGACTGGTGATATATCGGACCCGAACTGAGTAAGCCCGAACGCCAACTCGGCTACCAGGCGCCTGGGAAACAGGTGCACCCTCGAAAGACAATCCCTGGAACCCCGACGTGAATCGTCACTTGAGCCTGTCTACAAAATAATCGCATTGGTATAAACTCGTAACTGTCATCGAAATTAAGTACACCTTATTTGTAACAGATCATATTTGTGTACCTTTCCTTTCTTTGTGGCCGTCTGTGAGCTCTTTCTTAAAAAAATAAATTTATTAAAATGTTTTTTGGGTGTCTTTGTGAAAGGTTCCAAATCAGATAATTTAAGCTCAAACAAAATCTTGCCTGCAAGGATTACCCCAATGTCTTGTTTCCTGACTTCTATTTAGAGATAATGATTGAAATTTATAGCGCACCGGCTCTATGCTGTGGCCCGTATAAATATTTGTAAATTAAAATATGATCGAAAATAGTTTTAAACAATACTATAAGCTCTAAAGGTAAAATAATTCGCTACACTTTTTTTTCTCCTAAATATCTTTGCACGGTGTAACAGCCTATGTCTTCTCCAATTAATACTCTATCTAGCTAATACTAAAGTTACTGTTCAAGTTGTATTGACGACTTTAAAAGAAATTGCTCAATTCGAAAGTCTTTTTATTTAAATTAAAACATCAAATTATCGCGGTATTTAAAAGAAAGGTAGTATTTTTGATAAGAAACTAATTTTTTTATTTACCTTGTAGTTGCATACTTCTTTTAGGTAAAAAGGACTAAATTCCTCTTCTAATGAAGAGTTGAGCAATATAGATCGTATGACCAGTCTGCTGTTTTATTTATTTCTCTCAGTCTCTCTCTCTCGTCTCGTCTCAGTTGGGGCTGAAGCCGATCGACCGCCGCATCAATATTGTACCTGAATTTCATATGTCTCCTACCCTTTATAGGTATAGGGCACGAGACATATATTGCATTTTAATTTTTTTAGCTTTCTGCACACCTATATATAAAATTTAACCGTGCCAAATTTCATATTTTCCGTTCGCATATTATTCATAGAAAAGGATGCATAGTATTTCAATCACATATCAAAATATAGATAGTATTCAATAACTAACTGCCTCTATGGCGCAGTGGTAGCGAATGCGACTGCTGTGCAAGAGGTCTCGGGTTCGATTCCTGAGTCGGACCAAATGTTTGTATGATCTGCAAATATTTGTTTCAGAGTTTGGGTGTTTTCTATGTATAATATGTATGTGTTTTCAAAAAAAGTTTATAAGTATTATATCAGTTTACTAATATCAGCGTGTACTCTGGGTACTAGACCCATAATACAAGCTCAGCTTAGTTTGGGACTAGATGGAGTTGTATACAAAAAAACAAACATTAAAATAAACTAAAACAGCATAGACCACCTTCAGTTTTAACAAGTTAGTAGGTTCTTCTATCCGACTCTATAGATATATTCCAGATATGCCGCATTAGATAAGAGATAGCTAGCGCCGTAATCAATTAAATATACCTACCATAAGTTTAAAAAGCTATGTAAAAATGGCTATCCACATAAATTTATACGACGGGTCCAGTATGTACTTTGATCTATCAATACAAAAGTTAATACCCCCAATAACATTTATACTGGTCATTGATCAAGACAATGGAATCGGAACATCGAAATATGAATAAAATCTAATCATTGAAATAATATAGACTAAAAAAAAACATTCCGAAGCGTGGCTCTTTTCCTTTTATTTTCTTGCGGACGTTTTCAAAACCTACAAACTTGTTAAAACTGAAGGTAGTCTATACTGTTTTAGTTTATTTAAATATGATTTATTGATTACTATCTATATTTTGATACGCGATTCAAATACTTTGTATCCTTTTCCACAAAAAATATGCGAACGGATAAATATGAAATTTGGCATGGTTAAATTTTATACATGGGAGTGCAGAAAGCTAAAAAAATAAAATGCAATATGAACAAATTACGACAACCGGGCTGTCACTAGTAATCATATATTATTTTATATATGAATACATAATACCAAAAATATGTACGATTAAAGGCCTTCTTAAAAGGCCGGCAACGCACTTGTGACGCCTCTGGTGTTGCGGGTGTCTATGGGCGGCGCTAATCGCTTACCATCAGGCGATACGTCAACACGTTTGCCTCTTACGCATTAAAAAAAAATTACATTATCGTAAAAGTTCGTTTTGAACCTTAAGGTTGACTTCTTTCTCTTATCCTACAATATGGTAGTTGATCGTATCGTAATTTAATAGTGTCTGCTTCCTTAAAACGAATATACATATATGTAAAACATCTCAGAAAATATAATTATTATAGCTTTTCATTTCTATTACAAATTTTAATTATATTCAAATATATGCTCAATTTGTATTCTAAAACAGTGACGTCACAAGTTTGCATTTAGAATAGAATAGAACAGAATATACATTATTGTACACCAATTGATGCAGTTATATTTGAGCTAAACAATATAATGACCATGTACAAATGCCTTTAGTACATTATTCAAATAAAGTTATCGTTTTGACAGATGATAAGAAGTAACCAATTTGACTAATGTGTCAACTACCCTATTGTTTTTGATCTCTACTTGAAGTTGACATCTCAAGTAGGTATTGCTAATCTTTAGGTATAAGCCCTGTGTACTTATTTCTCTTTGATTGCTACTTTTATCGGCATGTGTATTAATTAAGTGTGAGAAACTTTTGGATTGTTTGAAACCTCGGTCACAAATACTGGCAACATAAAAACGGCAAGCTGACTCGGTTGACCAGTGCTTTACATTGTTGCAACATTGTAGTTGTATAATTAGTGCACTTTCTTTTGGTATACCAGCAAATGTATCATAAGCGAACATATATTATAGGTTTAAATAAATATATTTTACAAAAATTACCTCAGATAAATTAATTAATTAAAACTAAGTTCTATGAACTGCAATCTAGCTAATACCTTTAAACGAACATACCTTGTATATTTTATTCATTTAATTAAGACTTCGTGTACTTATAAACCATCAACGGACTTCATGATTTAGGCATTCTCTACCAGCCAACCTTTGGGAGGTATGGAGATATAAGAATATATTATGTATATTTATGTATATAAAACTAGCTGACCCGGTGAACTTCGTACCGCCATATTCTTTATCGTGAAAATTTTCTGAATTACCGAAAAACTTATCTAGTAAGTCCGTGTTAATTTCCAGCAGGGCTGTAGTGTATACGATTAAGCGGACTAGCAAAATATATCACCTCCGGTTTTCTGTTTTTTTTTTCTATACAAACCTTGTCCTGACAATAACAAACATATAAAAAAAATACCATCAAATTATATTTACCACTTAAGAGTTAAGTAAAAATTATCGGGACGAGGAGGCGAATAGACCGCCAAAAGCCGTTTTTATAGAAATATAGACAGATATTGAAAAACATGGCGTAATCCGTACTAATATTATAACTTAGACAATAACTCTGTCTGGTACGCTTTCACGGTTAAGCCGCTGTACTTATTTCACTGCAATTTGGCATGGAAAAACTTCAATTCTTGAAAAAGAATATAGGCTACTCTTTACCGCGATAACCGACACACATGCAGACATAGCGGTGGGCAAATGATAATTCATACTAAATATTAAAATAGACACTGTTTGTGCTATAAGATCCCCATAAAGTGGCCCGATGCAATTGATTTTCGGATGGCAAATTAAATGTTCGTATTCGTTGTAATCATATTTTTAACAAGAAAATTTCCATACCGCTTCGATAACAAATAAATCATTTCGGACATCTAACACACAACGCCATATAGTCCCAAACTAAGCAGAGCTTGTAATATGGGTACTAGACAACTGATATGAATACATGAATACTTTTTTTTTTAAATACATACATACTATACATAGAAAACATCCAAACTCCGAAACAAATATAATAATATTCATTGATTGGGTATATCAGATAACACTATGTAAATGGCTGGTAGGAACTGGATGCGAGTAGCCCAAAATCTATCAGAGGAGCGTGTAATGGGGGAGGCAAATGTCCAGCATTAGATTGCTGTAGGCTGATGATTATGATATGTATGAAGCTAGGTGTTAATTAATAAGTTTACGGTACCGATAAGACTGTCCTAAATAAGAATGAATCAGTCTTCAATTATTTATTGATTTACTTGCACCCTACGGTATTGAAAAATTTAAGTAACTTCGTTAATAGTAAATACCATAAAACCTTCCAACTGAAATCCCTTCAAAAGTAGCCATGTTAACTGTTTTGATACTTTCGCGACTTATACACATATTTTTTGTTGTACACCGAGACTTATAAAGGCTAATTACGTCATCATCCGAATTATCACAAAAAAAATCTCAAGGTAATTGACTCAAGTACAACGTCGAAATTAGGCGCGAAATCGCTCACGAGCACTCGCAAAAACCTCGTTAGCAGACGCCATGTTTGTTCGGCGACAGGGAGCACCCTCTATATACACAAGCACCGTACAGCACTGTCCTCTCACTTGTACACAACACTGCAAAGTATACTTTGACAATGTGGTCACTAAGTTAAAAATCCCTTGCAGGGGTTAGAATCTAAACGCAAGTTGCTCTTTAGGGTGTATGTTGCCAGGACAGGGGTGTGGGCAACACCCTCCGGTGTCGCGTTGTACGACGCAATAGCTCGTATGTGAAATGGATATGCAATACGATATGTGAAAGTGATATTACTGGCTGAATGATTTGTAAGTTTTTTAGGATTTGATTACCTAAGAATTCTAGGCACTGTTCTTAGAAGTAGTTTAAACTCTAGTAATTAAACTTGGTCATGAAATAAATACGTGACTTTTTGAGTTATTGAAAACTCACAATGTATGATAACGACTTACTCTCTGTTTAGATTGTAAATGATTATATTTATAGTTGAAGAAAACCTGACTAGATCCTTCTGTACTACAACAAACAACCACTTCGTATAGTTACAGACATACGTCAACAAAAACTGTTGTATTTTATTTAAATATTTCCGTTTAATATATAACTTAGTATACTAGCTTACTAAGTAGGAATGACTGAATTAGTTGGATAAATGTTTTACATCTACCTATGGACTAGGCACACAGAAAAACAAATTAAGGCAAATGACAACTAATAATACGAAAGAAAAATTGTGTTATCCTTAATAAACTAACAAAATAGTCCAGTCATTTGGTGGTAGGTAATTCCCTGTTTTTACACAGAATTATTGGCCTAGAAATAAGAAATTCAATCGAAAGATCGTTAAATTCCATCAGATAGATTTTAGTTATGCTTTATTGAACCTTTTAAAATTAGTTTCTTCCTAAAATATATTTCGCCAAACCATTACCGAGAGCTTAACACCTACATATCTATATTTAAGCCTATTACTCTGAAAGGGTAGGACAGCGTATCAAACGCTTAAATGTTCATAACTTCTTTTATAACATCACTATGCAGAGTTACATCTCATAGAAATAAATTCGAATAAAGTTTTTTTTTAAATGAAACACGAAAGAAAGGTAGCACATATTCTTCCTTATGGTAAAAAGTTCAAATAACCTTGACGCGTCAAACCAAACGGAGGTATTCCAATATATATCCCCGGAATCGTGCAGTAACGAGAAATTCCTGCGTGGAAAGTATTAAATACTTCTGCTACAGTCATCAGGGTCTGTATCGATTGCGATTAGACCCTCGCTCACCCTCACGGCTTAAGGGTACTCGCACACTGCGGTGTAACAACTATGGTTTTATATCTGAACTAACTTTTGCCTGCACATACACGTCACGTCATGATATGTCGGTTACTGCGGTATCTACATGCCAATATTTCGTTGAAATCGGCGCAGCGATTTAACGCTGAAAGCATAACGGACAGACAACCAGGCAGAATTATTTTCGAATTTATAATATTTATCTAGTTGGATCTTGTTTTAAAATATCCTTTCATCGCTTTTAGTATCATATACTACCTGTAATATCAAGCAAACTTTGTAGTTCAGTAACTTTGTCCGAAAGATCAAAAGTTTAGAAGTTACACAATGTGGGTTTTTCAAATGATTATATGTCGACGTAGGTACTAATTAAGTTTTTGCTAACTTAGACCTATCACAGTTATTAGCATAGAGTAAATACAATATGCTACTAGTTTGTACATCCATGCAATGTATATAATTCTTTGTCGCGATGTTTGTTACCAAATTCCTCCGAAAAGGCTCGACAGATTTTATGATTTTTTTTGTGGATAGGTCTGAGAATCGGCCAACATCTATTTTTCATACCCCTAAATGATAAGGGTGACCTACCGCTAAATTATTTTTTTTTCTTTTTTTATTTTATGTATGACAAAATGGCGTTAAGCGGGTCAGCTAGAGTCACAGAAAATTTCTTAAAACAAAAATGTCTTTGTTCGTATTAATTACATTGATTAGTATCGATTGGGACAGACCTTATTTAATATTTTTCTAACACTAGTTGCTAATATATATGATGACTTCTTAAAGTATTGTCGTATAATAGTCAAGCTAAGGTATTTAGTAAAAGCGAAACTATGTACCAAATATACTGGACTTTAAATAAAATCCTCTCGCTATTTCACTTACGCCTGTTCCGAACTGTTCATCCTCCCTTACGCAGAGGACGAATTAATTCCAGCAATTAATAGAGGGCTTAGGGTCGTAGTGATCCCCCTTCGGTGAATTCAATTATTGATGCCTCCGCTATCGCTCCACTTCGCTTATCCTCGGCGGGGGAGCTCTTTACTGATCCACGTAGCGCGAGACTCGAAGTAAATAAACCATGACCAAAATTAAAATGGGGACAGTATCCCTGATATCAGTTTTTTTTTTGCAGTTCACGTCTATTACATATAAGTTACATCAACTTTTCAAAACATTTTCTGATAGTACAATGCTTAGACGAGTGAAATAACATTAGATGCTTAAGATATTTAGTGTCACGTATTAATTATATCTTCATAAATAATAAACGTGGATACGCTTAAAAAAACTAAAAACAAATTGAAGCAAATAAGCCTATATTTTGAGACGATATATACACACAGCTTAAATATGGTTTTAATGTATTATTGCAACCATAATAAGCCTCATCCAAGAGTGACAGGTAATGATAATAATAACATTTATTGCGCGAAACCAAAAATAAACAATCTGTTCAACTTAAAACTAGTTTAAGTTATATCGAACATGAGACAGCCCCCATTGCCTAAGTAGAAACCTGTATTTCGGCTAACGGCGCCATTCCTCCACAGGAATTTCAATTTAACTAGTATTTACTATAAAAGAAAGGTTAATTAATCTAAGATAAAAAGAGCAAAGAGAAAAGTGTAAAGTGAACCTCTCTACGCCTGTATGTGGGAATATGTGTGCATGTGTGTTTCAGAGGATGTGTATCTAATAAGAGGTGAAAATTCATGGAAGAGTAATAAAGCGCTAAAATGAATATTAAATAATATACAAAATTGAACGTAATTAAAAAAAACTTAGAATAGAATAAATAAAATGTGAAAACCACGATAATTCTGTTAGAACCTCCTCTGTTTCCAAATCTTTTAAGCCAATCAGTAACCTTAATCTTGCATTCTGTCTTATTAAGAGGGTAAATAAGGGTAATGCTATTTACCTTGTTATAAACGAATGGACCCAGTGTACAAAAAACCTTTGGATGAAAGAAGTGCGTGGAAATTTTTTTGGCTTTAAAAACCCTATGTCTTCTCCGTTTAAAGGTTTTAGTAGGTTCATAAGTTATGTTAATAAATTGTTTTAATATAATACCTAGTAAGTACAACTGTCTTACTGTGAGCACCTTCCACAGTTCATAAAGTAAAGCCGTTGGAAATATAAAACAGCAGTAATAACTGGCCTTAAGCACAGCCCTCTGGGCGACCTCCAATCGTTTGATGGTTTTGAAGTATATAATCAAGAATGAAATTTAACGGATTCACACACATATCCCCGAACACTACATATTCAAGTCATTCATTTCAGACTAGAGCTTTGTTGTAGACAGTTCCCTTTTCTGTTCCATTATTGTATTATAAAAAAAATATATACGGTCAAATTGAGAAACCTTCTCCTTTTTTGAAGTTGGTTAAAAATAAATGGAAAGAGTGAAACTTTTGTGAGTGTAATATAAGCATCTTCTTTGTTAAGTTTATGACCGTGGGAGAGCCACGCTTCGGCATGCATGGGTCGGCTCGACCGTAGTGATACCACGGCCTCACAGAAAACTGGTATGAAGCTGTGTTTCACCGAGTGAGTGAGGATACCGGAGGCCCATAATCCAACCCTTCCTCTCGTCCCCCTCCCCATCTCCCAAGGCCGGCAACGCACTTGAAACGCCTATGGTGTCCATGGGCGGCGGTGATCGCTTACCATCAGGCGATACGCCTGCTCGTTTGCCCACTATTCCATTAAAAAAAGTTTTTTACAATCTGTGCCAGACGAATCTCAGAGAGATCAGCTCCTATCACGATCACTGAAAGAGATTTTCCTCTTCCCTCAAGTTTTGTATTACACAGTTACTCCATTCATTAATATACAAACTACAATTTTTTGATTTAAATAAACGCTCTTAAGAAGTTTCTTATTTGGAGTTCCAAATAACCAACTTATCGTACCTATTAAAAGATGAATAAAATTTAAAAGTCAACAGTTTTAAAGACGAATATTTCTACGGCACCAATTAAACGGATAGGAAATTCAGGACACTTGTGCCACCAAATAAGCGTCGAAGCAAAAATCTCTGAAGGCCAATTCTAATGATAAAAGTTTGCTCTTTATTCAGTTGTACTACTTTCAGAAATATCATAAAAGTTATACTCGAAATACATCCAATAATGACTGTAATGTAAAAGAAAGAAAGTAAATCATTTATTCTGATATTTAGACCAACTACACCAACAAATGGCTATGGTACAATACCTATATAGTAATTATAGTGTCCTGTGCTGTGCCAGAAAAGGCGAATACCTCAGCATATTGCTGCAGCCTGAGGCTAATATTCTGAGAGGGCCCGCGTCCGGTGATCCGATGGTATCGTAGTGTCATTGAATGTTAAAAAAACTGCTATTGTTTAATTGTATTTCTTATCAGAATACCTGTTTTCAGTAAATTGAATACATTCACATTTCGGTCTGTGATGTTTTAAAATTATGAGAATTGACCTTCTGGCGTCTGTAATACGAAACACTAGTTGGTGAATCGAATAACAAGAGAAGTAAGGCAGGGTTCAGGAGCGCGGGCCGAGCGGCGACAGAGCCGAGAGCTCGCTAATTGCCACTTGAGCGCCAATTACGACGACGATATGCCAACGATGCGCGGTGAGGTCTTGCCTTTTGTGCCTTTATAATATAAAATAATGATGCCAAACGTGAGGAGAGGTAGGTACTTATATATGAATAAGTAAACGATTGAATCAGCCCTTCATTTAAGAATATGTAAGCTCGCTGGTAATGATGGATCAACTTTCGAAAGTTTTTTGTTGTCAGTACCTGGCAATACCTTGTCATTGTCAATACCTGCGATTTTACTTCAAATGCCAAGTTACTTAATATTGAGTTACGTTAGATACTACAAGGTATATCATTAATAGAAAACTTATTGCGAACTACAAATGCAATAAATCTGTTATGGCAATTGTTATTAAGCGTGGAATCTCACCATTTATGCTTTTGGCAGTAGAAACCTACATCTATAAATCCTATCCAGTTTTTAAATGTACTTTAATGTAAACTAGGATTTCTAGCCTTTATTAAGCATATGGTACCTATATAAGGAGGGTTATACACTCCGTTGAATCTAAAGGCACGCTTAATTCTTGTCCTAAGTCGTACGCTAAGTTGGAGGGTTGAAATGAAGAGCGAACGAATGTGAAACACTCGAGCTGAGCGCGGATTACGGAGCGAGAGCAAGCCACTTTGAACAGTATGATTCGACAAAAGATGTCGTTATGCCGAGTGCTTACGACTGTGAGCACGCTGCGTACCACTCGAGTTCCCTCTTTTAAAATATTTCGCGTGTTTATGTATTTATGTGTTAGTCTTATGTAATGCGTTATGTCTGATAGTATTTTCACAACGTATGTATGAACCTTTACTTTGCGTTATCAAGTCCAAATCTTAATAAATTTTATGAGAATTAAGGTAAATGTACTACTTTTCTTAACTTTCTAATCCAAAATTTGATGATGACACACGGATTTATGTCATCCAATTAGGAGCAGATGTACCTTTTATAATATCAACGTAGACCAATTACTCTTTTTCTACTGTTATACGTACTTTAAGTTAGTAAGACCATTTCTTGTTTAAACTTTTATATTGTTGTAAAGATATAAAGTAGAAGTCGTAAATACGTTATTTTCCATCAAACAGAGATCAAATAAAGATTTTCTGGTATCTTAAGGTTAATAATGTATGTACTTATGTGTAACTATCATTTGCTCGCGGCATTGCGTACTTTTATTTAGTTATTTATCTTTATTGTATATACATAGTACGAAATGGTACAACAGGAACAATCACACAATATGTATAACAATTGGCGGTCTTATCGCTCTCGGCGATTTCTCCCAGGCGTACATGTTGGATAACTTAGTTGAGAGTAGTCCATATCCTCAAGAACCAAAGTAACTCCATGCCAAATTTCATTGAATTCGGTGCAGCAGTTCAGCCGTGAAAGCGGAACAGACAGGCAGACAGGTCACTTTTAAATATATGATATTACTATTTCATAGCTGACGTAATAATAAAATATAACATCCAATGTAAATATCAGTGTCTTTGTCCAAATTTATTTTGTACGAAACTTACCAAGTGCTGTTGGGTTTTTCTTAGAAGAAATTCTTAATACCAGCGTAATTTTTGCGGTATTTCGCGCCCGAGCCTCGGACGCCACATTAAGCCGTCGGTCCCGGTTACCATGAACATCTATGACAATCGTTATTGGGAAAACCTTTGAATTCAGATCGCCCTCAGGTTTGCAGAGGTCATGCCAGTCGCTCCGTGGAAAAACTGATATTCAGGTAAAAGAGTTTGAACTAGTAACCGCCCTCAATTAATCTTGGAAATACTAAAGACTAGGAAGATAAGTCGATATAAGGTTGTAATGTTGTATTTTTTTAATTCAACCTTATTAATGACGTTTCATAATACACACTGTTCTTTTCTTATAGTGTTAACCATATTACTATAATTCACCATCGGAATATTTTTCCATTCTAATAATTGTTTTTGTTATTAAAGAATATTATTTCTTTTTCATGAGGTTTATAAATCTCATATATTATTTTCATATCTTGTCAATCTCTATCCATATCTTTCTGTCTAATTTTTCTACTTTATTTTTTACATTAATCTTGCTCTTGTATCTTCTATTTAACCTATATGCTATGTGCATTTTGGCTTAAACAACTTTCTTGGAACATCTCAAAACATACAATCCCTATGGACAAACTGATGATGTCCACCATGAATAATGAACACAACATAAACAAATCAAAATCATAAAGCGATGCGCAAAACAAAATTATACGAAACACTGTTTATGAATAATAGATGAAGCGACAGCGTGAACCCAACATAGGTATCACTACTAGCCTCTTGTGCGTAATTAATCGCTAGGGCTGCCCATGACGAGGCTTGCTTTATTAAATTTTAGCGCTTTCCGACCACCCTTCTCCATCAAAGGGGCGGGGACCCCTGCGGGATGAATAGAGCCATCACTTTTACTATTCACTGCGGATGGTGGATTAGTGAGATGAATTTCCTGATCCCTTAGGGGGTACAAATTGTGCGTGGGCCCCCTACTACTATTGATGCGGATTTAGCCCGATTGCGTCACGATTATTCAGTGATTGTAACGAGTTTTTGTTGCCGAAATGAGAATTAAATATTTGATGTGGATATACATATACAGTCCATATAGAAAAGAAACATTTTAAATTACCAACTTTTCAAAACTTGACATTTGCCGAAAATATACTACGGTCGTACAAACAATAAAAATAACTGTCATATAAAAAAACTTGTGTTTAATTATGAATGATAATTCTCCTGTTCGCGCGCTACGTATGAAGGTTCGTGTTAACGGTATACTTAATTACGCAGTCAAGCAAATAACAAGGTCTTTAGTTAATGTTTGACTTTATCTTTTGAACCAGCTGGCACTGATTGAGGTTGCAGGCTGAATAATTTCAGGACAACCTAAAATCGATCGAAAATAAAAATTATTTAAATAGTGTTCGTGTTATCACACCATCAACAGTCTTTATAAGTCTCCCTCCTTAGCACATAGGATTTGGCCTTCTATACCACCCTGGTCAGACACCAGGCTTCTATACCACTCAGACGGGCTTGTATAGAGTTTTTTTCAACTTTTCGTTTTCTTTGCTGTGATATTGTCTTATCCTGGTAGGAGTTAAACACCCCATTTTTAACGCGTCATACACGGCTATGTATTCGTGGAAGGTGTTCAAATTTTACTATCTATGTAAGGTTTTGGGTTCTAGTTACGTAGTACCTACATAGAGATGTTTTTATACTTCAACTAGCTGACCCAGCGAACTTCGCACCGCCATACTTTTTTCGCGAATATTTACTGAATCCCCGGAAAAAATGTTTTAGCATACCCGTCTTAGTGTCCTACGGGTAGTGCGCAGTCCCGAATTTAGAAAATATAATACCTCCAATTTCGTTTTAATTTTCTTCTATACAAAACTTGCCCTGACAATAAACACATAGAAGAAAGAATTAATAGCCAAGAGCCTCGACGAACACCTTAAGAGGCTCACGTTACACGTCTGGATCGAGGGTCTGATGCAGAAAGCAGTCCTCTTAGACACGGCACGTATAGTGAGGCGGCTCTTGTCTTTGGAGTCCTAACCACAGGTTTCTTAGTCACTGTACCCGAGGTCGGTGTTCTACTATTTATAAAATAAATATTTATTTAATTATCCCATTTGGTGCAATTGATCGGAAGTTATGCGCGTACATACATTTCGGTCATTCATTTTTTTTATGGAATAGTTATGGTTATGGGGCAAACGAGCAGACCTATCTGCCTGGCCGGGCCTGATGGTAAGCGATTACCGCCGGCCCATGGACACCCGTAACACCAGAGGCGTCACAAGTGCGTTGCCGGCCTTGGGGCATGGGGAGGGGGATGAGGGGAGGGTTGGATTATGGGCCTTCGGTATCCTCACTCACTCGATGAAACACAGCGCGCGCGCTATTTCACACCGGTTTTCTGTGAAGCCGTGGTATAACTCCGCCGACCCATGAATGCCGAAGTGTGGCTCTCCCACTTATTTATTGTATATTATTTTTATTTGCATAGATGTATAATTTGTAATAATATATACATGTAGGTGAATAATATTTACTAATATGTCAAGGATAATTTTGTTAAAATTAAATTGCTATATGATCATTTTATTTTGTTAATTATAAAGGAGTTATTTATTATGGACATGTTTTAACTGATGTTACGTTGACTACTATTGCCTAATTCTCAAGTATACATATCAATACATATAAATGCATCTTGGCTGAAACAATAAATACGTTTTTTTTATTGAACCCGCGATACGAAATACTCTTCCCTTGATTTTATAATCGTGCGAAGGGTGCATAGGTCGACCACTAAAATATGAATACTACAGGCAATATTCTTAAAAAAAAAATTATATAAAATTTAACACTTTAAAATAGGAGATGACGAATGACCGTATATAGGTAAGTTATTAGCAAATTGCAATGCTAATAGCATGCTAATAATTTCCTACTAATACCCAATTCACATTTCCATTAAAGCTTGCAGGCCCTTTTACGTACGCTTGCATGGCTATGTGCGACCGCCCAAACACATACACGCCCGAGGGTGTAATATTTTTCACCCCAACAAAAACATACCACCGTTTTAGCTCGAAGCGAAAGTTTCGCCCCTTTGTCCAAGCACAATACACGTTCGTTATATTTTTTTTAATAAACCGGCTCGGTAAAGCACAGAATCGATGGCCGTCGGCGACTAGCTACCGAATCACTCAGTTAATTATTGACACATCCGTTTTTTATTCGGCTGCCGGCATCAGGGCCCCATTGTGGTCGCCTAATAATATTCCTTTTATGTATGCCACGTTACTGAAACTGACTATTTCCTTACCTTTGTGCCCTGTTACGTGTTGCCTTTGTTCCTTTGAATTATTGTTCTAAAATTATGGGTTATCAATTTTCTTGAAGTTCTGCATTATTTCTGAGGGCGTTGTTCCAGTTCCGTTTAGTTAATATATTTCTAAGCGCATGTAAAAAAATCTTTTACTCCATGTTTTACGTACAAAACTGAATTAATAAAAAAAATTTTTATCCACTAGGTATGGATGTGAAGCAAACAGACCATATAAAGCAGACTGAATACCCTACTTCCAAATAACATTTAGAACTTATGAGACAGTAAAATGATTATTGAACCCAAAAAAACCCTATACTGTGTAGGTATATGAAAATAACTTTGCCGTTCAGGTGCTATTGGGTAGTTATATTTGATGTTGTTCATATAAACAAAAGATAATAATTCTTTGCACAAACAAACCTATTCCATTACCGTATACAAAGGACTCTGAAGGTTAAGTTCATGCAGGTTTTACTATTCGGATGTTAATCAAATCAATCCAAGCAAAAGCAGTTTTTAATCAATGGTCTGTTGTATCGGGCTGTTGGTATGAATAATTGAATAATTTTTGTGGTAATGAAATGCGAAGCGGCGCTTACCGGCGACGGGACTACCTACCCCGATCTAGATAAAGGGTTGTATCGGGCTCGACACGAAATCTAACCGATACGATCGCTTTCCGATAACTTACATCGAGCACGGAAACTCGAGCTTTTAAAAACTGCCATCACTAAATAAAAATCGAATGAAATATTTTACGACTTTCCAGGGGCATTTGACAGCATCGATCAATACTAAATTTATGGCTGATTTCCAACTCGTTGTCAAATCACCTTTAAATTCAAAAACAACGATTTGTTATTCAATAAAGGTATAAAATTATTTTGGATGACTATAAAGATATGGAAAGTTTGATAGCCTAGTACGTAAAGGTAACACTCTAGATCCAATCATAGGTTCTATCAAACGATTACATTACTTAATATGAGTTTAGCATCGTACCTTGGTCATATTTCTTTAACAAAGTTACTGTATTTATAGATAATTCTAAACTTCTTACTTATAGTTAGCTTTACGACTAGATTACTTTAAGCAGTGAAAATTGTGAACACTGGACTAATTTCCTTATCAATTTGATCCAATCAAGGCGGCGAACTCAAAGGCTAGTGAAGGGTTTAGGTCTTTTCTCAAATATGAAAGCGTGCTATATAAAGGTGATGTAACGCGATACTCATACAAATCGGCGCAACCACAAAGCTTTAGTTTCGCCGCACTTCGCCGCCAATCATATCACTGTCGTATTCAAACATTTGAATCGTCTTTTTACGTCGGCAAACTTGTAGTTTCTTCAATGTGATTTTATCTGGTTTATTTTTTTATTTACGTTCTGGTTGCCATCTGTTTTTATGAAAGTCTAATATTTTTTTAAATAATAAGTTTACTTTCTAGCAATAACTTTGACAGCGATCTCTTTCGTGAACGTTGCACTGGCAACGTTAATTTTGGCACTCTGTAGCTTTAAAACTTTTGATGGATTTTGGCGTCCGAAGTGGTGTTAGATTATTCATCTTATTTGCGAAAATCGCGGCTGTAAATTTTTAGTAAACATTTTCACGAAGTTTGATATTTTTAGTAATTAGCATACATGCGTAACTCTTAGTGTAACCAGTATTTCTTAAAGGTGGACCAGTCTGCACTTTTTGTACAAGCAAACAGTTGATCCGAAAAACCTTTACTAAGTTCAGAAATATTGTACATTATCAGTGCTAACAGCGAATCGATTAAATTGATTATTTTGACGTTTTCTACACATTTGGTAATGCGACCCTTAGCGTTGTTTTTTTATTAGAATTCAATATTTTCATTTCTCTCCATTTTTATTCCCAGTAAACTATATTTTACGTATTTTGAACATTGTTAGAATTGAAAACCGGTATTTGCTGTCTAAAAAGATTGGAAGATCTACTTACACAAAGTTTCTGCGAATTTCTGTGGAAATCTTTGTTATCATTAAAAAAGGATCCTAACATTTCCCAAAATTGAAACGTAAATAGTCGTTGTGTTGGTAACTTTTCATGTCTAGCCGGGCCCGTGTAATGGAAATGACAAGTCTAATGTAACAAGTAACAACTGAAAACATCCGTTGGACCTAACAAAGCATTCATTTTCTGATGGCGGTAATCTCGACGAAGGGCGGCATTGTTCGTCATTTTCCTCTGCGGGCCTATATATTTTTTTTTCGCATTTTCTTTTCGAAAAGAATAAAAATTGTGAACAGTATTGTCGCGGCCCAAGCTCGCGCCGTGGTCGTGCAAAAAGGAGCCCTGGATGACAACGAAATGACGGGAGCGTTCGCGGGTGGCCCCCTCCCTCCACTCTTGTAAAAATGTCGCCGAGGGAGGGGCGGCGTGCCTACGACAAGACGGCGTTTTTACACACTGCCGCCAAACTGGCAGATCTTATACACTGAATTGAGATCAACATAAATTGAACCATGCCGTCGTTGCCCTAGATTCGAGAACGGCGTGACACGCTTATACTTGACTTTTTAAAACACGAACCGTGTTTGCGATAAATCGATAAGTATATACGTGGTACCCGCCAGAACCAGAGGGTACAAATTGCAAGGATTTTACAATTCTTTGTGTTGACACGCTGAAGGGTGGGGGCGTTTAGCGGTTTCCGTCCGATGTTTTAGGAAGTATTAAATTTTCAGTTTTTAATTTTCATTCGATGTTTCCTTTCAGTACTTTACATTTTCCTGTTTATTGTATTCGTATTTTCATTTGTTAATGGTTTTCACCTTTCATCAGTATTTCTTGTAAACTGAGATTAATAAATTGGGAAACATTCTTTGTAGGAGTTACTAATAACTACGTAATCTAAATAAAAAATACTACTTCGTATTCTAAACAAGGTTAAAAACTACAGAATATATATTATAAATTATTATTATACATAACTTTCATGATATCAACTGTAATTGGGGATCTATATAATAATGTTTAAGTTGTACATTAATTTAATATTTTTACTTAATACTTGTGTGACAATTTTGCAGGTCATCTTTTTAACTACTTTCGAGAATATTACAGAAAAAAAATGTATGCCATATTTTTTTTACTATTTTCAAATAGCAGTATAATCCACCGTTTGGCATATGCCGTAGAAAGTTGTTTTGAACTATCATACTACGCTGTGCAGGCAGGCTAGTATAATTTTGGTTTCAAGTTTTCCTTTCTCTAAAGTTTCCTACAAAAGTTGCCTCTTACGACAGCCACGCGATGAATCAGAGTGGTGACACTCCGAATTCTTAATCCAAACGAACAAATATTACGCGTACATAATTTCAATATGTGGTCACTAAAAACATGCACATATTTGTCCACAGATCGTTTATCTCAGGCAACAGCCAAAAACCACACTCAAGACTACTTCAATCGATATCCTGAACTGAAGAGAGAAGATGTCACCGACTACGTAGCTACTCAAACTTCCAAGAAGACCAATGTCACGCCTGAAAAGCTCTTCAGCAAAACACAATTTGGTGAGTAGTGCTTAGCTAATATTTTTAAGAGCGGCAACGTACTTTTGTTTCTTGAGTTGCTTACTAGATAAATCACTTAGTATCGTGTAATTTTTTATGGGATATGGGGTAAAAGAGCTGACATATCCCCTGTGGGTAAGCCGTTACCGCCGTCCTTGGACACCCGCAGGACCAGAGGCGTCACAAGTCCTTTGCCGGCTTTTGGATGGGTCTCCGGTATCCTCACTCACTCGGTGAAACACAGTGCAAGTGCTGTTTCACGCCGTTTTCCTGTGAAGTATCACTGCGGTCTAGTCTAGTTGGATGACCGAGCTTTGCTGGGTGTTTTTGTTAGTAAACTTTTTGAAAATGAATCCGAGTTAGATCAATTTATCGCAACCGGATTTTTTGAAAATCGTTTGAGCTGTTTCCGAGATTCATTATTTGTATATAGAAAGAAAATAAAAATAAACATGTTAAATCCTAAGATTTGCCAAGTGAGTGGTGAAACAGTTCGGACTTTTGCCGTTGGGAGTGGTGGATCTTGGGTTTTGTTAGAAAGTCTTGGAATTTGCTTTGGCTTTTAAAATATCCTATGTACAGAACTGTTTCAGTTTTGTTGTAATAATATTTACCTACTACTTATCAGATATTGTTTAGATTTAAAAGTTCAAAGAAACGAAACTGAAGTGTTGTATTTTATCACAACACGAGTAAACTGCATGATGCGCACAATGTCTAACTGTTAGAGGTCTTTGTTTATTTATAAATCACAGGTGATGCAAAGCCCGATATAAGTATTTGTAATAACTTATAGGGGCTTATTTCAGTTTTTGTAGCGTATGACATTATATGAGTAATATTAAATACATTATTTCTTTTTAAATTAAAAGTAAGGTAAGGTAGGGTTTAATCACAATGCTAACAAGTATTATCACTGGTTGTATAACCTGGTCAAATTCTTATTTAAGAATAGTATAGAACCACTTTACCTGAGTAGTTTTTGCCTTACATATCGCGCAAACAACGCAATGCTAGTAATCTTTTTAATTATCGTAGTTACTCTTCTCCCAAGAACGAAGTAGAGTAATAGAGAGAGTGTAGTGAGAGCAGAAGGCGGAAAAGAGTCAAAAATTGGCCTAAATGTAAAACTGACTAGTATGTAATCAGAAAAAAAGTCCCTTAGAATAGCCCTTGTTTTCTCTTCTCCTAATAAAAATGACACTACATCGTTTCATCTTATCATTTTTCTTGTTTTATGTAATTTTTCATACGAAAAACTACGAAATATTAAAATACTTTTCAGTCCCTGATGAAAATTTTAATCGTTCTGAATTTTAACTCAACCGTTTTCTACCGTCAACATATAAATTCGTTTATTCTTTTATTCGTAAATTATTCGTATTGATTAATCCATGGATATCAGAACTTCTAGAAAGTCCAAACTTGTAAAATGATAATCTAAAAGTTAAATTATTACAGCATCAAAGTTTTGTTTTTTTTATGAAAACGCTTTCGGAGCAGTGAAAGCTTAAACAACTCCAACTGCAGTTGTTTACACTTTTTACCCGACTGCGAAAGAAGGAGGGTTATGTTTTCGAGTGTATGTATGTATGTATTGGATTTTATTGGAGGAGCCAAAAGGCACGCTGAACTTAGGGACCTCTTGTAACCCTATGTTTAGGAATAAAAGGCTATTATTATTATATTATTATGTATGTATATTTCTTTGGCACGCCCTAGTGCCTAAACGGCTTGTCGTATTTATATGAGAGTGGGGCCAATAGATTGACACTGGGTACATCAAAATTAAAAGCAACAAAATTAAGGATTTTTAGAGCCAAAAAGTTATCTAAAGAAAAATATTTTCAAAATACATCGAGTATACGATAATAACGTGACTACGAATATATATATATATATATAACGTATAAGTTTTATATATAATATTGACGCAGTCCAGTTTTATTTTTTTAATAATTCATTACGTGTTCTGTTTGTTTCTAGCTGTTAAAAAACCTGATCATGTTTTGATGAAATTTATTTTATTTTATACTTAACATAGAATCTAACTAATTTAATACACAAAAAAGAAATTCTATTCAGATGATAAATCTGAACATTTTTCACACGCTCCAACAGCCGCCGACTACCGCATACACATGTTAACAACTAACTGAAAAAAAAACCAACGCAATCGTACGCAAAGGCATCAAACTCATTCTGCCCGAATGCGTTTCCATATTTAAATTATCAGATATGTCGATCAGGGTGCTAACAAAACGCTATTATGCGTATCACAAGTTTTAATATAGTGAGTACAAATGTTAGGCTTTTGTTGTAAGTGTGCATCTGCCACAATGCTCCCTTGCTGGATTGTATGGAACCGGCGTTAGATTTCATATAGAGATTTGAAATGATTTTTGCGTTACTTACAGCAGATTAACGGGCTTATAGTTACGTCACATGATGCAGAAGACATTATTATCTGTATTTTTAATTAATAAATATACAAAAAGAATGCAATGAACTTGTGTGTCAGGAAAGTACCTATATGTAAAGTGTTGATGCGTGTAAGACTATTTATAATACACTAAATACAAGTTACAATTGATAAAAATAAAATATTTGTTATTGAATTTATTGTTCCACAAGGATATAGTCAATTATGGTTCAGTCACAGGTATTAGACCGTAGTATAGGAAATGAAGTAATTGATATTCCATTAAATACATTTGCTAATACTTATTCGGTTATTTAGTACCTGTTTAACGACTTATTTCTTAAAGCCTATTAATGCATTTTAATGTAACAACATTATAATAATTAGAAAATTATTAACCCGCTGATGATTTCCTCATTGGACTTATCTAAATTTTTTTTGGAGAATATTTGCCCGTCTAACATGATTACGTTGGTTTTCTATTTCTCCGTAACAGTTTATAGATCAAGACAGTCAAATATCTATCAAGAAGAAAGAGAAAAATGCTTCTCGAAAAATACCAGTAGCTGTTCACATTACGTTTATTGTAAATTGCTCAATTTAAGAATCTCAAGTTTGTCTTACTCTAATACAAACAATAATAGTTCACGCAGAACTTCGTGATACTCCATCAATAGGACCAATTTCTATCTATAAAACATTCTACGTATGTACTGAAATTAATCATTTATATATGTACACATTAATTTTTAATGTCACCCCATCTGTGTGTCATGCCATTGACAGAAATACACACGACTAACATAAGTGTGTGTGTGTGCATAGCTTCGTCCAATCGTCACCTTTCGCGTGAATTGTAGGCGGGGCTTCACACCAGCGCTCCAGGTTCCATGCGATCGATTTATTTGAGACTTAACAAAAAACGTACTCTTTTAAGATGAGGAAATAACGATAGAATGTAACACATTCTTTCTAATAGTAAAATGTTATAAAATATCACAATAGATATACCTAATATACAATTTGATAATAGGGTTTTAGTATGCTATTTTTACGATTTGTTATTGCCGGTCGTTTTTGTCTTTATGTTGATAGAGTCATAATAACTTGTTTAAGTTATGGTGCTTGACAAATAGGTACTTCTTTCGTATATGTTTAGAGTGCAGAAACTGAATTTTCTTCTACGATAAATTAACACAAGTGATGGTGTAATAAATAAATAAATATATTCAGACACTTTAACACACAACGCCATCTAGTCCAAAACTAAGCAGAGCTTGTACTATGGGTGCTAGACAACTGATATTAATGCTTATATACTTTTTTTGTAAATACATACACTTTATACATAGAAAACACCCAAATTCCGAAACAAATATTTGCAGATCAAACAAACATTTGGTTCGACTCAGGAATCGAACCCGAGACCTCTTGCAAAGCAGTCGCATTCGCTACCACTGCGCTACAGAGGCAGGCAGTAATAATGAGACTTTAACCGTTTTGGAATGTTTCGTTTTGCTTTGAGCGCTGAATTTAAACTTTCGTTATGTAGACTTTTGTATTATGCTATGATAGGTGAAAATATCTGCAGGTTATAGTTTTATGTAGCCGAATATATCTAGTTATTAATTAAGAGGCACATTTTTTTTTGTTAAATTTTACCTACCTACACATCTCTGACGTAACATGTACCTATTGTTAGTATTTATCTTAATTGAATGATTTCCTTTAAATTATTTATTTTTTTCACACCAAATTACCCATGACTTCGAATTTCTACAGTCAATTTGTCCATCTAAAGGTTGCCTGGAAGAAAGTGCTTTTTAGTGATAAGGCCGCCATTTGTACATGGTCGTTTATATGTAATGCTCCTGAATGTAAGCTGTTTTAGCTGGTGTATAATAAAGTTTATTCTAATCTATTCTATTCCATTCCATTCTATTCTATTCTATTGCAGTCCACTGCTGGACATAGGCCTCTCCAATAAATTATGTTCTCCTAGCCGATTACGACTAGGGCGCCTAACTACGCAGATATTATAGTGCACAAGTGTGTGCACAAACACAGGTGCACTCTCTGTTCCCTCTCTCCTAATCCGATGGGACAGTTAAACGACACGATCGGAGAGAGATCAGGCGCAGGACCGACAGCTTTACTTTCCCTCGGAAGCACAAGGGTTCAGACCCCAACCTCCAAATTCCGAGCTGTTATTAGTATTTATATAATCAGAAAAACTCAATAACACTTCCTCCCGGCTCGAGCCTGCCTCGTAAAGAGGTTAATCTTTTATTTTTAAGTTTATCGAAAATCTAACCACACAACGCCTTCTAAATCCAAGCTAAACAGAGCTCTTGTTAGAGGTATTAGACAACTGATAATACAAATAAAAATACACATATACTTTTTTTCTTTTTGTAAATATGATGATGATAGAAAAAATATTATGCATAGAAAACACCCAAACTCCAAAACGACTTTTTTCAGATCATACAAACATTTGGTCCGGTCTGGGAATCGAACCCGATACCTTAAGCACAGCAGTCGCATACGCTACCATTGTGCCGCCGAGACAGTTATGTTAGTTAGAAGTATGCGAATGCCGATTATGAGGTCTCGGGTTCTCCAATAAATATCTGATCTTTAAATGTATGTATATAAAAATTGACTGCACGGTTGGCCTAGTGGTTTCAGTGGTCGCCAAACCGCTTCCTACTGCGCCAAGTGATGTGGGTTCAAATCCCACATGGGACAACACTTTGTGTGATCCATAAATCGTTGTTCTAAGTCTGGGTGTACTTTGTGTCCGTTTCATGTATGTTTGTAAAGATCCCCGTGACACAGGAATGTATATTCCTAATGCAGAAGCTGTCTTTTCAAAATAAAAAAAATATATAAAAAATACCTATCTAATAAAAAAGTATTAAAGAATTTCAATTTAACTTGAATTGACAGACTACTAGTTATAAAAGTAAGTAGAAAAAAATAGTTGAAAGTAATCAAAATACATTCTTATAAATTTAACTGTTCTAACATTATTGTATAAATGTTAAATAGATTTTTAACTAGATTTTACTATGTGCGAAGTAAAGTTGTAAATGCGTAAACGTGTATTGTGTGTGTTTTTAATTTAACTAATTTTATCGTGTGCGGGGCGACAGTTTAATGTCATCTTGCAATAACATGAACCTCAAGTAACCCTCAAGCAATTACTTTCGTAGTGTTGAAAGGAGGTCTTTGCAGATACCGTGGGAGAGCCACGCTTCGGCATGAATGGGCCGGCTCGACCGGAGTGATACCACGGCCTCACAGAAAACCGGTGTGAAACAGCGCTTACGCTGTGTTTCATCGAGTGAGTGAGGATACCGGAGGCCATACCCCAATCCAACGCCCCCTATCCCCCTCACCATCCCCTTTCCCCCCAGGCCGCCATAGTGTGGGTCACCATGCTGCATTGTTCTTTTTCGCATTGAGAATGGTGACCACCACTCTTGGATTCTGCTCATGCTCTCCATCAGGCAGGGCAGAGTCATTTTGGCAGCTTAAATATAAAAAAAAAAGAAAAAAAAAGATTGAAAGTGAAATTCTTGGGACAGTTTATTTATTTTTTGATATGAAATTGATACAATTAAAAGTTAATTCTCTGGCCTTGAACTTGTTTAAACTGTATTTCAGGGACCAGAACGTTGAAGACTAGTGATTTTCATAAAAATATTTTTGGCCTACACTCGTACTTATACTCGTATTAACTAAGCCATTGATCCCGCTTTCCATGAACATTTTACAGGTGTATTAAAATATATTATAGGAGGGTTATAGTTTTAGCAGTCTGTGTATATGAATACTAGCTTTCGCGACTTTTAATAAAAAGTATTCCATGTTGCTTCTAATATCTCCAATATGTGTACAAAGTTTCATGATGATCGGTTAGGTAGTTTTCCCGTGAAAGTGTACCATACAAACTTAATTTCACATTTATAATGATAATGTAGGTTTGTCTCTTATCTAAAAAATTCAACCTCTTTGCATCTAATTTCTACATTACCTGAAGGTTGACTAGGAGAGAATGCCTCAAGGCTATTAAGTACGTCTTTGTACAAAATGTGCATTAAGTGTTAATAAATTAATAAATAAACCGATAAACGTTGGGGTAAACGAGTTCCTGAGTGGAGACCGCGTCTCGGCAAACGTAGTGAAGGACTTCCACATGCCAAGTGGAGTGATGATTTGCGCAAGACGACTGGCAGGAGCTGGATGCCAGAATCGAACTAAGTGGCGTGCAATTGGAGAGGCCTATGTTCAGCAGTGGACTGCGATAGTCTGATGATGATGATGATGATAATATGAAATGTGAATTTACACCGTAGCGTCTAAACTACTGAACCAAATTTAATGAATGAGGCGTCCATAGATGTCTAACAATGGCCCGGGCGACATGGGCTATATAAATTTTATCAATGGTTTGTACTTAGTAAGGTTGTAGTTGTTTCAAACTTTTTATTGTTACATTGCATCATTCTTACCGTCTTCTCAAGTTTATTTGAAGTTAGTATAATGAATTTTCTCTACGATAACATTTTTTTAAAATGTGTAGCTATACAACAAAAGGAAGCTTTGTTGAACAAAACGCAAAATATCTGTACAATTATATTCGAAAGTGGTTACAAAAGGTTCCACTTTAAGGTCCGAAATCTATACCTACCGAGTACAATATACACAAGGTACACAAAAAGTGAAAACGTGACATTTCCCTTCTACATTTAGCCACCTAAACCGTTTGCAAACAGCATTGAGACCGGGACGCGAGTAAATGAACGAGGGGGCGCAGGGGGCCTAAACAAAAGGTGCGATACCTCCCCCCACCCACAGCCACATCGACCCGAACCGAAGGGTGGCGTGTAAGGTGACCATGGTTGCTTCGTAATTTATACTCTTATAAAATTATAGCTCATTGTTATCCGTATTTGTTGTTGTACCTTTACAACAAAAACCGCCGGTAACGCCGCGAGGTGAAGCTAGTCTATAAATAATCCATATCCAGTCGAAATCGGTCCAGTCATATTAGAGATTTTCCGGAACAAACCGACTGACAAAACTTGAAAAATTGTTTTGTTTTTATGCACGTGTATACTTTTAAAATAATATGCATTGAGTGAAAAACTATTAATTTGAAATTACAAGCAGAAACTGTAATTATAATTAACACGGTCGATAGTAATCATCATCAACTGGCTAGGTTTGCTGGTCTACTGGTTAATGGTTCTGATTACTAAGCCAGAGGTTGGGTTCGATTCCCATCCAGGACAAATCTTTATGTGGTGAACACAATCATTTGTTTTCTGTCAGGGTGTAGTTGGTCTACGATACGAATGTAAAAATATAGTAAAGTCCGTGTCTGAAATGAATGAGGACATATTGTACCTTGTTATTTTCAACGGTCTTTAACATTCTACTTCTGGACATAGGCATCTCCTTAGAGTGGATGTTTGAATGTAGCTATTTTACCACATTGGTCAGATAAGTTAGTATAGATTTGTGACAAGTTTTCCTTCGTTTTTTGCAGTGTCCAGTGCAGTCCTGTGTGGCTTGCCTTAATCACCTCTTAAGATACTCACGATATAAATAGGGATAATGTTTTAAGAATAGATTGAATATAAATCATAAAACAATATTAGAAAACATTTGGAGAAAGTCCTGGGAGAATGAAAAAGTGGCATACTCCAGTCGGCCGGGGTGGTTGTGCTTTTTCGCAGCGCGTGTCACTTGTGCGGAGGGCGCGGGCGCGGCGGCCGACACTGCGGGCGTCGGGATCCGGCGTCCGGGCGCCGTTGCCATAGCGACGACACCGCGACACCCTACACCACCCCAACCCACCCTACATGCGACCAACACCAAGCCAAAACCACCCTTATAAACAAGTACATACGAGCCATTGCTCACTTATATACTAGACACATAAGGGGTCGACTATATAAGACAGTACGGTCAGGCGATGTAAATAACGCGAGATAACTTGAGAGGGTCTAATGGAATAGGGAATCGTGTTTTGGAAAGTGCCCCGGAGAGAATGTTCTGGGTTGTTAGCTCGCGATAAGGGCCGCCAACCATGTTGAGTGAAAGTCGATATGAGGATTAAGTTGGTTCAAATTTGATTATGCAAACGTTCGTTTCATACTTGATAAATTGGGCTTTATGGTTAAAGATTCTCTTGTGTTTTGACCCTATTAATTTTACTGAAATAAAATCTTTTGGTGAGGGAGACTAGCGCATGACCGCGTATGATGCCATGTCTATTAGAGCCTCTTAGTATTAATAGCTAATCTGCCACACATATACTTTCGGTTATAAGTTTCGTCACTACACTTGTAGTTTTAATATTAATCAACGATTGACTCGATCACTCGAATTACCTTACACCTTAACCGAGCACCTAAGACTTTTTTTTTATTTATTTATTATTATATTATATTATATATTATTATTTTATTAGATATAAACTTAAATTAATTAAGATATTGAAAGAGAAGATAGATGACAAGAGACGGCGAAACAAATACAAAAGAGGTAGGACATCTAAGTAGGTAGACTCGTAACTGTAGCTGAAATTAGCCTATTCGAGTTACAGGTCATATATTCATCAGTGCAGATAACTCGAACTTTAGCCTATTTGAGTTACGAGTGCGGATAACTCGAACTACCTGTCAAACATATGAGTAAAAAGTACTAATGTGTTTCGTCTTATTTATTTGCAATTATGTTTGTATATATTACATTAAACGTATAAAAAAGTAAAATACATCTAGATCCTCTTATTTTAATGGAGTATTAACTAGGCTAGTGTGACGTCATCAGCGATAGTCATCGGGCTTCATAGTATCTCTTGACTGTTCTCGTTAATCCTTCCCCCGTGGTAGTCTGAAAGAGACAAATATTTCAATTTTAAAAGCATTCATCACCATATACATTTTTTTAATCGACTTAACTTCTTTCCCTTATGATGTAATTTTAATTTGGCCTAGTTCTTGAAGTCTGTATTTTTTGTTAAAAGTTTGTATTATTAAATTAGAAATTGAACATTTTGATTTTGTTATACTTTAAAAGTTTTTCACAATTAAATTCATTCTTTAACTACTGGTACATATAAAATGTATTCTTTATAAGGTCTTTAAGGAGTACCTACATTTTAATATAGAGGTCTGTCTGAATCAACGTTAAAACTGACTGAAAGATCCATATTTGAATGACATAAAATCTTATAACAACAAAAACACTTCGAGACAAGATATTTTAATTATCATCTGTAAATCACCGTCTACTAGGTATATACTAAGTGTTACTCTCACGATTAAGACTAATCTAACGACATCTTGAACTCTAAAATCCATCAAGTCGTTTAGAAGACAGAGTGTGTCAAAAAAATACACAAACATTCACGAAACTTTACACTCGAACTTTAATTTAAACTAATGCTAGTGTAAATATATTATTAACTAGCTTCTTCCTGAGTGTATGTCGGTTATCACGATATATAGTATCCTATATGTCATTCTGATATGTAAGGTACATTATTGTAAAGTTTCGTCTAAATTCGTAAAATAGTTTTTGCGTGAAAGAGTACCAAACATCCATACATGTACAATATTAGTAGGATAACTTACCGTAACCATTTTGTCACCACCAAATACCCTCACGTGTGTACATTTTCTGCCGGTGGGATCTGTTTGAGTATGTGTCATGGTATTGCCCTCTATTGTTGCAACACATGTCAACTGAAACATAAATCAATTGATTACTATCGGAGATACACCATGGCCATCTAGAAAACTAATGTTGCGCTTTTGGCTTTTGACCACTGATTGAGGTTACCAGACCTTAACTCTAATTAGGATTCAACGTCCAGCTTCGCAGTCAGGGTCACTAGCTACTGAACTAACATGCCCTTAAGTAAGTAGATCGCAAATCGCAACACCTGTTTTCTTAAATCTGTTAAAGTTGGAGTAACCATGCAGAGTAGCCATACATGCATAACCATAGCGGTGTAATGGGCCTACTGAACTGAACACAAGACAGTACTGATTTTAGATGTCAAGAAAAGAACGTTTCGTATTATCCCTGTGTTGACGGAGTGTCACCAACAACATTCTTCCCATGGGTATTGTAAGAGCCGACTAAGACCACACTATGCAGGACAACATCACTGCAAAGATAAGGAAAACTTGTAGCCAGCGTTGTAAAGTAGAGCAAAACCTCCTTTCTAAAGAGAGGTTTGTCTAGTAGTGGACTGTTAAAGACTGATGATGTGAGTCTACACGTCTAGGCGGCGATAGCGATTGGCCATCAAATTTCATGTCTGTTGATTTTTTCCCATTAAAAAAATTAACTTGTTTAATTCAAATCAAAATTCTAGTCCAAGATTAAATATATGAACGTCTCCAGCCATGATATTCGCTTGCCATTAAGTGCGCCATGTGCTTGTAAATTAATTTTTTTTTTCATTCTACCCTTGCTTTAAATAGTTTCTTACCTTCACTCCATCAGGTCTGACTTCTTCAAACGTCTCTCCGGGCTTAAATATGAAGTGGTAAGTCTTGATCGGTGATATGAATTCGAACTTGTAGCTGCCGTCTTCATTGCGGGTTAGGCGAACTGTTTGTTTTAAGGTTACCGCTGCTTTACGTGCAATGTAACCTACACCTGGAAAGAAAATACGATTCCACATTAAAATACAGGTCTTCAAAAAAAACAGCAATCTTTGAAAAAGTAAAAGAAACTGTAACAAAGTATATTCTTTCTTAATTTGTCACAGAAGTGTTCATAAATATTTATTCAAATTATGGTCTAGGTTTATCGTTGTTTAAATTACGTAGATTTACTTAGGAAACATATATAAAAAATTAAATTTATACACACATTCACTAAATTCTAAGACAGATGTCTTGATTAAGCCAAATTTTAGCTACTATGTAACATTTTTAAGCTAACTGCAGATTTGTACTTACTTAGTAGCTAAAAATTGACTGAAAATCCCGTTTTTTAAAAACAAATGACTCTGTTTTCATCGTCTTTCCTAAACAAATCTAAAGTATTTCATAGTTTTTTTATGTACTACGAATGCTTAATTGATTTCTACCTTATGGAGAGTATTAGTAGAATCTTACAGTGGAAGTTACTATTCTCATTGCGAATGTAGACAATGATGCCTGGTGATCAACACCACGGCTACCTAGAGAGAGAGAGTGCTTTTTCACACCCGCTTAAGTTAGTGGCTTAAGCTAACTTTGAACGTTTTAAAAAAACTACTGTGTAACAAAAAAACAACGCCAGTGATGATAAATTCAATAAAATACGGCAACGGCTTTCATTTCATTTTGCTACCTTAATATTGTTATGAAGAAATTGCCATGTTTTATCTAAATTGATTAACTCGTGCACAATAAAAATATCGAATAACAGTGTGCAAAATTCATTCATTCAAAACTACTAACAGAATCATTCAATTAAACATCATTCAATAAGATATTTGTAAAAATAAAAGGTCCAAACTTACCTATAAACACGAAGAAATCTTCCAAATTTTCAGAGTGCACGAGAACATAGTTTCTGCCTAAACTCTCTTCCATTTTGCCAACATAAACCAGATACCGTACGGAGACTGCACCACAATATTTTGTGATACCTGTATCTGTGATAGATAGCTTATCAACTTCAAGTCTTATCAATATTTAATTGTACCACTATACACGATTTGTCTATCTTGTGTTAATATAATAGAGTACAATTTTTTATTTATTTATACGTATTTAAGAAATAAATTAGAAGGGAGCAGTACAGTTGCACCAGACCTCTAGACCCGAACTAAACCAAGTTTGTACTATGCAATCTTATATAGATATACTTATTTAGATAACTTTAGTGTAATTATCTATGTATCAATACAATTAGTAATAATTAGTGACGTCATAATCGTATGTTGTACCGTTTCTCTCGTTATGTAGGTACCTACTTATTTGCCCATTAATTTTAATACTTATGATGAATCGTCTTGAGGTATGGGCCTCTGGTATCATCACTCACTAGATGAAACACAGTGCGAATACTGTTTCATACCGGTTTTCTGCAAGGCCGTGGTATCACTTCGGTCGAGCCGTCCTATTCATGCCTAAGCGTGGCACTCCCGCGTCCCACGGCTAAATCTTAGCAAAGATTACATACCTACCTAATCACATATTGTTTCCTATTGAAACTATACAACATTCACACTCCTATAACTCTTGTGAATCAAATCAATTGTGAATTAGTCTTTTATGAGTTCTGAATATACTGGTCCCTGGTCGGAATCAAACCCACAACCCAGTCAGTCAGTATACACAGTGGAGCAATGTGAGAGCAGTATGGACTTACCATAGCGGTGTAATGTCTATATATCAATACAAATAAATAAA
Source organism: Hyphantria cunea (assembly GCA_003709505.1). Taxonomy (NCBI): domain Eukaryota; kingdom Metazoa; phylum Arthropoda; class Insecta; order Lepidoptera; family Erebidae; genus Hyphantria; species Hyphantria cunea. The sequence goes on from PKRV01001000.1 coordinate 374,540, forward strand.
ATTAGAATGTTTGTTTGTAATATTAACATAACCGCTTTTTACTCAATGCATATGTATGTATACACGGTACAAGTACCCAAATACATTTTTTACAATTTTTGTCCGTCTTTTCGTTCCGGGTAATTTTAGAAACGGCTGGGCCGATTTCGACAGGAATTTCACTAGCAGATAGCTGATTATATAAGGAGTAACTTAGGCTACTAATGTAAATGTAAATTAACAAGTAATTAATTATTAAAAAAATATTACCCGACTGCGTCAATATCATATATAAAACTCATGTTATATATATATTCGTAATCACCGTTAAAATTCTTTATTTTGATACCGCACGCGATGTGTTTTGAAAACATTTTTTTTGAGTTTGATTTTTGGCTTGAAAAATCCTTAAATTTGTTTTTTTTAATTTTGATGTACCCAGTCTCACTCCACCGACTAAGATGAATTTATCCACCCCATTCACATAAAAATAAGACAAGCCGTTTAGGCTCTAGGGCGTGCCAATGAACTATACATACATACACTTGAAAAACATAACCCTCCTTCTTTCGCAGTCGGGTAAAAATACAAAAAAATCATAGAAAAATATTAATTTATTTACAAACACTTAATGTTACATCACTTGGGATTTTCATCTCACTTCGTAGTACCTTTTCACTATTTTATCAAAGCCTTCTCCCGTTGTGGTCTGAAACAGTTGAAATACATAAAAAAAACAATGAAAAAAGTAAAATAATATAATGAAATTACTTCTTTCCTATTCGACTACAACGAAGCCATAACGGCCATAAGCCATAAAGGTCATAGTTATAGTTTTGGCAGTCGAAGTATGTACTTGCATATGTTTGTATTTTCCACCGTAGCGTCTAAACTATTGAACCTACTTTAATAAATGATATGTCAAAGGGTGGCATAAGCTATATAAATTTTATCAATAATATTAAGTAGTCGGTTTAAACATTTTCTTGTCCTATAAAAGCTTCTGTGTTCTTAATGGTCATCAGTAACGTATTATTCCTGAACCTCAATGGTATCCTATTCTATCCTCTATTCAACCGATGAAAATCTTCAGGTATATATATAGCATAAAATGGAGTCGCTTGCGCTGTTCGTTCGCTTAAATCTTTTAAACTATTTAACAGATTTAAATGTAATTCAACAACACATAGAGTGATTCAAGAGGATCGTTTCTATGTGCAATACATGCATATTATAGAAGAGAGAATCCGAGAATTTTAATGTTTTTCGTTTGAAGCGGGGTCGGGTCGCTAGTAATGAATGAAAAGTAGTAGATCGTTTTTGTAACACAACCTTTTCTATATCCTTACTAATAGTATAAATGTGAATGCGTTATTTCGATAGTAACATACTATTAATCGCAATAGAAACATACACGCAGGCAGAACCACAGCAAGTAGTGTATATCTTTACCAAACTGTCGTTTTCCTTACCGTGATCATATTATCAATGTTAAACTCCAACACGTGCTTAGATGTTTTTCCGGTGTTATCTGTGTGCGTGTGTGTCATCACATTTTCCTGTATTGTTATTATCGACTTCATCTGCAAAACATATCATTCTTGTAGTCTTTGTACTGATGGATTGTCTCCAAAGTTTAACCAGCCCTTTCTATCGTATAGGTAGAAAAAGGCGACTAAGGGAGTATGCTACGTAGAACAAAGAAGGGAAGAAAAACTTAAACTCTATTCTAATCTGTATGGTCAGCGTGGTGTAAGAGATTAAAACCTGCTGGCTAAGGTTGTAGGTTTGTTTAACAATATATTATAACTACACGGTTGGGCACGGTTAACAATATACTACACGGTTGGGCTAGTGGTTTCGGTGGTCGCCACACCGCTTCCTACTGCGCCAAGTGTTGTGGGTTCAAACCCTACATGGGACAACACTTTGTGTGATCCATAAATTGTTGTTCTAAGTCTGGGTGTACTTTGTGTCCTTTTCATGTATGTTTGTAAAGATCCCCGTGACAGGAATTTATATTCCTAATGGGGGTTTGTCTTTAAAAAAAAAAAGAATATTCCTATCACATTTGTATATACATCTATAATTATTTTAACGCGCATTGCTTTTTTTCTACCATACCTTTACTCCATCTGGTCTAGATTCTTCAAATTCTTCTCCCGGTGTGAAATCGAAGGCGGAACTTGCGAGGGGTGATACGAAGTGGTACTTGTAACTGCCATTCTCGTTGCGGGTCAAACGGACCGTCTGCTTCAGTGCTAATGCTATTTTACGTGCTATGAAACTCACGCCTGGAAAATACCATGATTTCATTCATTTCTCTAGAGGTATATATTAACTTAATCTTCCTAACCTTTATTATTCCCAATATTATTTGGAGTCGGCTACTAGTTCAACCAGTTTGCCTTATTATCAGTTTTTACGCCAGTCATCAGTTTATGGCCTTAACCCTCCATTATTGATTGATGATGATCATGATGAACTGGCATCGGATCTCCGCAACTCTGAGGGCCAATAAAATACGAACTATTTGTCGTTATATCTGAAGACACTGACTTCCCAATTACGATTGCTGTATGTGTTCATACCGACGGCTTAATTTACTCTCGAAATATGTATGTAAACATAAGTCGTTCTGCAATATTACAGAATGTCTAGAAATGGGATGGATAACCAAACTACTGGTAAATAGAATTAAATAACTCATTATCAATGCATTATTAGTAGTCGTATGTTATTGTCTGCAGTTCAGTTCACTCTCAGGGATGCGGGGTTCCTATGTCAGTCGCTCCGTGGAAAAACTTATATTCAGGTAAAACCGGTTGAACTAGTAATCGACCTAGCCTCCGGTGATGAAGATATTAGTGTCTGCAGCTTCCCTCGCATGAGTAGTCTTTGGTGTGCGTGTAAAATTGACGAACGTAGTTACGATTGTTCATTTCTAATTTAACCAAATTTAAAGTTTCCTTTGGAAATAACTGAAAATTCTTTTTTAGAAGCACCCACTGGTACTTGCAATATGAAAATCACCCATTGGCAAAATTTTAAGTTTGTAGTAATAACGGTCTTTTCGGCGACTCAGTAACTCAGTCAGTCGGGGCAAGTGATTTCGTATATTTATATTACACCAAGGCAAGGAACAAATGTTTTCTTTCTATTTATCTTTATCGTATACATATAACAAAACAGTAGACAATCGGCGTTCTTATCGTTCACGGCGATGTTTCCAGACAATCATTGCACGGACATCAGATGTTTAAACTTTTTAAGGTAATCTACACACAAGTAACATATTTAAACGATATTAATAAAGGTTCATAGCTCAGTTGCACTCGGTGATTAGAAACAATCAACGAGGGTAAGCAACGACGGCGCGGTCAGTACCTGGATGGGTGACCGCTGGTGACATGTTACCATGAGCGTCTCCGTGATTCGGAGGTCACGTTAAGCAGTCGGTCCCGGTTGTTATCATACGATAACAGTCGTGAAGCTTAGTTGGAGGCCTTCGGGCGGCTTAAAAACATCCAACGGTAAGATTACATAGCCACAACGTATTTTTGCCAGTCCCCAACCCGCACTTGGCCATCGTGGGGACGTATGGCCTTAACCCTCTCCTGAGGGGAGACCCGAGCCCAGCAGTGGGACATTATGGGTTGATGATGATGATGAATAAAGGTTCATACACAAATACATACTCATTAACAAATTATCGTGATTATAAGACAAATATTTGTCTATGGTGGAAATTAATACCTTCAGCTAGGCAGTCAGAGTTACTAACCATTAAATGAACAGGCCGTTGTAATAATATTACCATCAGGAGATACGTCTGCTCGGTTGCCCCCTTGCCAAAAAAATAGGACGTTAAGGCACCTCCCCCCGTAGCTAAGTGACATTCTAACAAATGTATACGAATAACATCCTCTGAACGCTAAGTCACGTAGTACATATATAAATATATACACAATAAAATGAAACAATAGAGGCGTTAGTAATTGTAGAAAGAGAATCGAATCGAAACACTTGCATCTTAAAACTAAGGGGGCTGATTAGGTAACTGTAGTAGCCAGACTGCTGATAAACAGGTTTTTTTTAAATCAGCGACTCGGCTCTGTTTCAAAATCAAATTGTCGTATTTTCTTTAGTATAATATGTATGTATAACACATACAAATATTCTTCTTGTATCACTGTATCTATTACTGAAAACAACAATAAACTTCGTTGAACAGTTGAAAGATTTAAGCGAACAGACAGCGAAAGTGACTTCATTTTATGCAATGGAATGTAAAGATACTCAACGGAATGAAATCTACAGTTGAAAACAGCATTTTCAACAATAGATAGAGTCATTCAAAAGGAAGGTGTGAATTAGAGTTGCATCTCGATAGTCAACTATCGCTAAACTATCGATTGTTTATCGATTGTTGACGTCATATCAATAGTATCGAGCGCCTATCGATACTATCGAAGTTTTCGATGGTATCGATGTATTCATATACAAAAAAGTATCGATAATATTGAATTTATTATATACGAAAGTATTGATACTATCGACAGTATCGATACTATAGAAGACCAACATATGTTTAGGAGTAATACTGTTGATAGTATAGATAATATCGATAGTTCACAATATTAATAGTATTGCCTTCTAATAATCATTTACATAGCTAAAAAATATCTCAAAAAAATATTAAGTATATGTAACATATTAATCCTAAAGTGTATCCGAATACAATGATAGTACAGTGAACGAGAAAGATTTAACACTATTTACTTATTAGGCTATAATTGAGTTAAATGATACTATCGTCGGTTATTAAACTATCGATAACGCAATACTATCAATAGTTTTACAAACTATAGATAAAATTGATGGTTTTTCGATATATTAACGATACAATCAATAGTATCAATAGCATCGATAGTATTATTTATATCAATACTATCGATACTATTAATAGTGTGATCATGTAATAGTATCAATCCTATTGAATCTATTGCTACCAATCATTTGTATTAATCAATATGTGGTATCGCTATAATTGATTGAATTGATTCTATCTAACTTGTTTTCGAGGTTATTTATCGATAGCGAAACCATCAATAATTGGACAACTCTAGTGTGAATGTGAAATATATTCAGAATAAATCCGAGAATTTCAAAAACTTCCGAGTGAGCCGGGTCGGGTCTCTAGTTTGAAAATAATAACACTAACACTCAAATCGTATTTTAATCTTAAAACTAACATAAACAATGAATCGTTTATATAGTTTACTCCATTAGTTATCTAATTAAATAAGCATTAACAATTAATGCACAGTAGATCACTTTCCTTTTCTAATTAAATGTGACGGAATGTAATTCGTATCGTAATTTAAAGATAAAAATGAAGTAAAATAGAAAAAAAAATGTCTATGAAAAACAAATAAACGTTTTTACATTTTTTTGTTAATATCTACGTACTTTACACAGAAAAAACCCAATATATGCAGATCATACAAACATTTAGTCCGACTCGGGAATCGAACCTCAGACCTCAAGCACGGCAGTCGCATACGCTACCACTGCGCCACAAAGGCAGAAAATCTATCTGGTAAAAAACAACAAAAGATTCGATAAACACTGCTTTTCTGCGAGGTCATGGTAGCTAGGACTCCAGTCAAGCTGGTACATATGTTCATAAGCGTTGACTCTCACGTCAAAGTCACTTTGTACTTAAACACTACAGGAACCACGCTAATGTCCATGGAAATTAAATGACAGAAACGTATTGGAGGTTCTAGGATATACGTGTGTGGTCTGAAAAGTTGCCGATCTAAAGATGATACAAGACATTTTTTTTTTCATTTTAAATAGGCTACTTGAATTCTACATACTTCTTAAAGTGACGCACAATGCAAACAAAGTAATGCATGACTACATTAACTAGCGTTTATTAACTAGTGCCGCTATCTTTACTTTCAAGTTGGAAACTTTTCAGACCAGCTACTATTTATTCCATTTAACACTTACCAACAAATGCCAAATAATCCTCAAAGTTCTCAGAGTCGACTAAAACATAATTTTTACCCAAAAATTGGTCCATCTTACGCCGTACTATAAGTTTATCTAAATATCTTTATCTCTATGAGCTGGCCATGACTGATAGCTTATCTTCTAAACTGTGTTATCGAATTGTTTTAAATACAATCAAATATGTTTGTTTGAGAAATACCTTTATTGTATAAATATTGTGTTGCTTACCTTTAGAATACAGTACCTATGTATTTTCAATCCGCCAATTTTACTAGCCGCATTATACTGCGCTGTATCCTGTTTTTAATGGAGCAAATGAGGCCAAAGGAGCAGACTATCGCCTGATGGTAAGCGGTTACCGCCGCCCATGAACACCCGTAACACCAGAGGCGTCACAAGGGCGTTGCCGGCCTTTGAGAGATGGGTAGGGGTTGGGGTATGGGCCTCCGGTATCCTCACTCACTCGGTGAAACACAGCGCAGACGCAGTTTCACACAAGTTTTCTATGAGGCCGTAGTATCACTCCAGTCGAGCCGACCCATTCGTGCCGAAGCGAGGCTCTCCCACGATGAAATGTTTATATCATAGTGTGCAAGAGTTTTATTATTATTATACGATAAAATACTTAGGAAAGCCTTATTTAGTAAACAACTTAGTACCCACTCACAGTGTACGTATGTAAGGTTTATGTATTAGTGTGCATCATAGTGTATGTATATAAAGTTTATATATTACCGTGTATATATATTTATTTATATTTTATGTATATATCGTAACTTCACGAATATATATATTTTTTTTCCCACCACAATGCATCTACCCCACAAAATTTCTACACCATCCAAAGGTTGGCTGGTAGAGAATGCCTTGGGCATTAAGCCCGCCGTTGTACATGTGTGCATGAAGTTTTAAAATAAAATAAAATAAATAAATACTTCATTATCCATACAGCCTTAAATAGTCCAGTGCTGGACATTAGCATTTCCTTCCTTCAAAAGAATAAAAATACGGGTCACTAAGACGGACCTTGAGCAATCTAACTGAATTACTCTATTGACTTTTAATATCTTCCTGTTCCGACGATGACCATATTTTCCAAGGATAATAACAGTATGGATACATAGCTACTGAGTGTAATTACAGACAGAAATGACCCTTCAATAATTACTATTTTTATGCAAAATAATAAATAAATTGCATGCACTAATAGTTATTCTATAGTCTATATTATATTTAACATATTTCTGAAATAAATGAATAATAATTATTATAGCTATCTTTATTTAGTCATTCAATAATGGTGCCATTTATTGATAAGCTTTTTTTTACATTTGTTTTCATCTTAATTTCCTAGGCCTAAATTTCATGTTTTAGGTGAGAAGAGTATTTACCAAAACCCGGAAGCATCAAGTTCTACCAACAAGCGATCGGGACCGTATACTGAGGATTTACAAGATGGTACGTAATCATAAAACTACTTATTAAATACATGATATATATACAAGAATACGTTCTTCTTAGATTTATCCTACGGTTTAAGAATAAATAAAGAATAGAGTTTTCATAGAAAGGAAGTTAATGTAGAACAATAATTGCCTGAAACACAGGTCTTATCTAAATTACGCAGATCACAAACTTAAACTAATAATAATAATAATTTATTGTTTTCATAATTTAAAGTTTACAACTGTATATTAATTATATATACTAAGCCCCACACTAGGATTCCCTGTGTCGTGGGGATCAGTATCTTCCCTACAATAGAAACATTGGAAAACAAAAGCGGGTACATGTGTTGTGATTGTGTGTATTTGCGTGCTCGTGAGTATGCATATGTGTGAGTGTGTATGTGAGATTCTGTGTGTGTGTGTGACTGTGTGTGTGTGTGTGTGCGCGCGCGTGTGCATGTGTGTGCGTGTGTGTGTGTGGGCGCGCGCGCGCGCGCGTGTTTTTTGCGTGTGTGAGTGACTACATGTGGGTGTGAAAAGGGTCGGTGCGAGTGTGTATATACATTTATTGCAAGATTTGTACTATACTCTCAGTTTCGTTATAGCTTTTGCCCTGTAACCATTGGACTACTACTTTTTTCAGGTATTTCTATTCATGTCAATTATTTTTTTATTATTAGTGTAAAATTTCGAGTAAAAGTAGGGACCCATAAATTTAAAACTTCGGCGCGAGAAAATATTGACGTTAATTAACAATGAGTCTTAATTGACATTTTTTGCTAAGACATATTTTTATAGTATAGGCGGCAAACAGCAGACGTTAACACGCAACACCAGATGCGCCACTAGTGCGGCGCCGGCTTTTGGGGGATAAGCAGGAGGATGGGGGAAGGGTTTAGAGTATGGGCCTCCGGTATCCTCAGCGTCGGGCCCTCACTGCAGTCATCGGAGGAGATCTCTCGCTGCCGGCCGTCGTACGCTCCATGGCCGGCGGCGAGAGCAGTTTTGCCGCGGTCGCGACCTTCTGCGAGGAAGTCATCTCGCAGAAGGAGGCGGCGGAGAAGGCCCGGGAGGACAATCTCCACTCGGACCCGATCCGCCGCCGGCAAACCAGGCGGCGAAGGCGCGCCTACCAGCGCCTCATGCCGCCCTGAGTGTTGCATGGTTGGGCGGGACGGGTTTTCCCCCCCATCCGCTTCACAGGCCAGCCGCGAGGGGCGACGTTACGCGTGTGCCGTACCTCGCCTAAATTGAGAGTTTACCATCAGAGGACGGAGCCCGCTTGAGTGCGGGCAGGCGCTGGGAGGGGTCCGGATGGCGTAAGAAAGCGGTTCCCGGATCTCTCCCGTCTCAGGCGCAGAGTGGCACACCGTGTGGTTTTAGTCGGTTCGATTTCGTCACACCGCCCCGCCGCAAACCCCGGTGGGGTGAAGGCCCGAGGGGGTTTCCACACGAAAAAATAAAATGGGCCTCCGGTGTCCTCAAACGTTGAATGTTATCAACTATTAACCCAAACAAACTTTTTAAATCGGTTGAAAACAAGTAACAATTACTTAAACAAGTAATGAATTGTAAATAAAAAACAATACCCAACTGCGTCAATACCATATAAAAAAACAAATAATTTATATAAATAGTAGGTTCGTAATCACCGTTATAAGTTCTTTATGTTGATACCACACTCGATGAATTTTGCAAACATTTTATTTGAGATTACTTTTTGGCTCCAAAAATCCTTAATTTGGTTTTTTTTAAACATAACCCCCCTTCTTTTGCAGTCGGGTAATAATATTAAAATCAAAAATACTTTCCCGGCAGTTTCACCTAGGTTAACTTTAGTACTCTGTGATCCTAGATAACGCAATTTCGCCACGACTATAAGTATTGAAATTAAACCTAAAATCAGTATAACACAAAAGACCTATGGAACACTAGTGTAATTCCCTCAAATAATTATATTACTGAACTAGCTAAGACCCGCGGTGTTACTCGAGGTACATCAAAAACTGCGAGTATGGCTGCGGGGAAAATAGGCAAAAAAATTACTACAGCTATCCCGTATAAATTGGGCTAGGCCATTCCAGAGATAAGCCAGAACAAATATAGATATATATATATATAAAAGAAATAGGTTTTTGACGTATCTACCGTAGTATTTTCATATGAATTTAGTGAAAAACTATTAATTTGAAATGATAAACAGACACTTCAATTTACTATATTTGTATAGATAATATGTAAATTTATAAGACCTTCGTGGCTACATATATAACTAGCTTGGTAGGTACATATAGATCTAGTGCATAGGCTGCAAGTCACGACGCACTGGCATCCCTAATATTATTCCGGAAATGTCATAGCTAGAACATTACTCCACGATTCGTCTGCCCTTTGTCTTGCCGACGCATTATATGCAAGAATGACATACTGAGGTAACGCTCTATTAAAATACAATTTAGAATAATATTCATCAATAAAGTTATTTTTATAATCTATATTTCGGTCAGTATAATCAATAAATGTAAAACACGATAATTGAAATTATGTATAAAACGTGACACATTACAGCTGTCAGATTCCATCGTAGGCCAAGCCTGTACCGAATAATACAAACCCAAACATCCTCCAACTCTGCCTTAGCAGACAAACTCACTAAGCACTAGACCAAGAGGCGAGTCAAAAACAATACTAAAAAGCTAAATAAAACAAGAAAAAATACAAAAGACTTTGATAAAATCTAAATATCACCCGGGCCATTATTAGGAATCTATTATCACCTGATTCATTAAAATCGGATCAGTAGTTTGGGCGCTATATACTGCCTCGATGTATTTAGCTAAAAAAAAGAGCGCAAGTACTCTCTTCGTATTGTATCTCAAAAATTCCGATTGTACACCAAAGACCGAAAACTTTTAAAAGAAACTTATAATTAGGCCTATTAGGTAAACACATAGTATCGTTCCTATTGCTAACTTTCTCCTAGCTATCGAAATGATTTTTCTCTACATCATAAAACGTGCCTTAACGTAAGCTAAGTATGCTCCGAGCTTAATTCTGTTAAAACAATGAGCATAGTCTCGATGACTAATGAAGGCTGATTACTATTAACGTACACATTCCATCATGTGTGAAGCTTGAGAAACTTTCATTTACTTTGCTTTAACGTGTGTTATATGTCTCTCTCTATACAACAATCTCTATGCAACTTAGATGTAACAATTACCTTCATTTAATAATAACATAGTTTAACAACAATGAACGAGCCAACACATTCCTTTGACTGCCTCGGTGGCGCAGTGGTAGTGTACGCGACTGCTGTCCATGAGGTCTCGGGTTCGAATCCTGGGTCGGACCAAATGTTTGTATGATCTGCAAATATTTGTTTCGGAGTTTAGGTGTTTTCTATGTATCATATGTATGTATTTACAAAAAAAAAATATTTATGTATTCATATCAGTTATCTAGTACTCATAATACAAGCTCTGCTTAGTTTGGGACTAGATGGCGTTGTGTGTTAGATGTCCGAAATATTTATTATTATTATTATTATTCCATGTTACTTTTGAAGGCAGATCGACTCGACTTTTCTTCTTTGTCTATTAACGTATTCAGCTGTTTTGGGAACAGTTTACTTGTGTAATTGTGTTAGAAGGTGTGCGATTCGGTTGTATGTTTTGTGATTGTATGCATTTGTCTAACTGTTAGTGTTCTGTATTCTGCCCACGATCGTTTTGTTGAGTATATCTTCAAATACTCTAATACTGGTGTATACTAATATAATAAAAATATATTTGTTTGTGGTTAATAAATAATGTTATGAAGTTATATAGTCTAAAACCACCTCGAGCTATATTTATTGGAATTATACCTTGCTAATTACACTTTCCTCGTAGATTCATTTATTATAAATAATAATAAAGCCTTTATTTCCGAAAATTTACATTATTACAATACACAGTCTTTAATCAAATCATAATATAAAAAAACTGTATGAAAATTATAATGAAGACTAAAGCTACGCTCATATTAAAAAAAACCTTATTTCGGTGTTCCTTATGGCAAAGGCCTCCTCCATTTCCCTCCATTGTTTTCTATCTGCCGCTACACTCATCCATAATTTTCCTTATGTAATTTTTAGATAATCCTCCCATCGTCTTTCTTTATTGGATTAGATTCATTTATATTCATTCATAGATTCTGCAGGCGTTTTCATAAGCAATTGTTATCAATGATACTTGTTGACAGTGTACTCACATTGTAGAACTACGCAGACACCCCATGTATATAGTATCGAGGCAGCTTTCTCCTTACACACCCACATTAATGCAAACAACAGCTCTTTGGCTTATTAAAGTTTTGACTTACTCCCACGGCAAAGCGTAAATGTTAATATCGGATGATGGCAACACTATTAACATTTAAAGTTATGTTTATGTAAGAAATCAGGACAGAGTTTAGTTTGAATATTACTTCTGAAAACATCCAAATAACAACTACATGTGCTAAAGACTATAATATTTTGCGAGTTCTAACGGTATATTATATACTCGATATTCACAAGTTAAGCAAATTTGCTTACTATTTTTTTCACGATGTATATTTTTCCAGAGGCGGAATCTTTGGTGACCATACACAAGAAGGCTAGAAAGGGTTCTTGGGGCAAAGAAGATATCACAAATAACACATTTAGTCCACAAGTTACTCCTACGAAGAAGACTATAAACGACAGTAAAGAAACTCCAGAACACGTCAGGTATATAATATTATAATAGCAATGTGCACTTCATGGTGTTTGGTTACATATCAGACTAAAAACTTAAAATATAGACACATATGCTTTCGCAAACTTATAAAAACTCTTCAAAGGAATATTTTTTCCCCGTTTTGGCAACAGTTTTGATACTCCGCTCCTTTGGTCGTAGCGTTTTGATTGTGATATATGCCTTCCTTGATAACTGGTTCATTTAACACTGTAACTTTTTTTCAAATTAGACCATTCGTTTCTAAGATTAGCGCGTTCAACTAAACCAGCAAACTTTATAATAAATATATTATAGTAGTAGATAACAACAACCCAACCCCTCTCCCCATCCCCTAAAGGCTGGCAACGCACTTGTGACGCCTCTGGTGTTGCGTATGTCCGTGGGCGGCGGTAATTACCAGCAGGCGTATTGCCTGATGGTAATTACCGCCGCCCACGGACACTCGGCTGCTCGTTTGCCCCCTATTTCATAAAAAAGAACTTGTTTTTGTGTTCACGAAATGTGGAGCAAAATTTAATAAATGAAACGAAGATTGTGGCTTTTATTTTTCTGTTTAATCAATTACTAATTCTTACTGCCACACCATTATAATGTGGTCGAGCTTATCCTCGTATTTACAATGGAGTCTTCGGCAAAGTCGCTATATTTTGCATTAAAGTCGGAAGGAATTTTTAAAGAAGAACCAAAGTCTAGAGTATATTAATCTGAATTATGTGTATGATCTGTTATGGAGTGGGTATTAATTGCATTTAGTAAAGTGCTGTTTTTTTTTTGGAAATGAAGAGTATAGGGGACCAATTTATGCCTCTTTGTTGTTGTTCGTTGCACGGTATTGCTGGCATAGTATTAATAGTGTAGTTTTTATTATTTTTGTTGTGTTTTCTTTTGAACAATAGAGGTAATACTTTAAGCATGTATGGTGTCGCTGTATTTACACATTATTTTTTGTTTTGTATTAAATTTCACGACATTTGTTTTGCGTTTTTTTAGATTTGAATATGATTGTTTTCACTCATTTCATTTTTTCATTCGTTTTGTTGCCTATGTAGAAGTAGAGTTGAAAAATTTATTATATTTCAATCATCGTCTGTCTAAATATTTAAGCACATACTGGTAGTGTTTTCTGTCACTTATGTTAATGTTAATTTTTAAATAAAATAAGTAAGTTGTTACATAATACAACCGTGAATTCCAATTCTAGAGATCCTCCACAGCGATTTCTTTACATATACTCTTGCTTTGAAAAATTTAAATACAATAGAAATCAAATTTATTATTAAACAAAATCAGGATGATAAAATTATACATCTCTTGCATTCGTAAACCAAATTCCACCACTCCTCAAAGTCGGTCGAAATCAAACTTTGCAAATCATCGGCCTGTAAGTATCTCCATCATCATCAGCCTTTAGCAGTCCTCTGCTGGACATACATTATGTTATGTATTATTGTAGATAGCTACATCGTAGTGTAGTGAGTAGAGGCATGATAGAGGTGATTGGTTCCAGAAAACTGTACAACCTGGTTGACAACTTGCGGCTTCGCACATCCATGATTGTTAATTCCAGTGTCCCCACCATCTACTACGGAGCTAGGACTCATACGCAGCTGCAGCAGGTCATAAAAGAGTTCAGAAGAACTTCATACTGTGGAAAGACTAAGATGACCCTGCTTTCCAGTAGAGACAAGAGTTGTATCAGAGAGTTTAACAAGGACCAATGGAGCACAAGGAATGATATGTGTCGAGATTGCATTACGGTACAGTTAATTTTATCCTCAAAACCAATATCTTCAAACGAGCAATTCTTATTTGTGTGTATATATTTGTATATAATCTGAATCTCAGAAACGGCTCCGACGATTTTCATGAAATGTAGTATGCAGGGGGTTTAGAGGGCAATAAATTGACCAAGTTAGGATTCATTTAAAAAAAAAAAACTTAAAAATGAAAAACGAGCAACGCTCGGTTATCCTAGTACTATAATAATTATCTAAATATTTCACACAAAATCACGTTGAAATAGTTTTTAAAAATATAATTAAATATAAGAAAAATTATCATACGTCAGTTTACCAAATTATTCAAACAAGAGCACTTCAAATTAATGACAATATATTTTACAAATGACTTATTTATAACTATTTCTAAGTTCAAAATCGTCTCTCTTTTTGTTTCTACATATATAGTTTTCGCCACTTATTTTGCCGCGAGTTCTAATCCCAAAAACGTAAGAATGCGAGATTGTACTGTTGAGAATAGACGCTGCTTGATACCGAACTCTTGAAGTATCGAGACGATCGTGCAGAATTCGGTCCACGAAACTCCAAGCATTGTTCTCCAGCACAACATTTCCAAAGCGTTTATTTCATGTCTTTCAATATCTCGCAAAGTTCAAGTTTCAGCCGCGTATAGCAATATGGGGATTATAAGAGTCCTCACGAGCCTGATCTTCATGGTCACATTCCTATTCGTCCATATTTCCCGCATCTTGTCCGATGGACAAGATCCGTTCTTGTGATGCCCATTCGTGGTTTTATCTCGTCGATGCAACCGCCACTGGTTAAATTTAAAATCGTCATCAAAATTATTAGGGTCGGCTACTAGTTCAACCGGGTTTACCTGAATTAAGTTTCTGTTGTAGAATCGGTGAAGGCGAGCGCTGATTGAAAACTTTATTTCTGTAACGGGATTAAGTTGAGTAGATTTTATGAACCCCTAATTTGGATTAAAACTGATTGTATAGAAAAAATAAACAAACATGAATTCATTTAAACACAAATTGATTAAATATTAAATGGTTACAAAAAGAACAATATATGCGCAATATATATTAATACGATGTAAACACATAAATGCAATAAATCATAATTGAAATATTTTATATTTAATTAGATTCGGATACCCTCATTCCGACATACATTTAAAAAATAACCTACACTAAAAGATAGATTACGATACACAAATGTAATCAGAAAACATTCTATTCCAGTCCGTCAGTAAAATATCTTCGAATAACGACAATCAAAAGACAAAAGACTCCCAATGCATGTTCTACGACAACCGTCGCGCCCTCTCACACGAAGCCATGCCTCCCGCCTTCGACTTGGAGGAGTTAATACAGATCGGACATAGGAAGATGGCCTGTCCCTACTATGGCGCGCGGGAAATGGCCAAGACTGCTGATATCGTCTTTTGTCCTTACAACTATCTGATAGACCCTAGTATTAAGGCCAGCGTACGTATTTTTCTATTTTCTTTCTTATTTTTCTTTATGTAAAAAAAACCATTTGTAGTGAACTTAATACGATATATTGCGGGTGGAATTCTAGACAAATCTACCTTAGGTGATATAGAAATAAGTGTTTTCATTATACTCCATCTTTCCAAATCAAATAACAAGTAATGAGTTATTTTAAAAAAAACCCGACTGCGTTTTTTTTTTAATTATTTTAATTTTTATGTACCAAGTGTTACTCTTTCGACTAAGACGAATCTATTGACACCACTCGGATAAAAATACGACAAGCCGTTTAGGTTCTAGGGCGTGCCAAATAAATATACATAAAAAGCACTAGAAAAACATAACTCTCCTTCTTTCGCAGTCTGGTAAAAAAGACAAATAAAAACATTCGCAAAAAAAATAAGCGAAAAAATTAGTCTGTAATATAAATTAATGTATTTTTATTGATTATCTGAACTCAAACTATTTGCTATTTATTATCGTCTTATGTATCTATATTAATTTCTAAAATATTTTTCACGATCAATCAGGAATTACTTTTCCTAGTGTAAAATAAAGAAATTGTACTACTCAATTGCAACACAACTTAAGAAACTGGTAACACATCGAAATATCAAAAATCGTTTGAAAGGTTTAAACGAATATTTTAAACTAACGGAAACATTTCAAATGCAGTTACAGATCAATCTCCAAGACGCCATTATAGTGATCGACGAGGCTCACAACATAGAAAGTAATTGTCGTGAAGCAGCTTCCCTCAGCATCACTCAAACTCAAATACAAAACGCGCTCAAGGTAAACTTGATATCCAAGATATTAAAACAAACACGATACAGCCACACGAGTGTGAGCCATCCGTGTAGGGCCGAATTAAGAATGTGCAGTGTTACCACCCTTATACATAAATATGTACAGATATTTTAATACACAACGCCATCTAGTCCCAAACTAAGCAAAGCTTGTACTATGGGTACTAGACATACGATATTTTTTTTTGTAAATACATACATATGATACATAGAAAACACCCAAACTCCGAAACAAATGTTTGCAGATCATACAAATATTTGGTCCGACTCAGGGATCGAACTCGAGACCTCTTGCACAGCAGTCGCATTCGCTACCACTGCGCCACAGAGGCAGGCAGGCATCCCATGGGTGTCGTAATAGACGACTAATGTAACAAACTTCGCAGGACAACAGCAATCCTTTAGATTGCAATTGAATAATACTCTATACCAATCCAGGGTATAATAGGCCAAAAGAACCTTGCTAGAGATCTATTTCCAACAACTTGGTTGATGGTGTGTGCTTCCTTGACGAAATGTTGAGGTTCAATCTTTTTAAGTATAATTTGGCCCATTCGTGATATAGATACGCACACATATAGGCTACGGGCCCGTGTCGAAAATTAATGAGTTATGTGAACCACCAGGGGACCTATTTAGAAAGATACAGTGGCATAAAACAATAATTTTCAGCACTATGCCGTCACTTGTAAACTGTCCAACTGAGTACTGGTGAAGGGGAGAGGATTTTTTAACAGCATCGGTTCCATACAATTTCAATACCTCTTCTCCAATTCAATCCCCAATTCTCAATCCATTATTCCGCAACTCTGTACAAAAATCTTGAGATAAGGGAGAAAAATCGAGGGTTACTACCCCTTTCCCGTTCACCAGTCCACAAAAGATTTGGGCTCGGCTACTAGTTCAACCGGCTTTACCTGAGTAGCGGATTTTACTTGGAGCGGCAGGCATCGGACTTCGCAACCCTGAGTGTGAACTGAATTCGAATGTTGAACTAGTTATCAGTATATTTGAGGGCACTGAGTTCCCAATAACGATTACCATAGATGTTCACGATAACCGGGACCGAAGGCTTAACGTGGTCTCCCAGGCACGGGCGGGAAACACCGCCTAATTCCATACTCCGTGCTGCTATTAAAAATTTTTTGTAAGAAAAACCCAATAGCAGTCCGACCCGGGAATCGAACCCGAGACCTCTCGATATGCAGTCGCTTACGCTAACTAGTAGAGTAGTAGTAGTTGTACTAATAATAATTAATTAGTTAACTATTTTTACGTATGAACAATGTTGTTCTCTGACTAAATAACAAATAGCGGTATCTTCTGTTTAAGGAACTTCGTAAAGTAGCCGAATACCGTTTCGCGAACCAAGACGTGCTCAGCTACATCGATGAGCTGATAATTTACTTACAGAACTGGAACGATTGGTAAGTATATAACAATACTCTATCAATTAATATAAAACCTCGGTTTTTATTATGTTTGTTTACGTTACCGATAACTTTGACAATCTTCAGAACGTATTCTTCTTTAATTTTATTCAGAAAATATCTACACTATAAAGAATCACCTGATATTTGTATGCTTCGTACTCTGAATTCCGTAACTAACGACGTAAATATAATGGTACTATAATAATATTCTAACACATTTATACGACGCGATCTAGTCCTAAACTAAGCAGAGCTTGTACCATATGTACTAAACAACTAATAAAATACATATTATACATGAAAACGCCCAAATACACAAACAATTTTTTTTTAAGACAAATCCCGCGTTAGGAATATACATTCCTGTGTCGCGGGGGAATTTATAAACATACATGAAACGGACACAAAGTACACCCAGACTTAGAATAACAATTTATGGATCACACAAAGTGTCGTCCCATGTAGGATTTGAACCCACAACACTTGGCGCAGTAGGAAGCGGTGTGGCGACCACTTAAACCACTAGGCCAGCTGTGCAGTCAGTCAGGCCAAATTGGTCTGACCCATGAATGGAGCCCGAGACCTTAAGACTCTTTTTCTCGTTCGCTCGTTTCACAAGCATTCCAAATTTGGCAGCTAAGCGAATAATCAATTGTCACGGCTACGTAGCCTTGGTATGGTGAAAGATGTGACCATGTTCCATTTATGTCCAGGTTCGAACACCAGGTGCCGTTGATACAGGGCCAGGCCTTCAACGGCAACACCGCCGTCTACCCGTGGGAAACAAGGTACTTCGTGGACACGCTGGAGAACCACAACATCGGTTACAAACAATTCAACAGTCAGTATTTCTGTCATTATGTCTTGATGCGGCCAATTATACCCAGAACTATTCTTGTACAGACTTTTCATAGTATGTTTTAGACTTTAATTTACTTTAACGTTAATCAGCTATTTACTAATCTAGTTTTTATCAACAGCCCATAATATCCCACTGCTGGGTTCGGGTCTCCTCTCAGAAGAGGATTAAGGCATTATTTAGTATTAATGAAATTTAAATCTAGTTTTAAATTGTACTAATATTTTAAGCAAACTAAACACTTGGGGAAATCTCAAAAAGAAACTAATAAATAAATAAATATTTTCGGACATCTAACACACAACGCCATCTAGTCCCAAACTAAGCAGAGCTTGTATTATGGGTACTAAACAACTGATATAAATACATATATACTTTTTTTTTGTAAATACATACATATCATACATAGAAAACACCCGAACTCCGAAACAAACATTTGATCCGACCCGGGAATCGAACCCGAGACCTCAAGAACAGCAGTCTCATATGCTACCGCTGCGCCACCGAGGCAGTTGAAACTAACTAAAAAAACTAAACAAACTAAAGACTAGGGAAACAGTCGAAAAGCAATTTATGTCTTGCGTTGTATGAGTCAATGGTTGGTGGTGAGCACGTGAGTGTCCGGTTACCGGTTTCGCTTATAACAATGAAAAAAAAAACACCACAGAAACAACCATTGCTTCCAACCTTTGCAAGGATTTTTGTATAAGTCTATTTCGTGAACAGATTTCAAGGCGAGCAGTGAGAACTTCTGCCGGCGATTGCGGGAAGACCCTAGCACGCTGTACGGAGTCACCCAGTCCACCGGCAGTCTCTTGGAGTCAATCGCAACTGTGTTTGGTACGTGGTTTCAACTTTCCAAGGTCATAGGTTTGAATCCTAGCTCTTGTACAACTTGCAACCACTTTGAACATCAATTGAGACATTCTTCTATATTGTCATTCAGATTAAGTTAACCTTTTAATGTGACTTTGAAATAACATTTGTAAAAACAACATCTATTTTGTATTTGTGTTTTTTTCCTTGAAATATGTCTTGTAAAAATAGCTTAATAGTCCCATGATTTTACTGCAAAGGTTATTGAGGGTCAAATAATTACGCCTATACCTACGGAGTAATTTCGTGTTGAAAACTATAAAACGTCATACCTCACTTCTTATATTAGGTGGACAATGGTATAATTAATATTCCATTAAATCTGGGTAATGTATAGTGTTGTATAACCAGGGTACATGTACCGAGGTCTTTGCCAACACTTGGATGACTTCAAGCCGGTGCTAGAGAAATGTGTGTCAGGGAGAACCGCTGGCTTGTCTGCCAACGAGGGCTGGAGGAAGTCTAACTTTAAAAAGGTAATTATCATACCACAATTATACCACACCTAGTTGATAAAACTACCGATTTAAGGTTATCACTCTCATTGGAATGTATTTGTGAGTTCGGTACAACATATATTGTGACAGGATCAGTTCCTGATCAACGGATATTAAGTCAATGTGTGTATGTTAACATGAAGCACGTGTATTTAGTCACTACACGAGCCTCATAATCTATATAAATAAAAATCAATCGCCATGTGTTTTACTAAGCGCAAAACTCGAGAACTGTTCGATCGATTCAGTTATTGTTTTAACATTTTCATTGACACACGTGAAAATTACGAGAAAAATAGTAAAATAACACTTATTTTATTTTTCTGTTGGACTACCACAGTCTAATCACTTTTACAGAAAGATGTCTGTTGGGGTGGGTAGTATGAAATATAAAAACACTATAAGGCTCATATGCCCAATGATGCAGAAGCATGCAACATGCATGGATGTGGGTCACCATGCTCCATGTTGCATTGTCTGCATTTGCAATGAGTATGGAGTGCCAACTACTCCCGAACTAACTAGTGCCTATTCATCTACAACCCCCGACTTAGTGCTGGCTGATGGGCGCTCCTTTGGGTCTACACCCATAGGAGCTCGACCTCGCTAAGTACAGGTCGCACTGAAGAAACCATAAATACCTGAAGCTACTAAGAGGCCCTTTAGGGCTTAACCCAATGACCCACCTGTAGTTACAGGTGGTGTAGAACATCACTTAAACAGGCTATGGACCTGGAGAAGTTACCCCGAGACCCCTTACTTTGGTCTACGAGAAGAACCACTTGAAAATGAGTATGGTGACCACCACTTTAGGATTCTGTTTACGCTTTCAATTATTTATTTTTTTTGTTTTTTTTTTTTTTAAGCTGCCAAAATGACTCTGCCCTGCCTGATGGAAAGCATGAGCAGAATCCAAGAGTGGTGGTCACCATCCTCAATGCGAAAAAGAACAATGCAGTATGGTGGCCCACACTATGGCGGCCTGGGTGGAAAGGGGATGGTGAGGGGGATAGGGGGCGTTGGATTGGGGTAAGGGCCTCCGGTATCCTCACTCACTCGATGAAACACAGCGCAAGCGCTGTTTCACACCGGTTTTCTGTGAGGCCGTGGTATCACTCCGGTCGAGCCGGCCCATTCATGCCGAAGCGTGGCTCTCCCACGGCAGGCATTAGGCAAGGCCATAGATAAAAAAATGTATTCAATTTATATATATGACAATAATTTATTAATTGATTTCATGCCTCACAGGAACCCGTAAGTAACATTGTTTTATAACGTTGTACGACCAACCACAGAAGAAATGTTTAACACCAATGTGGACATACCATTAACACTAGATTATGACTGTTTTAAAAGTTTACCGACTATTATACATACAGTTTTTGTTGTACTATCGACAAATTTGAATCATTACCCGCCATAAGCTTTCTTTCTTACAGATATTTAAATACAATTAGGTCGATATTCCCGTAAATACGTAATTTTGCGGCGACCCGTCTCATGCCCAAATTATCGATTAAAATCGAATAGCACGAGCCAATCGATATGACTAGGTCCTAGGCGATTTCTCTAACGGTGATTCGTCTGTTGTTGAAGTGCTCGGGCGTCCGGCACGCTCTTCGTCGTTCACATCTTCTCGACCTTCTGAAAACATTTTGTACCACCGATAAACGTTCCTTTTTGTCCAAAGTAGCTTCTCCATATGCCACAGTCAACATTTGGAATGCATCCGCGCACTTAATTTAGTTTTTCACATAAAATTTGATACAAATTCTTTGTTCCATTTATTTGAATAGGTAAATAAATATTCTAACACGCGCAAGCAAAGCAGATGTCAAAAATTAACTGAACATTCAAAATGGCTGAACTTGTCAGCATAAGTGAGAGACATATATACCAACCTAACGCCACAAAAAGATCGAAATTCGAATATACGTAATCCGCGAAAATTCAAAATTCGCGATACTTTTTGAACACATCTCGTATGTATTTACATAGTAGCGACCCTATTACCTGCCGTTTAATTACACAGAGAATCATCTGTTGCGATATATGTGAGATATTTCTCGTAATTTGTTCTGATTTAATTCCGAGCAGCACGGATAAAAAATATGACTATTACTGTTTTGTCTAATATAGTATCTACTGTAGAGCTGATAGCTAAAAATTGCATAGAACCTCCAAATAAGACGTAGCTTGCTTAATATTAAAAATTTCCTAACGTCGGCACGGATGTAAAGGAGGAAACTCTTTGTTACTTTGGTTATTTCAAAAGATTTAACTGCCTCGGTGGCGCAGTGGTAGCGAAAGCGACTGCTATGCTTGTGGTCGTGGGTTCGATACCCGGGTCGGACCAAATGTTTGTATGATCTGCAAATATTTTTTTCGGAGTTTGGGTGTTTCCTATGTATAATGTGTATGTATTTACAATAAAAAAGTATTTATGTATTTTCTATCAGTTGTCTAGTACCCATAAAACATGCTCTGCTTAGTTTGGGACTAGATGGCGTTGTGTGTTAATTGTCCGAAATACTTATTTATTTATTTATCTGAAAAGCTGGTCACGATTCAAGTTTGTCGATAGTTCATCAGGATTTATATAGGGTAACTTATGAAAGGTGCGAGGATAACTAACAGATGACAATTTTAACATTGCAGTGGGTCGAAACGGAAACATTAACCCTGCACCTGTATTGTATGAACGCGGCCATAGTTATGGAGAGCTTGCAAGTCGCTCGGTGCATCATGCTGTCTTCAGGAACTATGACCCCTATGGGCAACATCCACGCTGAACTTGGGACGCCTTTCCCCTACTGTGTGTCACCGAACCATATTATATCTGTTGATAGGGTAAGTGAAATAATGTTTATGCCCCTACACATAGTATACGCTTGCATACTTACGTATACGTGTGCAAGTATACTAGTTGGAGGATACTTTAGAATTTTACAATTCTGTCATCTTTCATCAGAATTTCACAAGTTAATAATAATAATTTTGGTATGAAAAAGTTCGTTCAAGTTAACAAGGAATAATAATAATAATAAATAAATAAATGTTTTCGGATATTTTAACACACAACGCCATCTAGTCCCAAACTAAGCAGAGCTTGCACTATGGGTACTAGACAACTGATGTTAATACATATATCCCTTTTTTTGTAAATACATACATATTAAAAATAGAAAACACCCTAACTCTGAAACAAATATTTGCAGATCATACAAACATTTGGTCCGACTCAGGAATCGAACCCGAGACCTCTGACTAGACTGCGCTACCGAGGCAGTAACACAGAACACAATTGTGACAATTAGTTATTTTTTGTCGGTTTAAACTATGGTGTTTCATAAGTGTGTCTCTTTGTGTGTTCACAATGAATTGTGCTATTTCAATGTTCTACATCGTTATGATTTTTTCATGGAGGTTTTTATTGTAAATAATTTACACCTACTCGTATTATTCATAAAACTCGTTATTATATAAACTTTAATAGTATTGTAAGTTGAGCGAAGCATTAGTGAGTGTGTAAGATGCGCGGTCAGGTGTGGGTAGGGGTGGTGAGTGGTGACGCGCGAGGGCCGCAGCAGTACACGATGAGGGGTACGCGCCAGCCGCTCGCCACGCAGCGCTTCGGCCAGCTCGTACTGCGCGTGTGCTCGCTCGCTCCTCACGGAGTACTGTGCTTCCTCACCTCCTACGCCATGCTCGACAAGCTCAAGAGAGAGTAAGTTGCCCTTCGACGTGACACCCATAGTCGCCCACTAATCAAACTCGACAGTGAATCATCTGAACAAATAAATAAAATTAAAATGCCTATTTGCGATTTCATTTTCGATTGGTGACCACCACACACATGCTGCATTGTTACATGCTTCTGAATCATTTCAATGTGGTAGCTTTTCGCTAAATATATTTAATCTTTTTTCCGTTTTGGTCTGTCTGCCTATTCTCTGAAACTGCTGGACCGATTTTAATAGGACTTTCACTAGCGTATAGCTTGGTTATAAGGGGTACTTCAGTTATATTTATTCTAGAAAAAAAATTGTGAACAATATTCAAAATCGCGGGCTGCAGCTGTTAGATTATAAATATGAAACAATAAATTATACAATGAATTGCAAGCTATTTTAGTTTACTTTCCTATCATTCCACGATTACTAAAGAACAGCATGCTTTCGTTAAAAGTCGCTCTACACTCACGAGTTTGATGATTTTCACGATTCTTTTATTTGAAAACATGGACAAAAGAGGACAAATAGATGCTGTGTACACAGACTTTCGGTAGCCTTTCGACAAGGTGGATTATGGGCTTCTTCTGAACAAGAATAGCTTTTTACTGTATAAGAGGTAATTTATTGAGATGGCTTGCCTCGTATATATCCAACCGTAGTTAAAGAGTTGTATTGAATGGATTTAAGTCCGATATCGTCAAAATCACATCTGGAGTCCCGCAGGGACCAATTCTGGGCCCTTTATTATTTGTTCTGTTTACTAACATTTGAAGTAATGCTTTAAGCATTCTCGCTATTAACTTTACGCTGATGATCTTAAGATCCACATGGCCCACAAAGAGAGTATCCTCCGACCAGACGGAGTGATGATACCGTGCCGTCCAACATTTGTGTAAGACAAATACATAAGTCAGATTGCGATTCAGAAATAGCAGTTACTCCTTAGTACACGGTGTCTTCGCTAGATGGCGCTATAATATGTTTCTGTTTTATCATACAGTTAAGAACGCAACCTGTATCTGCATTACGTAATTAAAGTAACACGATATTTAATTTCTTCCAGATGGAAGGAGACAGACATATGGGCAAGAATGGAGCGTTTAAAACACGTGTTCTACGAGAAAAGGAACTCTAACGACCACGAAGAAATGATGAAGGTACGTCTCATCAAAAATGACGTTCAATCAACAACCCATGATGTCCCACTGCTGGGCTCCGGTCTCCTCTCAGGAGAGGGTTAAGGCCATACGTCCCCACGCTGGCCAAGTGCGGGTTGGGGACTGGCAAAACAACGTTGTGGCTACGTAACCTTACCGTTGGATGTTTTTAAGCCGCCCGAAGGCCTCCAACTAAGCTTCACGACTGTTATCCTATGATAACAACCGGGACCGACTGCTTAACGTGACCTCCGAATCACGGAGACGCTCATGATAATATGCCACCAGCGGTCACCCATCCAGGTACTGACCGCGCCATCGTTGCTTGCCCTCGCTGATTGTTTCTAATCACCGAGTGCAACTGGGCTATGAGCGCCTCAAACATGACGTTCACTTACATTGATTTTCTTTGAAGTGTTTTGTTCTTTTTTTCTTTTTTGTACTACGCTACATGTGCAGATAAACCCACTTTACTTCAAATTTCGATTCGATTATCCGAATTTTCAATCAACCGAATCCCTTTCGTTAGCAATTTATGAAACAATTAGTCCGATTAATCGGGTTTCCACTATGTGACAATGATTAATGTATGTAACACAGGATTTCTACGAATGTGTGGCAACAGACAAGGGCGCCTTACTGTTCGCGGTGTACCGCGGGAAGGTGTCGGAGGGGATGGACTTCAAAGACCACCAAGCGAGAGCCGTCATATGTGTAAGTACGCCTCATCTTCATCAACAGTCCACTGCTGGCCATCGGCCTCTCCTTAGAAATGAGGTCTCGACCTACTGCACCACGTTGGCTTTAGGGCCAGGCTTATAGTTTTATGGAATAGAGGGCATCGTCGTCATCGTCTGATGGTAAGCGATTATCGCTGCCTATGAACACCCACAACACCAGAAGCGTCGCAAGTGCGCTGCCTGACTTTAGGGGATGGAAAAGGTGTTAAAGTATGGTCCTCCTATATCCTCACTCACTCGGTGAAACACAGTGCAGTCGCTGTTTCACACCGGTTTTCTATGAAGTCGTGGTATCACTCCAGTTGAACCGGCCCATTCGTGCCGAAGCGTGGCTCTCCTTCAATAAAATTATATCTGTATGTAATTTATCTATAATATGTATGTATTTAGAAATATAAATATGTTTAGCAGCAGTCTAGTGACCATAATGTTGTTGCCTGTTTGACTCTTTGTTTTAAAAAACTAGCTAACCCGACGAACTTCGTACCGTACGTACTCAGAAAATATAATACTTCTGGTTTTCTTTTAATATCCTGATATACAAACCTTGTCCTGATTAAAACAAACACAGAAAAAAAACTTTATCCAATTTAGCGCAGCCGATCGGAAGCTATGCGCGTACATACATCTCGAAGTGTAGTAATTATTTTCGTCCACAGATGGGTATACCATATCCGAATGCATATGAAATTGCAGTGAAAGCCAAGATGGAGTACAACGATAGACATAAATCTAGAGGGCTACTCCCTGGGAATGACTGGCTACGAGTACAAGCTTACAGGTATATTTTTCTTACACACATATGAGAATAGGGCAGATTACTGTTTCGTAAATAAATACCGATATTACAAAACATTTCGGAAAACATAATTAATACAGCTTTTCATTTCTGTAACGAATTTTAATTAGGTAAACTTTAAAATATATTACTCAATTGAGTTTTTTTTTTTTTTATATATATTTAAGCTGCCAAAATGACTCTGCCCTGCCTGATGGAAGCCATGGGCAGAATCCAAGAGCGGTGGTCACCATCCTCCATGCGAAAAAGAACAATGCAGCATGGTGACCCACACTATGGCGGCCTGGGGGGAAGGGGGATGGTGAGGGGGATAGGGGGCGTTGGATTGGGGTATGGGCCTCCGGTATCCTCACTCACTCGATGAAACACAGCGTAAGCGCTGTTTCACACCGGTTTTCTGTGTAATCTAAAAGAGTGACGTCACAAGTTTGTATTTAGTATATTTGACATACAAAGTTATCGTTATGACGGATGATAAAAAGTAGCTGATTTAAGTTACTGCCTCAGCCAGTTTATAATAGTCTACCTTAAGGTGATACGTAATTTATGTCTATTGCACTAGATATTAATGTCACATGAATTTACAAACCTTATATATTTTAGAACATTGGGATATATACTTCATCATCAACAACCTTCAGAACATTTGCCTCTTAGATAAGTATGTACTTATCAATCAATCAATCAACAACCCATAATGTCCCACTGCTGGGCTCGGGTCACCTCTCAGGAGAGGGTTAAGGCCATACGTCCCCACGCTGGCCAAGCGCGGGTTGGGGACTGGCAAGAATACGTTGTGGCTATGTAAATCTTACCGTTGGATGTTTTTAAGCCGCCCGAAGGCCTCCAACTAAGCTTCACGACTGCTATCGTATGATAACAACAGAGACCCACTGCTTAACGTGACCTCCGAATCACGGAGACGCTCATGGTAACATGCCACCAGCGGTCACCCATCTAGGTACTGACCGCGCCGTCGTTGCTTGCCCTCGGTGATTGTTTCTAATCACCGAGTGCAACTGGGCTTTGAGCGCCTCGTCGTCTTCGTATGTACATAGTCTCACATTTGAATTTCTAATTTACGATTCTTTAACTGTGGTGGCGCATTGGTAGCGAATGCGACTGCTGTGGTTGAGGTCTCGGGTTCGGTTCCCGGGCCGGACCAAATAATTGTATGATATGCAAATATTTGTTTCGGAGTTTGGATGTTTTCTATGTATAATATATATGTGTTTGAAAAAGAAAAGTATATATGTATTTATATCAGTCTTCTAGTACCCGTACTATAAGCTCTGATTACTTTAGGACTAGATAAAGTCGTGCGTCAGATGTTCGAGGCATTCATTTATTTAATGAAAATCCATTGCACATGTTAGTTTTGCGCCAATCGCTGTTCAGTATTTTTTTTATGGTAAACGATTAACGTCGCCCATGTACACCCGCAACACTAAATGCGTCAAAAGTGCGTTGCCGAAGGGTATGGGGAGGGGTTCGGGTATGGGCCTCCGGTATCCTCACTAACTCGATGAAACACAGAGCAAGCGCTGTTTCACCCCGGTTTGCATGGTTTAGCGGTTAGCGTGGCTCTCACACGGTATTTTATGATATTGATATATCGAATTTCCAAACATTTGCAATGAGGCTTCCTCTAAAACAATATATAAAACCTTTAGATGCGGGTAGCACAGGAGCAGTTGTTATGGAGGGCATTTGGGGGTAACTATATCTAGAAGTGAACGTCATTAGGCTGCAATGATGACGTTGAAAAATATGTC
Source organism: Hyphantria cunea (assembly GCA_003709505.1). Lineage (NCBI taxonomy): Eukaryota > Metazoa > Arthropoda > Insecta > Lepidoptera > Erebidae > Hyphantria > Hyphantria cunea. Next base: position 402,674 of record PKRV01001000.1, read on the forward strand.
CTATATGCAGGGCGCTGAACCAGGCAGTGGGGCGCTGCGTCCGCCATAAGCTGGACTGGGGCGGGGTGGTCCTGGCCGACGAACGCTACACCAAACCCTTCTACACCGAACATCTCTCTAAATGGGTGCAGGGAATGGTGAGTCAACCACATTCCTTTCACTATAGGTACTAGAACCAACAAGGACGAACGAACCAACCGGGACGATAGGTACTACCGTCTCACAGAAGACCCACCTAAAATGACTGTATTCGGGCTGGCGTGTTTCGTTGGTGCGTGCGAGACCGGAGGAACAATTTTTTTTTTTTTTTTTTTTTATATTTAAGCTGCCAAAATGACTCTGCCCTGCCTGATGGAAAGCATGAGCAGAATCCAAGAGTGGTGGTCACCATCCTCAATGCGAAAAAGAACAATGCAGCATGGTGACCCACACTATGGCGGCCTGGGGGGAAGGGGGATGGTGAGGGAGATAGGGAGCGTTGGATCGGGGTATGGGCCTCCGGTATCCTCACTCACTCGATGAAACACAGCGTAAGCGCTGTTTCACACCGGTTTTCTGTGAGGCCGATGAATGATGCTGAACCATCACTAGGCCGTCATACTGTAGGTCATGCCCTTTATTATTGTATTGTCTGCATTCACAATGAATATGGTGACCACCACTCTTGGATTCTGCTCATGCTTTCCATCAGGCAGAGTGGAGTTACTTTGGTAGGGTCGTACATAAAAAAGCCTGTCCGCTGTATTTTAACCTGTATGGAATTAAAATTTAATGTTCTAACATATTCCACAGCTAAACTCAAATCATCACACTTATGAAAGTCTAGAAACCAGTTTGGACGAATTTGTTAAGAAAATGAAAATATCTGATGAAGAGGACGACCAAGCGATGCAATAAGTGACATCTGTAATGAAGTCAAGAGGTCTAAAGACTAAATAAAACAAATCAACTGATCTGTTGTTAGTGACAGGATCATTAATTAACCAGAGGTCATGGGTTCGTGTCCCATTTGGAATGAATATTTATGTAGTATGCACAATCATTTGCTCTGTGTCTGGACATAATTTAACTAAAATATGTATGTATTTAGAAATAAGTGAGTATGTTTATGAGCAGTCAGTCCATTTAGTTTGACATCAGATGGGTGTGTCAGATTTTTAAACTTATTGCTATTAACATATATATTAAAAACTGCGTTATACAGAAATAAGTGGTAAAAAAAATTTTGTTTGTTTTACAAAGTACTTTTTGTACCTACTTTTAAATAAAGTACACTAAACATAAAATACTGTAATCCATTCGCCCTAGAAAATAGTGACGTAACAGTTACAATACGATCAAGCTCCATACTCTGATTAATCAGCCCTTTTACCAAGATGTAAGTGTTTTAAAACGATTCTCTTTCCACAATCGCTACCGCCTCTATTCTCTAGTATATTGGCTAATATTTTGTTTTGACCACGTGTATTTGTACGTTTTCTAATAACGTTTACGTTTGTAGAGTGTACTTGCCTAGAGAGGGCAAATTCCAAGCTTTCATACGTAACGATGATTTATTGAAACCCAATGATAGATGCGTCACTATCATCTTAACGCGAATGGACTATTAGTTTTAAACAAAGTTTTTGCTTTTTCTTTCCATAGTACGTATGTAAGAAATAATCCCCTCAGATGGTGTTACATACATACACTTACATTGCTCGTGTAACTCTTAAAATGTGATAAAAGTCCACGGTCAAAAGTCCGTTATACTTCCTCATTCCTCTGATCTGTTAATCTCTAAATATATGTAAAAATATGCGAACTATAAGTAAATGATACTGTTAAATCGAATGTTAATTATGTAAACAGTAAGAAAATCATGGCAAATCCATGTTCTAAGCAGGTTTTGTTATCGATGTTCCCATATAGATGGTGAAAAGTCTACTTTTATACAAAACATTAATAGGTTTTAAGTATAGATTATAAGCTTTTTTTAAATAGTAATAAAATGTGGCTTAAAATATTAGAATTTTTAAAGTGAAACTTTTATTACATCGTCTCAATTTTTTTGGTCTGTGTATCGCATGTCGCGTGACGCGTGACGCGTGACGGTCGGCCAGTGTCCAGTGGCCAGTTGGACGGTGTGCCAGTGCTCCACGCTAATTTGTTTGTTTTTGTCGGTGTTTAATGTCGGTGTAAATTGTTGTTATATATTTGCTTTATTAGATTTATTTATTTGCATGTGAAAAAAGTTTTAATTTTACCGTGGTTCCATAAAACCACACAATCCTTTTTTTTGGTAACAAACTATCGTCTGCTGTAAAATTATCAGAGATATGATGACATAATCTTGATCTCATATATTATTTTTGGCGTAACAATAAGTGACATTTCATTCAATTATACTAGATTTTTAACTACCAGAAATATTGTGCATTTGAAAGTTGTATATGTAATATGCTAATGGCCGCTGAGACTTTCCTTGTATAGTTCCACCGTTCCTCACTAGATGGCACTGAACTTAATTTGCATGCGTATTTAAATGGGTGTCGTTATATACGTATATTATGTATTAATCATATGTTAACTGACAAATATAAAAACTATTTTTTTTAACTGCGATCAGATTTATAATATAATAATCTTTTGAGATGTCTAAATTGTAACCTATGTGATTTTTATATCGTGTTAAATAATGTTATGTTATGTAGGTTTCATATCTGTGTAATGTTAGTATAATATGTAAAGTTAGTATCGGTTTAGAAAAGAAAAAATAAAATAATGTGAAAAATTATTCTTAGACTTATTTACAAATATCAGCGTTCCTATTCTACCACTACTAGTTGTCATCATCTTCCCAGCCTTTATTATTCCCAAGATTTGGGGTCGGCTACTAGTTCACCCGGTTTTGCTTTAATATTAGTTTTTACACGGAGCGTCTGGCATCAGACCTCCACAACCTCTGAGGGTGAACTGAATTCGAAGGTTGAACTAGTTGTCAGTATCCGGGCTGGGCGTAATTTGTTACGCCGATGACACATTGGTCACAGCCCGGGGGGCGAACTTTCAGGAGGCGGCGTGCCTGGCCACCAGGGGAGTGTCTCTGGTGGTCGGGCGCATCGAGGCGCTGGGCTTGCGGGTGGCCCTGGACAAGACGGAGGCCCTGCTCTTCCACGGGCCCCGTCGCGGGCCGCCCCCCGGCGCCTCCATAGTGGTCAACTCGGTCCTCGTACCGGTTCGGGCCCAGATGA